>JASVEL010000201.1:0-444032 GCA_032618575.1 Nicotiana noctiflora | reverse complement strand
ACTGGTTTGCACCCGGCGGGCGACCGTGGTGGTAGTCGTGTGCAGCTATCATTCATTATATCTTCCATGGCGGAGTTGCATCCACAGATTACTCATGAGACAGAGGAGTTGTGGATTATTCGTTATACTCGGATTGCATTTCTCATGCTATTCGGGTGTGTCTTGTTTCCCAACACGTCGGGGAACAAGATGTCGATGCGGTTTCTCCACTATCTGGAGGATATGGAGAAGGTGCAGCATTACAGCTGGGCAGCTGCTGTTCTGGCGTATCTCTATAGGAGCATGTGCCGGGCTAGCATCGGTGCAGCTATTGATATTGGTGGTTTTTTGCCACTCCTGCAGGTGAAAATACTTTCAAAATTAATTAAGCACAAATTATATATTTTAAAATGACTCATAATTTACATCAATATTTTTTGTTAGGTTTGGGCGTGGCAGCGTATCATGCCACTACAGCCACCTATGCCGGCACAGGACTATCCGCCCCTCCCGCTAGCTGTGAGATGGATTTTTCGGCGGGGGAATTACCGAGGAGTGGATGTGCACCACAATCTCCCGCTTATTAGGGACCAGTTGGATATGTTGCATACTGGACAGGTAAACATCTACATAAAGTTGGTTGTTTTAAATGTAGTTGTACCTTGCATACTAATTTATTGTTATTCGTTGTAGTTCATCTGGATGCCGTACACTGATGAGCTACTTGCGCACTTACCTGCTATTTGCTCGGCAGACCGGCTCATATGGAGCAGCTCCGTCCCATTGATATTCTGGGAATTTGTTGAGTATCATGCGACGGAGCGTGTGCTTTGTCAGTTTGGTCGTCATCAGCCGGTACCGAGTGATCCCTCCTGGGACCCTACTCATTATCAGCGTGACGACCGTCACAACATGAGCCGGGATGATGTAGCGTGGCTGCGTGACCAGGTAGTTCATTGGGAGGAGCGAGCTCAGCGCATCCCGCCACCGCCGACACCGTACCAGGAGGCTAGTATTGCGATTTATGAGGCCTGGTACAGACGTCACACCCGGAAGTATGTCGGGAACCCCAT
Organism: Nicotiana noctiflora; assembly: GCA_032618575.1. NCBI lineage: Eukaryota > Viridiplantae > Streptophyta > Magnoliopsida > Solanales > Solanaceae > Nicotiana > Nicotiana noctiflora. The sequence continues at coordinate 442,980 of JASVEL010000201.1, read as the reverse complement.
CCACATGCTTGACGGCTGGTACAGACCGTATGCCGGACGACACGAGTCACTGGTATGTTATTTTGACTTATTAATATAATATAATTATGGCATAGAGTAATTTACTTACTAATTGACTTATTTCACAGGTTGGTTGGTTTCACCGGGTCTACCAGGCTAGTGTAGATACCGAGCAGTCTGAAGACAACCCTGGACTGGTTGACTTTGCACAGATGGTTGCCCAGATGTGTCGTATGGGACTGGAAGAGGCGAGGGAGGGCAATAGGTTAGATGATGAGCCCGATTATATGGATGCAGACGCGTACCAGAGGGGTAGGCCAGTCCCCCGTGCAGGGGCTAGGGCTCGCAGGGGACGACGACGACGTGCACGGCGAGGGGGTGTTGAGGAGCCGGTCGACCCACCTGCAGGGTTTGGAGCTGGGGGGTTTGGAGATGAGCAGGAGGGTTATGTGCCTCATCCAGCTGACCCTTCCAGCAGCATGCAGTGGGATTTTATGACCTATCCAGCTGACCCTTCCAGCAGCATGCAGCGGGGTTTTATGACGCATCCAGGTGACCCTTCCAGCAGCATGCCCTCATACGACCCTGGCAGCAGTATGCCCTCATACGACCTTCAGTTGTCATTGCCAGCGACACAGATGACCCCATCCGGACCATTGCAGATTATGGGTACCTTTGACGGGGATGTACATGAGTACTTCGCTGGCACATCTACTGCAGGTGAGCATCGGCCGACCCGTGACGTGGATGGCGGTCGTAGGTTGAGTTATACATCGTCCCCTGCATTTGATGCGGTATGTTTGTATTACTTTTGTTTTTCAATTCTACATTATTTTACTTTCGATGCAATAAATTCATTACATGTATTTTTATGCAGTCTTCATCTCAGACCATGTTTGACCATACTACATGCGATGATGAGCTGACCATCGATGAATATACGCAGGACCTCGACGAGACCATTGTGAGAGAAATAATTTGTTAACCATAATAATTTAAATACCTCTCTTATTTTATCTAACATTACTTATTTTTTATAGGTTGGTGCCGGCCCAACGGTACTATTCCTCCGACCCTGCAAGTTGTGCTGTAGATGCCGCTGCACGTCCTCCCATAAAGAGGCGGCTTGACGATGATGATCCAGATAGTGTGCCAGACCGACAGGGGATGCGGCTTAGGCCAGCAGCAAATTTGAGGCACAAAGCATGCGGCATTCATTGATTTCATTATGTATATACACTTGTGTAAATAACATTTATTGTGAATAAATAATTATTTTTTGGTTTTATTAATGTGTAAATACAAACATAGCATTAATAGTACAATGAGCCAAATATCTATATATAAAATAGAACACAAACATAATATTCCAATAAAACTTAAAACATAATATTCCAATATAACTTAAAACATAATATTGCCATAAAACTTAAAATTGTTCAATACAAACACAAACATACTATTACCGTTAAACTGAAATGAAACTTAAACGAGAGTAAAATCAAGTAGACAAATCTAAAACGCAACTAATCACATAGTACGAATTTTTTCGTCTATGAGCTTCCATTTATTCTGCGTTCTAGCCACTTAAATTGTTCTAGCAGTCGTTCTTGTTCGTCTTCTAACTCTTTTACTCTCGCCTTAAGCTTCGCAATTTCCTGTTTATTTTTTTGGTTTTCTCCCATAGCTGATGCCAATTTCCATTCTGCTCTTAGTTTTTTATTTTTTTCTTCCCTCACCTCGTCCCTGAGTTCTATCCTTCTTATATTGCTATTGTAGCTGCTTTCTGCTTGGGCTAACCACATATTATGCAGATTAAGCATTCGTTCTCTGTAGTTTGCTTGGAGACAATGTTCCTCAGCCCATTCATTGAACTCACACATTGGCTCATTCGGATTTTTGTAGCAATCCATCCGGTTCATGCACATCCAGTAGTGGCGTCCAACATCATCACCTTCCCAACATGTTTGTTGCACACATTTTTTTCCACAGTAACACACTGGTGTTCCATATTGAGCCATTAAAAATATTGCACAATAACACACTTTGAAAATATCAAACGTTCGCAAGAAATATTTGCGCTTTGTAAGATTTTAAGCACATGTAATGACGGTAATGAGCCCCGTATTTATAGGCAACTTAAACATAAATCGTTATATAATACTACGAATTGCATTTCGTAGTATTGAACTACGAATTACAAAAAAATGCAGCTTTTTCGTAAGAAGTGACAACTTTACATTGCAGCTTTTTCGTAAGAAGTGACAACTTTACATTTCGTAGTATTGAACTACGAATTACATTTCGTAGTATTGAACTACGAATTACATTTCGTAGTATTGAACTACGAATTACTAAGACACTAAAAATCACATAATTTTCAGGTTTTTTCAAATAAAAGGACAAATTTATATTTCGTAGTATTGAACTACGAATTACATGGATGAAATGACATAGATATGACGATTCACATGGTTTTCATAACTTCACTTTTCGTATTATTATACACTATTTAAAATTGCACAACATCACATTAAGAAAATTACAACAACATACGTAATTTGAGAAATAATTTTATTTCAAATGCACAAACGGTACTACATACATATATTACAACTAATAATACAAAAATAAGGAACTAATGTTATGGTTGATAGTTGGGTACATTGGACGAACTTGCACCTGAAGGACATTTACGGCGGTCATGTCCAGTTTGGGAGCATATGCTACATTTACGTGCATAAACAGACTCACCAACATCCATTTGGTTTGGTATACGTGTTCTCTTTTGTACTCTCAACTTGCGCAAGTACTCCTTGTTACATACCAACTTGAAAGGTTCCGTCGGCCAATAATGCTCAGCACCTAAAGGATGCAACTTCCCACTATACGTGTCTACGTATGCTGCAACACTGTAGTGCCTATCAATGTAGTTTGTTGCCCCATAGCCAACTTGTTGAAAGCACTTCAATGCATGTGGGCACGGCATGTGGTAGATGGTCCATTTCCCACACGAACATAACCTTCTACTTTCATTCACCGTATGTACATTATTCCCACGGTGTCCACGATTACCTGTCTTAACTTCGAAAACACCTTGTTCGTTGTCGTACTGAAGATAAGAATGCCCCTGTGCTCGCTTCCTGTACTTTTCGAATCTTTCCATGGGTTTTGGCATAAATTCAACACCTCTATCCAACAATGACGATGCGGCTGCATGCCTTTCAACAAATCTCTCTGCACTCTGTTTGAAAGTCATGCGGACCATGGCAGTGAGAGGCAGTCCACGGGCAGATTTCAACAAGCCATTAAATGACTCCGACACATTCGTGGTGAAGGCTCCCCATCGTATGCCACCATCAGCATGCAATGTCCACATTTGAGGGTCATGTTGCATCAACCAACTATAGGCTCGTGGTTCCAACTGCCGGATTGCTTCCATGCACTTATTGAATTTACATAGCTGGTGCTCAGTTGTAGCCATCCACATTAAGTCATGCAACGCCTTGTCAGGAAATCTCTTTTGAAAATTGGCCTTTAGGTGCCTAACACAGTAACGGTGGTATGCATGCGGTGCCTGCCATTCAGGCAAGTGACGTACAGAACTTAAAATACCACCATGCCGATCAGAAATTAGACAAATACCTGAACGCTGTTTCACAACGTGTTGCTTCAAGTGGTTTAAGAATTGCGTCCACGTCTCTTCACTTTCGTTCGCACAAATGGCAAAAGCAAGTGGAAATATTTGGCCATTGGCATCTATAGCAACTGCAATCAAAAGCTTAATATCATACTTTCCATAGACATGAGTACCGTCTATGGAAATTACAGGACGACAATGCACAAAACCATCTATTGCTGGTTTAAATGACCAAAATAGATAGTTGAATATAAATTCCGGACTGCCGGGACTTCGCTCGCGCCTCCATTCAACAATAGTACCGGGGTTAAATTGTTGCAGTGCAGCCATGTACCTGGGAAGATTTGAAAAGGACTTATCCTAGTCGCCATAAATTAGTTCAAAGGCACGTTTGCGACCGAGATATGCCTTTCTTTTACTTATAGTACAACCATACTCCTTGTGGACATCTGTAATACACTCTTTAATCTTAAATCTAATAGACACTTCCAAAAATGGAACCAAGACAAGGGAAATCAAGTCAACATCCAGGTTGAAGTGGTTCTCATTGAATGTGTCCATTTCACATCTATGATCGCTAATAAATTTACCAACTTTCCACAAACCGGATTTTTTCTTTGTAGCACGAAGCATCCAATGACAGCCCAAGAACCACCTGCGACATACAACCTTGTATCTATCCCTAGTTGACTCAGTTATCGTCATCTCACGACACTCCCTTATGCTATAGATTTTTACAGCCCTAACTAGGCGAGCTTTGTCAGGGAAATACATGCCATTTGTAACAACACCTGGTCTACATTCATCCCGCATCTTCGATCGTAATTCATCATAACCCCTTGTCAATGCATCAACATTAGGCATGGCAGGCAAATTATCCAGGTATGGAATATTTCTCTCATGAAAAGGCACGTGGGATTCACACACTCTTGGTCTAACGGAGGGGGGAGGAACATGCTCCCTAGTCAACTCAGGTTCCACATTCACTTCCTCCTCCTCATCGTCACCCTCCTCATCATCACCCTCCTCACGGAAGGGTGTCTCGTCACCAGACTCATCCGCATTGTTATCGTAATCACTATCATCCTCCTGACTCTGCGCATCTGCTAAGTCACGAGTAAAAACATCATCTACGGGCAACTATGTTAGTCCAGGAGCTTCAAGAAGCTCGTTTTCATTGCATATAACCAACAAAAATTTAAGTATCCTAATCGTATTGTCTTGAAATTTAAATGTACATATCACTACATCACTATACTTACAACTCGTATTGTCTTGAAGTTTCATGCTGGCTTTCTTGAGGTTGCTGATAACTACCAGAGGGACCACCGTGCTCCAATACTGCAGATTTTTGCAAATTCCAACTAGGGACGTGGTCATAATTTGTCAAATTCAATTCCGGACGATACACCATATGAAAATTAGAACTATAAATACAAATCCAAATAAAACATAAAGAAAAAGATTTCACTAAATTTAAGTTTACCGGTCGTCTTGTTGATTATACGAAGTAGTAACATTATTTTCTGGCTCCTCATTCGCCTGTGGTGACAAATTCAAATCAAGAGAACCTCTTCCATCTCCAACCTGTCTGCCTAATGCTCATCCAAAATAACCATCCGATGAATGTGGGTTATCACTTATACGCACTCCCTCATTACTACTAAGGTCTTCAACCTTGACATACATTTCTAATAATTTTATTACAATGTATTCTCTATATTCGTCCGGAACCCGCAAAAAATCTCTAAGACTTTCATCATCGTCAATGTTAAACTCCGAATAATAAGCAAACCCATGCGGAGTCACTGAATAAGGAAATCTTCCGGTTACTTTAATGCTAACCGAACGCCTCCGCTCACTCATTTTTTTACGTAACAACGACACCAAAGTATTGTATTGCATATTAAGCGGCAATTTAACATGACACTGTGGAGGAGAGCTATACCTCACTGAGTTATTATCCACAATAACCTCACCCCCCAATACAATGAAACCCTCATTTTGGCAACTTGAGACATTATAAAAAATGGATTGATAAGGAGAAGAGAGAAAAACCGAAATAATTTGCGTTGATAGAGTTTTGATGAAGTTCAGTCGTCTATAAATAAGAAAATTTTGAGAATCAAATTCGCACTACAAAACTACGAATTATGATTTTTAATTAAAAAGTGGGCCCATTTGCAGCCTATTTCGCAGTATTGTACTGCGAAATAGCCTATTTCGCAGTACAATACTGCGAAATAGGCCACTTTTGAAAACACGGCCATTTTTAAAAAAAAAATAAAAAATGACATTTCGCAGTATAAAACTGCGAATTGCACTAACGGCCGTTAGTGCATTTCGCAGTTTTATACTGCGAAATGGGTAATTGTGTATTTTTTTTTTTTGGTTTATTTTGGTATTTTTTGTTTTTTTTATTATTATTTCGGTTCCGGACTCGTCTAACATAAGTAAGCTAGTTTATATTATATAGTTCCACCACCATTTGCCAAGTCCAGAAAATTAGTGGATAGAGAAGGAATACATATTGCTAAACTAATTTCATAGACTATCTGAACAGTGCGGCGCGCCTCTACAAATTTTGTAGAGCCAGATTCCTTATTCTTGCAGGAAAAGGTGTTTCGTCTAGTCCGATCTTACTTGGTATAAATACATGTAAAAATGTTATTTTGGGGACTTTTGACACATCTTAGACCTAAGTTACACACACCACGCTTGATGGAGACTTCTAACTAGTTTTTTTCTCTTATCTTCTTTAATCTCATAGTTTATTAGTTTTAGAGTTTTGAGTGCTACATGAACGTTATAGTTTGAAGCTTGAGTTGTTCTTATTATTTTATCATATTGGTTTATTTATTCAATCTTGCGCTTAATTATTTGATTTCTTGATCACCAATTGAATACTATCTACGATTCTAGGATTGAACTCGGGAGAGGGAATTCTATATTGCATAAAGGATTGAGTAGAGCAAAATCTTAACTCTAAGGTGGGGTGAGGGGCAGATTTGCGGTTAGGATAACAATATACCTAATCGCCTTGCTTGTTTACTATACAAGAATTATTAATGTGTACTTGTTAATTCTAATTACATAGGAATATAGACATTAGATTAGCTTGAATAGGTGAGTTGTACTTCGGGAGAAGGTTACGAGCAATATTAACCTTGTCAACCAAAAAATCGGAGAAATTAATTAGACGATTTAAGTGAAAAACTCAAAGGGATTGTTAGCAAACCCATAGCTCTAGAATATTCACTCACATTGAATTCGTTTCTATAATTCGCCAATTTGTTTTCTTTAATCTTTTAATTTGTTACTCCAGATTAATTTTAGTTAAATATACATACGTTAGGATTCACTTGAATAGATTAATTTTTTGGTTTAACTAAGTTGATAATTAATCACAAGTCCGGGTACGATATCTGAACTTACAATCTTATATTACTTGTCGATCACGTATACTTACGTGTGCATTTGGGAGGAAAGCACTACATTATCCCTCAGTTTACAAACTTCTTTGTTTGGCGATTATCATAAATTAAAGTGTAGCAAACATTTGTAATCTCCCACAACACAACTACTATCTTGAGAAACAATTAACGCAAGAAAATATAAAAACCAAAAAAAAAAAATACTACTATATTGGATCAACAGGGACGCCATGAAAGAAATCAAACGGCTGCTGATGAGTACTGCCAAGTAAGGCAACTGAAAAGACAAAAAATTAAACAATAGAAGGATAACAAGATGTATGTGTACTATGGCACACCACACAATGTGGCGCAGTGGGTGAAACTGCTATTTTCTTAACCAGAGATCTCAGGTTCAAGCACTGGATATGAAAAAAATAATCGGGCTACAATGCGAATACTGAATACCGCCTGAGAAACCAAATTTTTTTTACTTGTGAGTTCTCTTCCATTTGGGTCGTCTCACTTTCATCCTAAAGTTTCTTTCTTCTCCAATATAGAAGAACCAAAACTTCTCTTAATCTTTAGTGGCAACAAATATTAAAGTTTAGCAAATGGCCTTAGTATGAGGTGTGTCTCACAAAAATTAATATATGAGATTTGGACAAACAAATTGTTGTGACGACAATTGAAAAGCTAACGCCTAATCTATCCACCTTCCAGGTTGGAAAAAGCAAGGGGACAAATTACAACGTGTATCGAGTGCAGCATGAGATACTACGGTATATCAACAGAAGAGGCAATATCTAAGTTTCAAGAAATGGCTTAGGCAGCATAGAATAATATTAATGAAGGAATTTTTAGATGTAATTATGGCCAATATTTTGGCTAATGGATGTCATCTCACATAAACATGCTTGCAAAGTAGATTTTGTTGGCAATATTCTTTGGGACCCAAATATATTGCATTTTGTGGTGGACATCATTTGTACAAGTTGGATCTCTTCTTTTACACCTAAGAGTCCAAGATTTTTTTTTTGCCTATACAGGGAAGGTTATTAGTTCATGTTAGACACACCCACACAACACCAAGACTTGAGTATTCATGCCTTGTTTCTTCCCTTCTTCCTTTTATTAAGAGTGTTTTGTATGAGAGTTAAGTTTTTGGTAAGCACTTCTGTGAACCCTTTCTTTGGAGTGATCTTGTGAGATTATTCTCTTGGGATATTTGGAATTAATTAGAGTATATACTCTAATTTTGTACTCTTGTTGGTATAGTAAAATTGTTTCTCTCCGTTTGTGGACGTAGGTCACTTTGACCGAACCACGTTAAATTTGTGTCTTCTTTACATGCTTTAACTGCCGTTGTTATCAATTTCCATTATCTTCGTTATTGTCATTACACCATTTTTTGGCTAAATTCTGCACTACCCGGGTTACCGATCCTAACAAATTAGTATCAGAGTCGGATCTAACCGGATTTTATTTCAGTAGCCAAAATGACTCTAACAAAGACTTATGTTGAGAAATTTGACCGAAGTGCAAACTTTGGAATGTGAAAATTAAAGATGGAAGCTATCCTAATTCAGGATGGCTTAGATTTGGCACTACAAGGAAAGGAGAAGAAGCCGGAAAAAATGACGGATGAGGAGTTCACCATCATAGACAAAAAGGCAAAATCAGGTATCATCTTAAATCTCTCAAATGAGGTTTTACGTGAAGTTTCTGTAGAAATCACACCCAAAGGCACGTGGGAAAAATTGAAAACTTTATATATGAAGAGGATGGTGGAAAATAGACTTTGCCTAAAGCAAAAGTTGTATACAATTCGTATGGGTGAAGGTACTTCTATTCTCTCTCATCTTAATACCTTTGATTCCATTCTTATGGATTTGAGTAATATAGATGCTGAAATTAAAGATGAGGATCAAGCTGTGTTACTACTTTGTTCTCTACCCCTATCTTTTAAGCATATAAGAGATACTATACTTTATGCAAAGGATAATATCTCTTATAAGGATATTAAATCTATCTTAAAATCAAAAGAACAGATAGGTAGCGATATTATTGGAAAAACTAGTAGAACTCAAGAAGAAGTTGGCTTGTTTGTTAGGGCAAAATCCGACTCTAAATCCAAATACAATAATTCAGAGTGTCGCTATTGTCATAATTAAGAAAGGTCATATTATCTCCGAATGCTATAAGTTGAAAAATAAGGAAAGAAAAAATGAGCATAAAAATAGGGACATTGCCGAAGCAAGTGTAGCTACTGATGAAATTGAGGGAACTAATTTTTTAGCAACTAATAATAGTTTCAAATCTAACAATGAGTGAATTTTAGATTCGGGTTGTTCTTATCATATGTGTCACTATCGCGATTTATTTACCACATATGAATCTATTGGAGGTGGAGTTGTCTTGATGGGCAACAATGCTGCCTGTAAAGTTATTGGGAAAGGTACAATCAGAATCAAAATGCCGATGGTGTGGTGAGAATTCTCACCGATGTTAGACATGTTCCTGACTTGAAGAAAAATCTCATCTCTTTGGGCACTCTAGAATCTCTTGGGTGCAAGTACAGAGGCGAAGGTGGAGTTTTGAAAGTTTCTCATGGTGCTCTTGTGATCATGAAAGCACACAGATCTGATTCATTGTATACTTTATTGGGATCCACTATTACACGCCTTAATACATTTTCGGTATCAGACGACTTGTCTGATTTTGATGGCATTAAATTTTAACATACGCCCGTTGGGGCTTTTGCGGAGAAGGTGGAGCAAATTTACTACATCAACCAAAATTAGGCCAAGGTGGAGATTTGTAATTATGGCCAATATTTTGGCTAATGGATGCCATCACACATAAACATGCTTGCAGAGTAGACTTTGTTGGCAATATTCTTTGGGACCCAAATATATTGCATTTTGTGGTGGACATCATTTGTACATGTTGTATCTCTTCTTTTACACCTAAGAGTCCAAGACTTTTTTGCCTATAAAAGGGAAGGTTATTAGTTCATGTTAGACACACCAACACAACAACAAGACTTGAGTATTCATGCCTTGTTTCTTCCTTTCTTCCTTTTATTAAGAATGTTTTGTATGAGAGTTAAGTGTTAGGAAGCACTTGTATGAACCCTTTCTTTGGAGTGATCTTGTAAGATTATTCTCTTGGGGTATTTGGAATTAATTAGAGTGTTTACTCTAATTTTCTACTTTCTTTTGTACTCTTGTTGGTATAGTAAAATTATTTCTCTCCGCTTGTGGACGTAGGTCACTTTGACCGAACCACGTTAAATTTGTGTCTTCTTTATATGCTTTAATTGCCGTTGTTATCAATTTCCATTATCTTTGTTATTGTCATTACACCATTGTTTGGCTAAATTCTGCACTACCCGAGTTACCGATCATAACTATAGATATACTCATCATGAGAAATTCCTACAACTTCACATTATTTCCCTACATGAAGACTCCATAAACATTTTAGCTGCCAATTGTTACTCATGTTAAGAAAACTTCATTCTTCATTAATTAGTTGGGAAAGTAGATATAAGTATTTTATTTTTATCCTATTGTAAACATTCGCTTTCCTCTTCAACAGCAGCTTCACCACGGTGAAACCAATCACCGATGCAACGCCCCAACAACATATCATTACCCCAAAACCACCTGACCCTCCAGATATTGTCATCGCCTCTCGGACCACCTCCTTCAATGAAAACCTATTGGCCACTCTGTAATCTATGTGGACAGATTGGCCACATTGAACGTGTATGCCAAATACTGAAAACAAATCACAGTTTTGCAAACCCATAAACATGTCCATAAATGAGAATTACACCACTGATTTAACCAAAGACATCCCCCAAAGTCCCAAATTGCGATCATTTCATGTCCTGTTAACCACTGTTGAAGCCTCTAACTCAGCTACTAATAGTTCCACTCAATAACATGACTTGACAAAAATCACTGGCCAAGTGGCCATGCAAAGAATTACAACTATCACTCACAAACCCTATAACACAACACCTCCAACCAATCCATGCAAACCCAATCTTATGCAAAAGATTTACAATCATCTCCTACTCCAACGGGCAATCACTCATCTCTTCGAATACTAGACCCATCAACTCCTCATTCCAAGCTTATTAATTACCCTGCATAGGGGTCGAACTCCTCTAATTCTCCCTCCCCAGCGAACCCCTTGGCCTCTCAATATCCAAGTACAATTGGAAACCTACATTCCACACCTCCACAAACACATGCATCCACAAACACCACCAATATTACCATATCCCAAGCAATTTTTGACTCAGGCATTACCACCGACAACTCACTCCTCAATATGAATCAAATCTACAACCACCCTTTCTTTACACCACACGTGACATTTGCCAACAACCTATTGCTTTTTCCGTAGCAACCACAACTGGTAATGATGCCACTGGCTCCACTTCCACCATCACCTCTATAAGTACCCCATCCACCATAGGGTCCATCCCCTTCAATGGAGATGCAACATCCTCAACCTGGAATGGAGCAATCACCTATAGTACCTCCTCCAGAACTTGAACAAAAGAATAAAGGAGGAGCAAGTGGAATCTCTCCCTAGCGGATAATTCATAGAGATTTCAAGCATAAGGGCGCTCAACTACTGCTCTTTCAGGCCACCCGTCTAGTAGCGCTATACAAATGATCTGTGGACATCAGGCCACCCATAAACAGAGCCGTAGGGAAGTACACGATTGTATTGAGACCCTCCCTCCCCGGGAGACGAATCCCTCCGGAGGGGGGGGAGGGAAGGCAGTAACTCCTCTCCTTCCTTACCCTAAGCCCCAAATGAATAAACTTACTAGCTTTGTTATCTGCAAAGTAAGAGGTGGAAACAATGTTACCTTTAGAAGAAACTTCAAAAAAATTCTCGTCACCCATAAATCATGCATGTTGACCTTTCTTGAATCTAGAATGAATGACCACTTTACTCTGAGGGACACTTTCAACTTCAATAGCATGATAAACAGGTGGGATAGTTTTCCTATGGATATGTAATATGGTCATTGTCACTAGTATTCAGCAATCCAGCCAGGAGCTATATGTCATGATCCAGGTAGCTCCTAATCACATACCTTGGCTTTTCAGCATTATTTATGATAGTACTAGAATTACTTACCGTATTCAGTTTTGGAAAATTTTAGAAAATATTGAGGATACTTATCATGGCTTATTGTCTATTGGCGGGTTACTTTAATGAAATTCTTAGCCACAAGGATAAGTGGGGTGGTAGACCAATAAATACTTCTAGATTTAATAGTTTTTGATTTTGTATAAACTATTGTAGGTTTATTGACACGGGCTTTAAAGGTAGTATATACACATGATCAAACCATAGACATTGTATGTTCTTATCATGGAACGAATCGCTGCTTTGCTAATAAGGATTGGGTTCACTAATAGTAACCATCAATGATACCCGCACCACTAATAGTAGAAAACCCTTCAGATGTGAACCCTTTTGGTGATCTCACACAGAATTTATTCTCTCCGTTTATGGACGTAGGTCACTTTGACCGAACCACGTTAAATTTGTGTCTTCTTTATATGCTTTAATTGCCGTTGTTATCAATTTCCATTGTCTTTGTTATTGTCATTACACCATTGTTTGGCCAAATTCCGCACTACCCGAGTTACCGATCCTAACTCTAGATATACTCATCGTGAGAAAGTCCTACAACTTCACATTATTTCCATACATGAATACTCCATAAACATTTTAGCTTCCAATTGTTACTCATGTTAAGAAAACTTCATTCTTCATTAATTAGCTGGAAAAGTAGATATAAGTGTTTTATTTTTATCCTATTGTAAACATTCGCTTTCATCTTCAACAGCAGCTTCACCACGGTGAAACCAATCACCGACGCATCGCCCGAACAACAGATCATTACCCCAAAACCACCAGACCCTACAGATATTGTCATCGCCACTTGGACTACCTCCTTCAATGAAAACCTATTGGCCACTGAAGGTATATGGCCACTCTGTAATCTATGTGGACAGATTGGCCACATTGAACGTGTATGCCAAATACTGAAAACAAATCACAGTCTTGCAAACCCATAAACATGTCCATAAATGAGAATTACACCACTGATTTAACCAAAGACATCCCCCAAAGTCCCGAATTGCAATCACTTCATGTCCTGTTAACCACTACTGACGCCTCTAACTCAGCTACTAATAGTTCCACTCAATAACACGACTTGACAAAAATCACTGGCCAAGTGGCCATGCAAAGAATTACAACTATCACTCACAAACCCTATAACACAACACCTCCAACCAATCCATGCAAACCCACTCCTATGCAAAAGATTTACAATCATCTCCTACTCCTACGAGCAATCACTCATCTCTTCTAATACTAGACCCATCAACTCCTCAAGCCAAGCTTATTAATTACCCTGCATAGGAGTCGAACTCCTCTAGTTCTCCCTCCCCAGCGAACCCCCTGGCCTCTCAATATCCAAGTACAATTGGAAACCTACATTCCACACCTCCACAAACACATGCATCCACAAACACCACCAATATTACCATATCCCATGAAATTTTTGACCAGGCATTACCACCGACAACTCACTCCTTAATATGAATCAAATCTACAACCACATTTTCTTTACACCACACGTGACATTTGCTAACAACCTATTGCTTTTTCCGTAGCAACCACAACTGGTAATGATGCCACTGGCTCCACTTCCACCATCACCTCTATAAGTACCCCATCCACCACAGGGTACATCCCCTTCAATGGAGATGCAACATCCTCAACCTGGAATGGAGCAATCACCTGTAGTACCTCCTCCAGAACTTGAACAAAAGAATAAAGGGGGAGCAAGTGGAACCTCTCCCTAGCGGATTATTCATAGAGATTTCAAGCATAAGGGGCGCTCAACTACTGCTCTTTCAGGCCACCCGTCTAGTAGCGCTATACAAATGATCTGTGGACATCAGGCCACCCATAAACAGAGCCGTAGGGAAGTACACGATTGTATTGAGTCCCTCCCTCCAGGGGAGACGAATCCCTCCGGAGGGGGGATGGAAGGCAGTAACTCCTCTCCTTCCTTACCCTAAGCCCCCAATGAATAAACTTACTAGCTTTGTTATCTGCAATGTAAGAGGTGGAAACAATGTTACCTTTAGAAGAAACTTCAAAAAAATTCTCGTCACCCACAAACCATGCATGTTGACCTTTCTTGAAACTAGAATGAATGACCACTTTACTCTGAGGGACACTTTCAACTTCAATAGCATGATAAGCAGGTGGGATAGTTTTCCTATTGATATGTAATATGGTCATTGTCACTAGTATTCAGCAATCCAACCAGGAGTTATATGTCCTGATCCAGGTAGCTCCTAATCACATACCTTGGCTTTTCAGCATTATTTATGATAGTACTAGAATTACTGACCGTATTCAGTTTTGGGAAATTTAGAAACTATTGTGGATACTTATCATGCTTATCATTATTGGCGGGTTACTTTAATGAAATTCTTAGCCACTAGGATAAGTGGGATGGTAGACCAATAAATACTTCTAGATTTAATAATTTTTGATTTTGTATAAACTATTGTATGTTTATTGACACGGGCTTTAAAGGTAGTAGATACACATGATCAAACCATAGACATTGTATGTTCTTATCATGGAACGGATCGCTACTTTGCTAATAAGGATTGGGTTCACAAATAGTAACCATCAATGATACCCGCACCACTAATAGTAGAAAGCTCTTCAGATGTGAACTCTTTTGGTGATTTCACCCAGAATTTTTTCTCTCCGTTTATGGACGTAGGTCACTTTGACCAAACCACGTTAAATTTGTCTCTTCTTTATATGCTTTAATTGCCGTTGTTATCAATTTCCATTGCCTTTGTTATTGTCATTACACCATTGTTTGGATAAATTCCGCACTACCCGAGTTACCGATCCTAACTATAGATATACTCATCGTGAGAAAGTCCTACAACTTCACATTATTTCCCTACATGAATACTCCATAAACATTTTAGCTGCCAATTGTTACTCATGTTAAGAAAACTTCATTATTCATTAATTAGTTGGGAAAGTAGATATAAGTGTTTTATTTTTATCCTATTGTAAACATTCGCTTTCATCTTCAACAACAGCTTCACCACGGTGAAACCAATCATCGACGCATCGCCCCAACAACAGATTATTACCCCAAAACCACCTGACCCTCCAGATATTGTCATCGCCACTCGGACCACCTCCTTCAATGAAAACCTATTGGCCACTGAAGGTATTATGGCCACTCTGTAATCTATGTGGACAGATTGGCCACATTGAACGTGTATGCCAAATACTGAAAACAAATCACAGTCTTGCAAACCCATAAACATGTCCATAAATGAGAATTACACCACTGATTTAACCAAAGACATCCCCCAAAGTCCCAAATTGCAATCATTTCATGTCCTGTTAACCACTGCTGACGCCTTTAACTCAGCTACTAATAGTTCCACTCAATAACACGACTTGACAAAAATCACTGGCCAAGTGGCCATGCAAAGAATTACAACTATCACTCACAAACCCTATAACACAACACCTCCAACCAATCCATCCAAACCCAATCCTATGCAAAAGATTTACAATCATCTCCTACTCCTACGAGAAATCACTTATCTCTTCTAATACTAGACCCATCAACTCCTCATGCCAAGCTTATTAATTACCCTGCATAGGAGTCGAACTCCTCTAGTTCTCCCTCCCCAGCGAACCCCTTGGCCTCTCAATAACCAAGTACAATTGGAAACCTACATTCCACACCTCCACAAACACACGCATCCACAAACACCACCAATATTACCATATCCCATGAATCTTTTTACCCAAGCATTACCACCGACAACTCACTCCTCAATATGAATCAAATCTACAACCACCCTTTCTTTACACCACACGTGACATTTGCCAACAACCTATTGCTTTTTCCGTAGCAACCACAACTGGTAATGATGCCACTGGCTCCACTTCCACCATCACCTCTATAAGTACCCCATCCACCACAGGGTCCATCCCCTTCAATGGAGATGCAACATCCTCAACCTGGAATGGAGAAATCACCTGTAGTACCTCCTCCAGAACTTGAACAAAAGAATAAAGGAGGAGCAAGTGGAACCTCTCCGTAGCGGATCATTCATAGAGATTTCAAGCATAAGGGGCGCTCAACTACTGCTCTTTCAGGCCACCCGTCTAGTAGCGCTATACAAATGATCTGTGGACATTAGGCCACCCATAAACAGAGTGGTAGGGAAGTACACGATTGTATTGAGTCCCTCCCTCCCGGGTAGACGAATCCCTCCGGAGGGGGGAGGGAAGGCAGTAACTCCTCTCCTTCCTTACCCTAAGCCCCCAGTGAATAAACTTACTAGCTTTGTTATCTGCAATGTAAGAGGCGGAAACAATGTTACCTTTAGAAGAAACTTCAAAAAAATGCTCGTCGCCCACAAACCATGCATGTTGACCTTTCTTGAAACTAGAATGAATGACCACTTTACTCTGAGGGACACTTTCAACTTCAATAGCATGATAAGCAGGTGGGATAGTTTTCCTATGGATATGTAATATGGTCATTGTCACTAGTATTCAGCAATCCAACCAGGAGCTATATGTCATGATCCAGGTAGCTCCTAATCACATACCTTGGCTTTTCAGCTTTATTTATGATAGTACTAGAATTACTAACCGTATTCAATTTTGGGAAATTTTAGAAACTATTGTGGATACTTATCATGGCTTATTATTTATTGGCGGGTTACTTTAATGAAATTCTTAGCCACAAGGATAAGTGGGGTGGTAGACCAATAAATACTTCTAGATTTAATAGTTTTTGATTTTGTATAAACTATTGTAGGTTTATTGACACGGGCTTTAAAAGTAGTAGATACACATGATCAAACCATAGACATTGTATGTTCTTATCATGGAACGAATCGCTGCTTTGCTAATAAGGATTGGGTTCACTAATAGTAACCATCAATGATACCTGCACCACTAATAGTAGAAAGCTCTTCAGATGTGAACCCTTTGGTGATCTCACCCAGAATTTATTCTCTCCATTTGTGGACGTAGGTCACTTTGACCGAACCACATTAAATTTGTGTCTTCTTTATATGCTTTAATTGCCGTTGTTATCAATTTCCATTGTCTTTGTTATTGTCATTACGCCATTGTTTGGCTATATTCCGCACTACCCGAGTTACCGATCATAACTATAGATATACTCATCGTGAGAAATTCCTACAACTTCACATTATTTCCCTACATGAAGACTCCATAAACATTTTAGCTGCCAATTGTTACTCATGTTAAGAAAACTTCATTCTTCATTAATTAGTTGGGAAAGTAGATATAAGTATTTTATTTTTATCCTATTGTAAACATTCGCTTTCCTCTTCAACAGCTTCACCACGGTGAAACCAATCACCGACGCAACGCCCCAACAACATATCATTACCCCAAAACCACCTGACCCTCCAGATATTGTCATCGCCTCTCGGACCACCTCCTTCAATGAAAACCTATTGGCCACTGAAGGTATTATGGCCACTCTGTAATCTATGTGGACAGATTGGCTACATTGAACGTGTGTCACACCTCTTTTTTACGCTTACCCGCGAGGGCGCGAGGGAGTTTTTCCAATTAAAGGACAATCGAAACGGGATTAATTTATTTAATTATTCAGAGTCGCCACTTGGAAAAATAATGGTGTCCCAAGTCACCGATTTAATCCCGAACCGAGGAAATTTTATGACTCTATAATGTAGTCTGCGAAACTAGAAACCTGGATAAGGAATTCTGTTAACCCGGGAGAAGGTGTTAGGCACTCCCGGATTCCGTGGTTCTAGCACGGTCGCTCAACTGCAATTTTTTGCTTTTATCTGATTTCTTTATATATTTTAACTAGGTGCTTTTAATGTTCCGCTTTTCAATTTTAGAAGAATTGCGACGTCACGAAAATACATTTCGAGCCACACCGCAACCGGTACGCCTGTGACTTTAATGTATTTCAGTTTCGTCGAGAGTAAGATTTGGGTCACATAAATGCACACCCGTATTTAGGAAAGTAATTTTGTTTACAAATCATGCCTAAAGAGTCTATCGTCTTTGTTAACTTCGGGAAAGACCGTGAAATTTATTAAACGGTCCTTCCGGGTCTAAATTTTTATAACAATTAATTCGAGGGCCCCGCAATTGTGTATTTTTGTTTGGCGAGGCTCATCTCATTATTTTATTCAAGGTCAATCCTAACATAACTATGATGTTCTACTTAATTGGTCTTTAAAAAATCTTAATTTATTGATATTTTAAAACTATACATTGAAGCTTTTGAACCAAGTCGGTATTAGCGGACTCATGGACCAATTTGTAATAGGAGGAGGCCACGGAATTTGTCCATTTTTAATCAACAGTCGCCTAACCTACTTGAATACAAAGTGACTCTTACGAAAACATAAAGCAAACAATTTAACCGTAACCACTTGTAATTTCTGAATACAATTCAACACTTTTGCAACTGGATGGTTTTTTTTTCTTTTTTTTTCTTTTTGTTTTTTTCGGTCATGAGTTCTTATTACAACATTCGTCGCCTAGGACTCAATTCGGAAACCCGGAAACGAAAACCTACTTGTTTAAGGTATTAACTGGAAATGCAATTATTTTATCAATTCAGATTCGAAAGGAATTATTTAATCAAATGATCAATACATAGACAGGCTTTAAAGTAATAACTAATAATTGAACCTAGTGCTTAATTATCCCTTTGACTTATCCTAGGATTGATCATTAAAATCAGTATAGAAGTAGTAACCTGATAGCAAAGATATCTAGTAGTCAAATGCTAGAATCTAGATTAACATCACGATGTTGCATAACCTGATTATTCATATATGAAATCATTTTTATGTATTTACTTTATACTAATGAGCTAAACTACAGCTACCCAATCATAATAACAAAACAATCCTGTTATTACAAATTGCATTCTTAAATAAACTTATCTAACACTAAACACACATTTAATCAAATGAATCTATCGTAAAAGATGCTGTAAGTATCAATTGCAAATATAAGAAACAGTCCGTTGTAATAAGGACTTCAGTAGACTTGATTTTTCAACAATGTAAATACAGTATTTGAAACTTCATGCTGTCAAGGAGGTAAAAATGTACCTGAAATCGTACCACAAAACGAAGAGGAAGGAGAAGTCAGCTGAGGCAGTAAGAGCAGGCGACAACAATTCGAGTTCAACAACCAAAAATCATACCAAACTTCAACCCAGGAAAGGATCAGGAACTCAAAAATTCTTTAAATCGAACAGATCAAATAGATCAAGCCCAAAACAAGCTTAATTTAACCCAAATGACCTTAGCAATGAAATTAGGAACGCACTACTGCAATACGACCCTAAAGTGATCTCAAAACGTCTTGCCTCAAACTGAAAAGCTACTTGAAAACGAACCACGAACAACTCTAAACTTTAAATGAAATGACCAAGAGAACTCCAAAACTGATTCTCCAAACTCATAAAATGATGTTCAAGCAACTGGATGCTTTCAGGCTCTCAAAAATACTCTCTAAGGAGTGATTAAACTCTCTCTAACTGATTAGAAAATTGAAATCTTCCAATGCTCAAAATCTATCTCTGTCTACTGTCTCCCTTTTACTCTCACTGTCTGTATGTATCTATGTATGAATCTTTTGCTCTCTAAGTGTGTGTATGAATCCCTATCAATGTATTCTCTCTCTCTCCCCTTTTATGGCTGAAACCACCACTTATCAGGGCCAAAAAGCATCAGGGAATACATCTGCCCATCCCTCTCTTTGCCCAGCCCATCCCCTCTCTGTTTCCAGCCCACTGTCCCTGAACTTCCACTATCCCTTGTCCATGTATGGACTTTATTAGTTAACTATGGTTTCTGCCCAGACAAGGCTAAGTGCCCTGCAGTGACAGCAGACTCCACTGTCCAGCTTCATGTGCAGGGCACCAGGGATATTTCAAAGAGGCTAACACCTAATTTCCTAGTCAGCTAATTCCCATCCTAAGTTCAGTCTCAAACAAACACTCCAATTCAATTCAAAAGTGTTATTCACTGTCTGGGATATCAAACAAATTAACCTATGCAGCTAATCGACGACATTTAATCAACTACAACATATAACAATGGTAATAAATCAATTATCCAAACAGTGATTCTGAAAGTCTCGGCAAAAAATGAAATCCAAATATTCGACGACGCCAAGCGAAACGAATAACTATCCTATGACAAACATATTCGAACAATTAACAGAATACAACTTGACCAAATAAAAGTCTTTGGGGATGAAGAACAAAAACTGAAAAACTAAAGCACGAGGACAAAATTCAATTGATTAACAAATGGAATATGAAGAAATAAAGGAAGAAATACCATAAGAGAAGACCAACTCTGCATTTGAACGGACCCGGACCTGTCTTGGGTTCAATTCGAACTTGGGATTCAACTTGGACTTGGGTTCTTCGTTTTTGAGGCCAATGGACCTTAATTGAGATGTTTTCAATAATGAAAACATCCCAATTAAGGTCTATTAGACCTCAATTAGGAAGAAATCGGCATCTAGGGTTCATGGCCGAGATTTGGGGCTTTTACAACCCTGGTAAGATTCGAGCTAAACCAAGGCCGGTGGGGGTATGAGGGAGGCGAGGGGAAGCTATGGTGTGATTTTGGTGAGGTTTGGCATGAATGTCAAATTCCGGCGACCTTCGAACGAATATTCGAGACGCTCAAGCGATATTCGAGCCTAACAGAGGCCGGATTCGAAGAGAGGGATGTGAGGAGAAGGGTTGGTGTTAATTTGGTGGCCGTTGGCCTACCGGAACCGCCGTGAGGCGATTTCCGGCGGGCGGCGCACGGCGGTGGACGGCGAGGTCTGAGCGTCTCTAAGACGACGAAGACGAGGGGGGGTTTAAGGGGGCGGGTGTGTGGTTTAGGAATATATACCAACCAAAGGATTTGATCCAGGCCGTTGGATCGATTAAGATTGACGGCTTGGATCAACCTACTTAACTAAACGGGGTCGTTCGAGTAGGTTTGAGACCGGGCGGGTTTTTGTATGGATATGGGTCGGGCAAACTCGGGTTGTGGGGGTGAGGTGCTGGCCGTTGGATCAACTTAGTTAAACGGCCCAGATGAATGCTTCCTAAACGGGTAGTAGAGGTGAATCTTGGCCATCGGATCAATTTGAAATGGACGACCAGGATTAAAAGTGAGCCGGACTGGGTTTGGAATAATTCGATTGGGCCTGGTTTTGGACTGGGTTTGGCCCCTTTGAGTCCATTCCGATTTTCTCTTTATTCTTGTTCTTTTTTGTTTCTCTTTTTTTTTCTTTTCCTTTATTTAAACAATTAATTAAAACTAAAAATTTTAACAATCCCAAATTAACCTATAGAACCAAATTAACTTATTAAAAATGCTAATTAACTCTCAATAACAATCATCATGCAATCAAATAGCAAAAAATAAAATCGCACAATTTGGACATTAAGTGTTTAAAAATGCAAAACTACATTATCATTTTTTATGATTTTCATTTTTCTATAACAAACTTAATTACTCTAAATTACAAATATAAAAAAATGCAAACATTTTTTATATTTTATATTAATTTAACTAATAGACATGCACACGCAACAGATGCAAATAATAAGAGAAAAATGACAAAAATCACAAAAAACCACACTCAACACAAAACTATTTTATTTTAAATTTTTTGGGAATAATTCTCATGTAGGGCAAAAATCACGTGCTCACAGCTGCCCCTCTTTGCGCGGAAACATGAAGAGTTTTCGTGCAAAGATAAGTGAGCGGATACGAGCGATTTTTGCCCGTTGGAGCACTCCGTATGAAGCATTTTTTTGGAAAAGTTTGACCGAACCTTTGCTTCAGAAGGTCTCCTACATATCCCTGGCTAGAAGGGAATCAGGTCAATGTAGTTCGGGAAGTTCTGGTAGCTGGGACTACCATGCCTGTTGTGATCTTGCTGTTACTGATGTTGCCGCTGTTACTGCTGTTACCACTGCTTAGCTGATTTCCTTGTTACACCGCGCTAAGCAACAAAAACAAGAAGCTAGACTAAGTTACAGTACTACAAGTTCTTATCTATCCTTTTTAACTTGATCTTGTCGCGCTCCTTGCCATCTTGTCTGACTTGGCGTTCCTTCCGATGCTTCTTCTCTTCTTATGAACTTGGATTCATGCCGGAGATTTCTGTTACATTCTACCGCTTTCCTCTAACAAATTAAAACAGATCGCCACTCCATTCTTCAGGCAGGCTTCCTGACTTCAGCTACAACTTCAAAATAAATCGCCACTCCATTCTTCGGGCGGGCTTCCTGACTTCAACTACAACTTCAAAATTCAATCGCCACTCCATTCTCCAGGCGGGCTCCACGACTTCAATTACAATTTCAAAATTAAATCGCCACTCCGTTCTCCGGGCGGGCTTCCCTGACTTCAACTACTACTTCGACATTAAATCGCCACTCCATTCTTCAGGGCGGGCTCCCTGACTTCGACTACTACTTCGACATTAAATCGCCACTCCATTCTCCAGGCGGGCTTCCCGACTTCAACTACAACTTCAAAATTAAATCGCCACTCCATTCTCCGGGCGGGCTCCCTGACTTCGATTACAACTTCAAAATTAAATCGCCACTCCATTCTCCAGGGCGGGCTTCCCGACTTCAACTACTACTTCAAAATTAAATCGCCACTCCATTCTTCGGGCGGGCTTCCGACCTCAACTACTACTTCAACATTAAATCGCCACTCCATTCTCCGGGCGGGCTTCCCGACTTCAACTACAACTTCAAAATTAAATCGCCACTCCGTTCTCCGGGCGGGCTTCCCGACTTCAATTACAACTTCAAAATTAAATCGCCACTCCATTCTCCGGGCGGGCTTCCCGACTTCAACTACTACTTCAAAATTAAATCGCCCCTCCATTCTCCGGGCGGGCTTCCGACTTCAACTACTACTTCAACATTAAATCGCCACTCCGTTCTCCCGGCGGGCTTCCCGACTTCAACTACAACTTCAAAATTAAATCGCCACTCCATTCTCCGGGCGGGCTTCCTGACTTCAACTACTACTTCAAAATTAAATCGCCACTCCATTCTCCAGGCGGGCTTCCCGACTTCAACTACTACTTCAACATTAAATCGCCACTCCATTCTCCAGGGCGGGCTTCCCGACTTCAACTACAACTTCAAAATTAAATCGCCACTCCATTCTCCGGGCGGGCTCCCTGACTTCGACTACTACTTCGACATTAAATCGCCACTCCATTCTCCAGGCGGGCTTCCCGACTTCAACTACAACTTCAAAATTAAATCGCCACTCCATTCTCCGGGCGGGCTCCCCTGACTTTAATTACAACTTCAAAATTAAATCGCCACTCCGTTCTCCGGGCGGGCTTCCCGACTTCAATTACAACTTCAAAATTAAATCGCCACTCCGTTCTCCGGGCGGGCTTCCCGACTTCGACTACTACTTCAAAATTAAATCGCCACTCCGTTCTCCGGGCGGGCTTCCCGACTTCAACTACTACTTCAACATTAAATCGCCACTCCATTCTCCAGGGCGGGCTTCCCGACTTCAACTACAACTTCAAAATTAAATCGCCACTCCATTCTCCGGGCGGGCTCCCTGACTTCAACTACAACTTCAAAATTAAATCGCCACTCCGTTCTCCAGGCGGGCTCCCTGACTTCGATTACAACTTCAAAATTAAATCGCCACTCCATTCTCCGGGCGGGCTTCCCTGACTTCAACTACTACTTCGACATTAAATCGCCACTCCATTCTTCAGGGCGGGCTCCCTGACTTCGACTACTACTTCGACATTAAATCGCCACTCCATTCTCCAGGGCGGGCTCCCCGACTTCGACTACAACTTCAAAATTAAATCGCCACTCCATTCTCCGGGCGGGCTCCCGACTTCAATTACAACTTCAAAATTAAATCGCCACTCCATTCTCCGGGCGGGCTTCCGACTTCAACTACTACTTCAAAATTAAATCGCCACTCCATTCTTCGGGCGGGCTCCCTGACTTCGACTACTACTTCGACATTAAATCGCCACTCCATTCTCCAGGCGGGCTTCCCGACTTCAACTACAACTTCAAAATTAAATCGCCACTCCATTCTCCGGGCGGGCTCCCTGACTTCAATTACAACTTCAAAATTAAATCGCCACTCCGTTCTCCGGGCGGGCTTCCGACTTCGACTACTACTTCGAAATTAAATCGCCCTCCGTTCTCCGGGCGGGCTTCCTGACTTCGACTACTACTTCGACATTAAATCGCCACTCCATTCTCCAGGGCGGGCTTCGACTTCAACTACAACTTCAAAATTAAATCGCCACTCCATTCTCCGGGCGGGCTTCCGACTTCGACTACTGCTTCAAAATTAAATCGCCCCTCCGTTCTCCGGGCGGGCTTCCGACTTCAACTACTGCTTCAATATTAAATCGCCACTCCATTCTCCAGGGCGGGCTCCCCGACTTCAACTACAACTTCGAAATTAAATCGCCACTCCGTTCTCCGGGCGGGCTCCCGACTTCGACTACTGCTTCGACATTAAATCGCCACTCCGTTCTCCCGGCGGGCTTCCCGACTTCGACTACAACTTCAAAATTAAATCGCCACTCCATTCTCCGGGCGGGCTCCCCTGACTTTAATTACAACTTCAAAATTAAATCGCCACTCCGTTCTCCGGGCGGGCTCCCTCTGACTTCGATTACAACTTCAAAATTAAATCGCCACTCCGTTCTCCGGGCGGGCTTCCGACTTCGACTACTACTTCAAAATTAAATCGCCACTCCGTTCTCCGGGCGGGCTTCCTCTGACTTCGACTACTACTTCGACATTAAATCGCCACTCCATTCTCCAGGGCGGGCTTCCCGACTTCAACTACAACTTCAAAATTAAATCGCCACTCCGTTCTCCGGGCGGGCTCCCGACTTCGACTACTACTTCAACATTAAATCGCCACTCCATTCTCCGGGCGGGCTTCCGACTTCAACTACAACTTCAAAATTAAATCGCCACTCCATTCTCCGGGCGGGCTCCCTGACTTCGACTACTACTTCAAAATTAAATCGCCACTCCGTTCTCCAGGCGGGCTTCCTGACTTCAACTACTACTTCAAAATTAAATCGCCACTCCGTTCTCCAGGCGGGCTTCCTGACTTCAACTACTACTCCAAAATTAAATCGCCACTCCATTCTTCAGGCGGGCTTCTTGACTTCAACTACAACTTCAAAATTCAATCGCCACTCCATTCTCCAGGCGGGCTCCCTGACTTCAACTACAACTCACTGATTTTCCTCCTATCTTGATTACCTTCCTTTGCCTCTCGTACCCTATCCTTGTTCCTGCGTTACCTCTCGGAACACATTCTCTTCCGAATTATCCTGTCTTGGAATTGCTTTCCCTTAGGTCGTGTTACTTTTCTTCTGGCTGCTGGGGATATTTTTTGGAACTGTTTACTCGCCTGCTGGTGGTGATGCTGCTGAGGAAGTATTCTTTGTTTCCTTCACCCCTCATTCTCTTCCTTCTTCCCCTACCTCTTCTGGGACTCACGCTTTTGTTTCCTTGATCAAATTATAGGATGTAATACTGCTGGGGGAATCTCGAAGCCATTTTTTCTTTTTCCAATAACTGCTGGGGATGATACCCGGCTCAAAGATCACCCCGTCTTGTGTTGCTTTCTACACTTATCCTCTGAGTCTTGCTTTCCAGAAAATTTTCGCAACAGGAGAAAATTTTCTGCCCCAGTGTGATAAACTTCTGGACGGTATGCTTTTCTGCCATCGGACCCTTTTTTCCTGCTTTAAATCAAAGAAAAATTGTTAGTTTCAAAATGCCGCGAGTGGTCGTGCCACTCTTGTTGAGGCCATTCTCTTTCAGCTGCTTGGCCTTTCTCGAACTTTGAGGACGACGTTGACGCTTGCTTGGGAAGATGCTTTTTACACGGACGACCTCTCATCTTTTCCTTTTATTCCACTCTTTGGTTTGGTCCGACTCTTTTTAGCCGGTGATCTGTTGCGTGAAATCATCTTTCGGACATGCCACATGTGTCCATCATACTCCATAATTCTTGCGAACCTTCCACTCGGCCTGTCATCCCAATCTCACTATCGTAACGACTTCCGTCTCATTGCCTTGTTCCAATGCCTATTCACTTTCAATATACTGCTTTGGGAGACTTGGTAGTAAGCTTTAAAAAATCAATTTTCGAAAAATGAAAGAAAAAGAAAAGAATACTGACCGCAAATGACAAAAGAAGAGAAAAACTTTTCTGAACTCAAAAAATAGGAAAACTTATCTGAATGTGTGCCTGATCCAATGTTATGCCGCGCCTTTGAGATTGAACTACCCAGTCTATTCATGTCAATCACTTTCTGATACCGCGTCCTGCTAGGGGTAAACGGATGTCCCAACCTTGTCTCATGCAGACATCTTGTAACCATCTCGTCCTGCCACCTCACAGTGCCCTTCCAAAGGTTCTTACTAATGAGATTCTCTCATTTCTCTCTGTCTCCCGTCGCCTTAAGGTGCCCGTAAAGGTTTTCACCGTAAGACTCTCTCATTTTACTTCTCTCAACTTCTTTCGCCTTAAGGTGCCCGCGAGGGTTTTCACCGTTAAGACTCTCTCATTTATGCTTTCTTTCCCTGCGGCGGGGTATCACCCCTGAGATTCCCTCTAGAGCGTTATCCCCTTTCGGCTTGTGCATCCTGGATTCAATCGAGGGTCGGGATGTCACTCTTGGCCTCCATTCACATGACTTGGCACTTTTCAAATACTGATCGAGAGGTCTTCCTGGTTCTTAATATGGTTTCTGCGCGTGAGGCTGAAGAAAGAGGTTTAGCCTCGACGGTTAGCTTATTACAACTTTCGGAATCCACACTATCTTTCCAACGAAAACAATGACTTCTGCCCCAGTTTTGTTGCTTGGGGGATTTTTGATTTTTATTTTATTATGGCCGAGCCGTGTGGCGCCTACGTATCCTTCTTGAGGAATCAGGTCGAACGTAGTTCACTTTTTCTTGTGTTACTTCTTTGTTTCTTTTCTGTTCTGTTACACATCTTCCTTGATGATTCCGAAAGAGGGCATATGAAAGAATAATTAAGGCTCAAATGGGGAAACAAAGGTTAAAGTGTTTGGGTAGTAGAAAAATTGCCTCTGTCATTTCATTCTCGAAAAATGCCAAATACACACAAACGAAACCAAACGTTGACAAACGCATTAAAGAATTACACATAATATCTCTTAACTGCATCAGAATTGATAGCCATATCGGTGCATCTTCCCTCGACATCGGTCAAACATAGAGCGCCGTTGGATAATACTCTAGTCACCACAAAAGGTCCCTGCCAATTTGGAGCGAACTTGCCTTTCGCTTCGGCCTGATGTGGTAGAACTCTCCTCAGCACATGTTGTCCCACTTCAAATCTCCTGGGACGTACCTTCTTGTTATATGCTCTCGCCATTCTCTTTTGATACAATTGGCCGTGGCATACTGCTGTCAATCTCTTTTCATCGATCAAGCTCAATTGCTCTAATCGGGTTTTGACCCACTCGTCGTCGTCAATCTCAGCTTCAGCGATGATTCGGAGGGATGGAATCTCAACTTCTGCGGGTATTACTGCTTCAGTCCCGTATACCGACAAGTAAGGAGTTGCACCTACCGAAGTCCGGACGGTAGTGCGATAACCCAACAGCGCAAATGGTAACTTTTCATGCCACTGCCTAGACCCTTCTATCATCTTCCTCAATATCTTCTTTATGTTCTTGTTTGCTGCCTCGACCGCACCATTTGCTTTTGGGCGATACGGTGTGGAATTTCGGTGTGTAATCTTGAACTGTTGACATACCTCTTTCATCAATCCACTGTTAAGATTTGCACCGTTATCTGTAATGATCATCTTTGGAATTCCAAACCTACAAATGATGTGGGAGTGTACGAAGTCCACCACCGCCTTCTTGGTCACTGATTTGAATGTTTTGGCCTCCACCCACTTGGTAAAATAATCAATCGTTACCGGAATGAACCTGTGACCATTGGAAGCCGCAGGCTCAATAGGTCCAATAACATCCATACCCCATGCGACAAACGGCCGTGGTGCGGACATTGTATGCAATTCAGTCGGCGGAGAATGAATCAAATCTCCGTGTATCTGACACTGATGGCATCTTCGCACGAAACTTATACAATCCCGCTCCATAGTGAGCCAATAGTATCCTGCTCGAAGAATCTTCTTTGCCAATACGTATCCGCTCATGTGTGGTCCGCAAACTCCCGAGTGTATATCCGTCATCACTGTTGTGGCTTGACCTGCATCTATACATCTCAACAATCCCAAATCTGGGGTTCTTTTATACAGCACCCCTCCACTAAGGAAAAATCCGTTCGCCAACCGCCGAATAGCTCGCTTTTGATCTCCAGTTGCTTGTTCTGGGTATACTCCTAACCTGAGGTATTCCTTGACATCATGAAACCATGGCTCACCATCCACCTCTTCCTCTATCACATTACAATAAGCATGTTGATTCCGGATATGGATATGTAACGGATCGACACGAACCTTGTCCGGGTGATGTAGCATTGACGCTAAAGTAGCCAAGGCGTCGGCAACCTCATTATGCATCCTTGGGATGTGCCTGAATTCTACCGATCGAAAGCGTTTGGTCAAATCATGCAAACACTGACGATATGGGATAAGCTTTAAATCTCTGGTTTCCCATTCTCCCTGAATCTGATGTACCAGAAGGTCCGAGTCCCCCGAGACCAAGACGTCCTGTACATCCATGTCCACCGCTAATCGCAACCCCAAGATACATGCCTCGTACTCAGCCATATTATTGGTACAGTGAAAACGCAGTTGAGCAGTAACAGGATAATGATGTCCTGTTTCAGAGATGAGCACAGCCCCTACTCCGACTCCTTTTGCGTTCGCCGCTCCATCGAAGAAGAGCTTCCGTCCTGGATCCTTGGTTAGTTCTAACCCCTCAATCTGCAATACTTCCTCATCTGTAAAATACGTCCTCAAAGGTTCGTATTCGTCGTCAACGGGATTCTCGGCTAAGTGATCGGCCGGGGCTTGAGCTTTCATAGCCGTCCTTGTCACGTATATGATGTCGAACTCCGTAAGTAATATTTGCCATTTTGCTAACCTCCCTGTAGGCATAGGTTTCTGGAAAATATACTTCAACGGATCCGGACGCGAAATGAGGTAAGTGGTGTAAGAAGACAAGTAG
The DNA here is from genome assembly GCA_032618575.1 of Nicotiana noctiflora. NCBI lineage: Eukaryota > Viridiplantae > Streptophyta > Magnoliopsida > Solanales > Solanaceae > Nicotiana > Nicotiana noctiflora. The sequence continues at coordinate 413,535 of JASVEL010000201.1, read as the reverse complement.
TGTTTCAGCTTTTGGGCTACCCAAGTCAGGGCGCAACATGTCTTTTCTAGATGAGTGTACTTGACCTCGTGGACTGTGAACTTCTTGCTGAGGTAGTAAATGGCCCGTTCCTTCCTGCCGGTAAGATCATGCTGCCCCAGTACGCAGCCAAACGAATTCTCCAAGACCGTCAGATAAAGAATCAGGGGTCTACCTGGCTCAGGCGGAACTAGTACGGGTGGATTTGACAGGATACCCTTTGATCCGGTCAAACGCTTCCTGACATTCTGCCGTCCGTTCTATCGCAGCGTCTTTCTTCAATAGGCGGAATATGGGTTCACAGGTTGCCGTAAGCTGGGCAATAAACCTACTGATGTAATTCAACCTTCCCAACAGACTCATTACCTCTGTTTTATTCTTCGGCGGGGGTAACTCCTGAATGGACTTAATTTTGGAAGGGTCCAACTCAATGCCCCGTCGGCTGACGATGAATCCTAGCAGCTTTCCTGATGGAACTCCAAATGCGCATTTGGCCGGATTGAGCTTGATGTCGTATCTTCGAAGTCTTTGAAAGAACTTCCTGAGGTCAGCAACATGGTCTTCTTGACGCCTAGATTTTATGATCACATCGTCCACGTACACCTCAATTTCCTTGTGTATCATGTCGTGGAATACCGTAGTCATCGCCCTCATGTATGTTGCTCCTGCATTCTTCAAACCAAACGGCATCACTCGGTAGCAATAAGTCCCCCACGGTGTGATAAAAGCCGTCTTTTCTGCGTCCTCTTCATCCATCAAAATCTGATGATATCCCGCATAACAGTCCACAAAGGATCCAATTTCGCGTCCGGCGCAATTATCAATCAGGATATGGATATTGGGAAGTGGGAAATTATCCTTAGGACTCGCCTTGTTGAGATTGCGATAGTCCACGCATACCCTGATCTTTCCGTCTTTCTTTGGCACCGGTACTACGTTAGCCAACCATTCAGGGTATCGAGTGACACGAATGACTTTCGCCTGCAACTTCTTGGTTACTTCCTCCTTGATCTTTACACTCATCTCCGTCTTGAATTTCCGCAGTTTTTGCTTGACGGGAGGATATGCCGGATCAGTGGGTAATTTATGAACCACTAGATCAGGGCTGAGTCCTGGCATGTCGTCGTACGACCATGCGAAAATGTCTTTAAACTCCATGAGTGTTTTGATCAGCTCTTCTCTCAAATTGGGTTCAATATGGACACTTATCCGGGTTTCTTTGACGTCATCAGCATTCCCTAGATTAACGGCCTCAGTATCATTTAAATTTGGTTTGGGTTTTTCCTCGAAGTGACTTAATTCTTCACCGATTTCCTCTACGGCTTCATCGTCGCCGTACTCTGACTCACTCTCGTCACTTCTTATTTCATGCGTTATTATTTCCAAACCCGATTGACTTTCTAGACTGGGTTGATTAATCTTTAAGCACGCCATATCATTAAGATCAGTTGCAAGAAGGCTGTTCAGAAAAGTAAAAAGAAGGAAAAAGATAAACAAAATTAGACGCGAAGGAACCACATTTCATTAATGGGAATTGTACAAAGGGAAAACAAACTGCAAACTTAAATCAAAAATGAACTAAAAACAAAGGGATTTTACTCCGGGGACAAGCCCCCAATACAAAATTTCGAAAGAAAACAATCCAAGACAAACTACCAAGACTCCTTCCGGACAGGGAGAGGAGTAGCCTTCCAGTTATTCAGTTTTGCCTTTGGTCCCACAAATTGTATCTCGGCATGACTGGATCCTTCACCATCTTCGAGCATACATACATCTGTGAATAGGTTTTCGAACTTCCTGAAGAACTCTTCGTCTGGCCTGACCGTAGGACCGGGAATCTTTGGCGCTGGATGTCCTCTTGCTCCGGACCTGATAAAAGATTGGGAAAGGCGTGGAACAGGTTTTGAGAGCACCCATGTCTTCTGCTTACTCTTCTTTGCTCGCCGGATGTCCTCCGAGGTTGGCTGGAATCCCAAGCCGAAGGTTCCCAAGTTCTCGACCACCGATACCGGTTGTATGATTCCTTGCAGAGATGCACCTAGACCTTTACCGGGTACGAAACCATGTCGCAACATTTCATGCGCCACCATAACATCCGCGGTAATTGTTCTGTCGCCGGGAATGCATTCCCCTTCGGGAACTCGATTGGCGGACACCACATCGCAGACCTGATATACCCACGGCCCGACATCTTCTTCTGTTTCAACAAAGGGAATGATGGTGCCTGATTGTGGATCGTTCTCTCCATGGACGACGATCTCCTGCTGGTCCCATTCAAACTTGACGAGCTGGTGTAAGCTGGATGGAACTGCTCTCGCGGCATGAATCCATGGTCGCCCTATTAGGAGGTTATATGACACCACCATGTCCAGCACCTGGAATTCCATGGTGAACTCCACTGGCCCGATTGTCAAGACTAGCACTATGTCGCCAACCGACGCTTTACCTCCTCCGTCGAACCCTCGAACACATACCCTGTTCTCGCGTACCCTGCCGATGTCTACTTTTAATTTGCCCAGGTGTAGAGAGAGGACAAATGTTAGCACTGGACCCATTATCGACCAAGACTTTGGTAACCACCGCCTCTTCGCACTTCACCGTAAGATACAAAGCCCTGTTATGCTCAGTGCCTTCCTCAGGCAACTCGTCATCGGTGAAGGTGATCCGATTTGCTTCGAAGATCCTATTGGTGATCTTCTCCAAATGGCTCACTGAGATTTTATCCGGCACATGTGCCTCATTCAGGACTTTCATCAATGCTTGCCGATGTTCTTCAGAATGTATCAGCAAGGATAGCAATGATATTTGCGCCGGAGTCTTCTTCAGCTGCTCTAAGACGGAGTAGTCATGCAGCTTCATCTTTTTCAAGAATTCTTCCGCCTCCTCATCAGTTACCGGCTTTTTCAATGCTGCCGGAGTGGTCTTCCTCAATTCCGCAGGGGCAAAACATCTCCCCGAGCGGGTCAACCCTTGGGCTTCGCAAACTTCCTCTTTCACCTCCTTTCCTCTGTAGGTCGTTGTAATCCGAGCATAATTCCATGGGACAGCCCGGCTATCAGTTACTGGCAACTGTGTTGCCGGTTGGATGATGAAAGGATCCATTCGAACGCCTGCTACTGTCAGGATGGGCTTGATTGCTACCCCTGGTACAACTATCTTGGCCGGCTTCACCGGTACTTCGTTCACACTTTCCTTTCCTGCTTCCGACTCCCCTGGTATGTCTTTCTTGCAACTGGGCGATTCATCACAGCTTGGTCCTTTTCTCGTTCCTGCCCCGCTAGACTTAATCATCATCACAGTCTGAGAGGCTTTCTCCTTTCCTTCCTCCGCCCGTACCAACTCGATCATATTGGTCTCATGATGAGTTGGAAGCGGGTTTTGGTTGATGTTGGGCTCTGTTGGAGTCTGGACCTCAATCCTGCGAGTGTCGATGAGCTCCTGGATGGCCGTCTTTAGCCTCCAACACTTTTCTGTATCGTGCCCCGGACATCCCGAGCAGTAGGCACAATTTACTGAATGGTCCAGGTTCTTCGGGAGGGGGTTTGGTAGCTTAGCTTCAACCGGATTTAGCAAACCTACTTGCTTCAACCGGTGGAACAGACTGGTATAAGACTCTCCTAAGGGAGTGAAAGTCTTTGGCCTCGGCGCCCTGTCGCCCCTGAATGCCTGGTTCGGACGGAAACTCGCGCCCGAGGGGTTTCTGTAAGCTCTTGGGGGTGGATGATTGTTCTGGGGGTTCGGTGCACGCCACGGTGCATGAACGGGAGGTGCAGAATAGGACTGTGCATGGTGGACAGTAAAATGGGGATCAGGTGCGGGATAGTAATGTTGCGGGTGGCTATATGGGTTGTGAGAGTAGTTTTGGTGGTGAGGTTGGGGTGGGCTACATTGGGGTGCGGGGCCTCTATTTCTGAACCATGCCCGGACTCGACGGCCGCAACTTCCTCTCTCCTCTTTTCCCCAGTACTCCTCCAGTACCACTTTGGATAGCCTGAGTGGTGGCTTTCAATGCTGAGTAGCTCATGATCTTGTTGGCCTTCAAACCTTCCTCGATCATACCCCCCATTTTTATCACCTCAGTGAATGATTTGCCTACGGACGTTACCAGATGTCCGAAGTAGGTGGGCTCTAATGTCTGCAAGAAGTAGTCCACCATCTCGCTCTCTCTCATCGGTGGATCCACCCTGGCCGCCTGTTCCCTCCAACGGAAACCAAATTCCCTGAAGCTTTCAGCGGGCTTCTTCTCTAATTTTAGCAATGATAGGCGGTCGGGGATTATCTCAAGATTGTATTGGAACTGGCCGATAAAAGCTTGAGCCAAATCATCCCACGTAAACCATCTACTGGGATCCTGTCTAGTGTACCACTCCAATGCCGATCCTCCCAGACTCTGGCCGAAGTAGGCTATCAGAAGTTCGTCCCGTCCTCCGGCCCCTCTCATTTTACTGCAAAACCCCCGCAGGTGGGCCACTGGGTCACCATGCCCCTCGTATAGGTCGAATTTGGGCATTTTAAATCCTGCTGGCAACTGGACGTCCGGAAATGGACATAGATCTTTGTAGGCGACGCTGACCTGGTTGCCCAAACCGTGCATGTTCCTGAAGGACTGCTCCAGGCTTTTAACTTTTCTGACAACTTCCTCGTGTTCCGAACTTTGGAAGTGCTTTTCCGGTTCTGCCGGATTATCCCAGTGAGGTGTATGTGATTGTGGTTCAGGAGCCCTGAAAGTAGGCTCCGGAGGATAGTAAGAGTTGTCATGGATCTGAACATATGGCTCGCTGGCCGGCCTTCACCACTAGCTCCGTTGGCCACAAAACGAGGGTGGCTTGAGGCCGTGCTCCCTCATACTAAGGGGATTCATACGTGGGTGTCCTTCTCGGAGAGACATGGCCGCATGCCTGCTACATGTGAGATATTTATTTCTATTCTTATTCGGTCTTGGTTCGATTATGCTTATCAACCTTTCTTTTCATGTGATAGGGAGTGAAAGTTGTGGAAGGGCTCCTTTGTTGGCCTTTCGGTAGCCGGGTGCAGTCGTTCGAGACTCTTGCCAGAACTCGACATGCTTACTGTAACTGGTCCTTTGGATCTAGTACGGTAGTGATGGCTGGCCAGTATATTCTGTCAAACCAACTGCTAAACTTTCTGGAATACGCAACAAACTTGTTAGTTCACCGAGTTTGACAGATATGTTATAGCACGTTGGATGCAATGCACCTAACCAAATAACCATTTCTACATGTACTCTTTAACATGCGTCATTCCGGCCCTTTTTCTTTTTTTTTTTTTTTTTTTTTTTTTTTTTTTTTTTTCTTTTTCTTTTTCGACTATCTTTGCAAGCCTTATTGTTATTTAACCTTTGGATTCTTTTTCTTTCTTTTTAGTGGTGGTCGAATCTTTATGCGGATTGCCTACGTATCACGTTCTTGCGTGAATCAGACCGAGCGTAGTTCTGTTAACAAGATTGTGGCAAAATTCAGTAACTTTTATATCAAATGAAACCGTGCAGTTACAAAACACGTCTTACAACAATCAGCAAAACAAAGGAAAATGCTTGACTCGAAAACGTAAAATGACATGCCAACGGGCTTGACCCAATATTTCAAAAATACATTTTTAATCAAAGGTCTACTGCTCTAAAATTCCTGGGGGCCCGCGAGGCATCATTCGGCCTTGCCGCGGGCCTAGGTGTGAGGTCCTTGTGTAGTCCCCTTAATTCTTCCATGATCCGATGAACATAGCCCATAATTGAAGCAAAAAGGTCGGTGCGGGGCATTTGTTCACAAGCTAGGCACTTCATGGTGACGTAGTGCCCGATTTCCCCGATTCGGTCCTTGATCATGTCCCTTTCTCCGAGTAGCCGCTCTATCTGCTGGTTTTTCGCCCCCAATCGTTGAGCGTTGTTGGTGACTTGGTCTAAGAGCCTGTCTATTTGTTCTTGCAGTCGAGCCATCAGATTGTGGCAACGGTCGAGGTCCGCTCTGGCATCTTGGGCTTGCTTGAAAACCCGTTCTCTGAGGACAACATTTGCTTCCCTTAAACTGGTGACGATATCGGTGTAATCCTCTTCCACCCGTTGTAGGTGAAGTGCATGTTGATGTGCCTCCTTTCTCCAGCTAGCTCGGATCCTCACTGTTTGGGCCTTAGACTCTTCCAATTCTCTTTGGACATCGGCAACCTGGCTTTTCAGACCCTTTATCAGTTTTTCGTCTGCCCGACTCCTCAACTGTCTGTCAGCATCCCTTTTCATTTGCTGGATTTGAGCTCTTAGGAAGTCATTTTCTTGTGCCAACTTCTTTTTATCTCCTTCGTTGGCGGCAGTTTGCACATCCATTTCAAATTGGAGTTCTTGGGTCCGTTGTTCTATCCTGCTGATCTTTGTTCTATAGGCTTCTTCTCTAGCCAACCAGTCCCATTGTTCTCGTGACGCTCCAGCAAACTCCCTGAGGTGAGGCCTTTTTGCGGGCCTTTGATGCTCCAGATCTCTACTATACCATGCAGGATATTCCGACGATACTTCGGCCCGGGCTCGATCTCGCACCCGAGTGTCTATTTTTAATGTCTGACACTCACTCCAAATCTTTCGGACCAACGCTTCAGGGAACTGTCCTCCCGGTCCAATTTCAACCACATGTGGACTGAGGTCTTCTTCTTTTGGGATTATTTGGCATCGTCCCAATTGTCTCAATACTCGACATGGCGCGTAGGGCTGGATGCTGTTGAGGCCCATTAGTAATAAATATGATTCCGCGGCCGATGCATATATGACTTCTTCCACGGGTAGCCAGCCAAATGTCCATTCTATCTTGTTGGCTGGAATCAAACGCAAAAGTCGTATCCATCCGCTGATCCCCTCTGGCAACTCATGTCCCTCGACCCTTGCAGGAAATTTTTCTATACAAGTTTTCTTCGGTGAACTATACCTCATAAATTGCGGATGACGACATAAGTGATCGATCATCCACATTTGGAGCAATACATTGCAAGCTTCGAAGAAAGTCCCTCCAGCTTTGCAGATAGTGAGTGCACGAGAGATATCCGATATTATCATGGGAGCCAAAGTACTGTTGTTCTGTTTCATCAAAGTGCTGACGAACCCCTGCCACATGTATGTTGATATTCCCATCCTTTCTAGGAAATATCAATGAACCTAGGAAAGCTATCATGAAGGCGATGCGTCTATGCTCCTCCCATTTTAACCGATTGTCTCCGCTGCAGATTTTGCTTTCGTATTTGTTGAAGCCCCCGTAGTGACCATATTTGTCATACAGAAATGCCAAAGTGCAGAACCCTTCTGATAAGTATGGGTTGTGTACAGTTCTGCGGATTTTTACCGTATCCAAAAACCGATGTACCGTCACTACCCTTGGTGCAATAAGGTATTGTTCCCTCATAGGGACTTTTGGTCTTCCGACATATCCGGCTAATTCTTCCAGTGTTGGTGTGAGTTCAAAGTCTGAAAAGTGGAACACATTGTGTGCCGGATCCCAGAATGAGATCAAAGCTCGTATGATGTCTCCTCTCGGGGGAATATTTAGCAGCCCCACTAGATCTCCCAAGTACAACTTAACGGCATCTTGTCCTTGCTCGCCCAAGTCGCTCCACCACCTATGCAAACTTAAGGGGACCTTGTTTATGATAGCTTCGGTTGTATTCTGACTCGTGCTCATTCTGCACATTTATTTAAGGTAATTCTTAGATGAAAACGAAATTTTTATTTGTCCCAAAACTATCTTTTCTGAAAAACGAAACGGGCCTCAGGATTTGACTGGTAAAAAGAGTGGTTGTTAAGGCAAAATTAAATGTCTTGGCATTCCGCCATTAAAACTTATTTTGAAATATATGGGAGTTGGACCCGTTTAGAGGTTGCCTACGTATCTCACACTCGGTGAGAATCAAACTCGCGTAGTTCGGTTCGTCAAAACAACTATCTTTCCTTTACTGACTGTCAAAAACACATTTTGTCAAAAACCCATTTTTCGGCAAAGTCAATCTTCTGCCGTCTTTTATTGGCAAACTAAATTCGTGGACTTGTTGGTGAAACGTATTTTTTGTATTTTTCTGAAAGATATTTACTTCCCCATACTATTTCCTTTCGTGTTTTTCTTTTTCTTCGGTATTTAAAGGAACCCGGTCAGCATGTTAGCCTAAATAAATGCTCACAACAAATATGATATGGCAAGATGGTCTTTCCTTTCAGGTTACCTGTCCTAGACGGACCCAACCCCTGTGTTGAGTCCCCTAAGTCAGAGATGATGCAAATAAACGTCCTGAATCTAGGCTCAATATCCTGATGCTTTTCAATGGTACTAGACCGTGTACCCGAGCGGACGACTCGGATTTGAGGAGGGAGCTACGTACCGGGGACCCGCGGGATCGTCCGGCTTTGTAACTTATCCTGCCTCTTTTCTTACTTTGGTATGGACACTAACAGAAAGGGGAGTCTCAACCAGTAAGCACATCCCCGGGGATAAGAAGAGACGGGTTTTCGGCACAGTTTTATATACAGTTCACGCAATATCAAAGCGGTAAATATATAGCAGTTTGTATATACAGTACAACTAATATCAAAGCGGTAGACATGTAGCACATTAATTAAACATGTAATAAGATCAGATATAGACAAAAATAACAATTTAAATGAGCTCGAGTTCTTAGACCCCGAACCGAAGTTCGAGGTTTTTCCCCAGCAGAGTCGCCAGAGCTGTCACACCTCCTTTTTACGCGCACGCGAGGGCACGAGGGAGTTTTTCCAATTAAAGGACAATCGAAACGGGATTTATTTAATTAATTCAGAGTCGCCACTTAGGAAAATAATGGTGTCCCAAGTCACCGATTTAATCCCGAACCGAGGAAATTTATGACTCTGTAATACAGTCTGCGAAACTAGAAACCTGGATAAGGAATTCTGTTAACCGGGAGAAGGTGTTAGGCACTCCCGGATTCCGTGGTTCTAGCACGGTCGCTCAACTGCAATTTTTTGCTTTTATCTGATTTCTTTATATATTTTAACTAGGTGCTTTTAATGTTCCGCTTTTCAATTTTAGAAGAATTGCGACGTCACGAAAATACATTTCGAGCCACACCGCAACCAGTACGCTTGTGACTTTAATGTATTTCAGTTTCGTCGAGAGTAAGATTTGGGTCACATAAATGCACACCCGTATTTAGGAAAGTAATTTTGTTTACAAATCATGCCTAAAGAGTCTATCGTCTTTGTTAACTTCGGGAAAGACCGTGAAATTTATTAAACGGTCCTTCCGGGTCTAAATTTTTATAACAATTAATTCGAGGGCCCCGCAATTGTGTATTTTTGTTTGGCGAGGCTCATCTCATTATTTTATTCAAGGTCAATCCTAACATAACTATGATGTTCTACTTAATTGGTCTTTAAAAAATCTTAATTTATTGATATTTTAAAACTATACATTGAAGCTTTTGAACCAAGTCGGTATTAGCGGACTCATGGACCAATTTGTAATAGGAGGAGGCCACGGAATTTGTCCATTTTTAATCAACAGTCGCCTAACCTACTTGAATACAAAGTGACTCTTACGAAAACATAAAGCAAACAATTTAACCGTAACCACTTGTAATTTCTGAATACAATTCAACACTTTTGCAACTGGATGGTTTTTTTTTCTTTTTTTTTCTTTTTGTTTTTTTCGGTCATGAGTTCTTATTACAACATTCGTCGCCTAGGACTCAATTCGGAAACCCGGAAACGAAAACCTACTTGTTTAAGGTATTAACTGGAAATGCAATTATTTTATCAATTCAGATTCGAAAGGAATTATTTAATCAAATGATCAATACATAGACAGGCTTTAAAGTAATAACTAATAATTGAACCTAGTGCTTAATTATCCCTTTGACTTATCCTAGGATTGATCATTAAAATCAGTATAGAAGTAGTAACCTGATAGCAAAGATATCTAGTAGTCAAATGCTAGAATCTAGATTAACATCACGATGTTGCATAACCTGATTATTCATATATGAAATCATTTTTATGTATTTACTTTATACTAATGAGCTAAACTACAGCTACCCAATCATAATAACAAAACAATCCTGTTATTACAAATTGCATTCTTAAATAAACTTATCTAACACTAAACACACATTTAATCAAATGAATCTATCGTAAAAGATGCTGTAAGTATCAATTGCAAATATAAGAAACAGTCCGTTGTAATAAGGACTTCAGTAGACTTGATTTTTCAACAATGTAAATACAGTATTTGAAACTTCATGCTGTCAAGGAGGTAAAAATGTACCTGAAATCGTACCACAAAACGAAGAGGAAGGAGAAGTCAGCTGAGGCAGTAAGAGCAGGCGACAACAATTCGAGTTCAACAACCAAAAATCATACCAAACTTCAACCCAGGAAAGGATCAGGAACTCAAAAATTCTTTAAATCGAACAGATCAAATAGATCAAGCCCAAAACAAGCTTAATTTAACCCAAATGACCTTAGCAATGAAATTAGGAACGCACTACTGCAATACGACCCTAAAGTGATCTCAAAACGTCTTGCCTCAAACTGAAAAGCTACTTGAAAACGAACCACGAACAACTCTAAACTTTAAATGAAATGACCAAGAGAACTCCAAAACTGATTCTCCAAACTCATAAAATGATGTTCAAGCAACTGGATGCTTTCAGGCTCTCAAAAATACTCTCTAAGGAGTGATTAAACTCTCTCTAACTGATTAGAAAATTGAAATCTTCCAATGCTCAAAATCTATCTCTGTCTACTGTCTCCCTTTTACTCTCACTGTCTGTATGTATCTATGTATGAATCTTTTGCTCTCTAAGTGTGTGTATGAATCCCTATCAATGTATTCTCTCTCTCTCCCCTTTTATGGCTGAAACCACCACTTATCAGGGCCAAAAAGCATCAGGGAATACATCTGCCCATCCCTCTCTTTGCCCAGCCCATCCCCTCTCTGTTTCCAGCCCACTGTCCCTGAACTTCCACTATCCCTTGTCCATGTATGGACTTTATTAGTTAACTATGGTTTCTGCCCAGACAAGGCTAAGTGCCCTGCAGTGACAGCAGACTCCACTGTCCAGCTTCATGTGCAGGGCACCAGGGATATTTCAAAGAGGCTAACACCTAATTTCCTAGTCAGCTAATTCCCATCCTAAGTTCAGTCTCAAACAAACACTCCAATTCAATTCAAAAGTGTTATTCACTGTCTGGGATATCAAACAAATTAACCTATGCAGCTAATCGACGACATTTAATCAACTACAACATATAACAATGGTAATAAATCAATTATCCAAACAGTGATTCTGAAAGTCTCGGCAAAAAATGAAATCCAAATATTCGACGACGCCAAGCGAAACGAATAACTATCCTATGACAAACATATTCGAACAATTAACAGAATACAACTTGACCAAATAAAAGTCTTTGGGGATGAAGAACAAAAACTGAAAAACTAAAGCACGAGGACAAAATTCAATTGATTAACAAATGGAATATGAAGAAATAAAGGAAGAAATACCATAAGAGAAGACCAACTCTGCATTTGAACGGACCCGGACCTGTCTTGGGTTCAATTCGAACTTGGGATTCAACTTGGACTTGGGTTCTTCGTTTTTGAGGCCAATGGACCTTAATTGAGATGTTTTCAATAATGAAAACATCCCAATTAAGGTCTATTAGACCTCAATTAGGAAGAAATCGGCATCTAGGGTTCATGGCCGAGATTTGGGGCTTTTACAACCCTGGTAAGATTCGAGCTAAACCAAGGCCGGTGGGGGTATGAGGGAGGCGAGGGGAAGCTATGGTGTGATTTTGGTGAGGTTTGGCATGAATGTCAAATTCCGGCGACCTTCGAACGAATATTCGAGACGCTCAAGCGATATTCGAGCCTAACGGAGGCCGGATTCGAAGAGAGGGATGTGAGGAGAAGGGTTGGTGTTAATTTGGTGGCCGTTGGCCTACCGGAACCGCCGTGAGGCGATTTCCGGCGGGCGGCGCACGGCGGTGGACGGCGAGGTCTGAGCGTCTCTAAGACGACGAAGACGAGGGGGGGTTTAAGGGGGCGGGTGTGTGGTTTAGGAATATATACCAACCAAAGGATTTGATCCAGGCCGTTGGATCGATTAAGATTGACGGCTTGGATCAACCTACTTAACTAAACGGGGTCGTTCGAGTAGGTTTGAGACCGGGCGGGTTTTTGTATGGATATGGGTCGGGCAAACTCGGGTTGTGGGGGTGAGGTGCTGGCCGTTGGATCAACTTAGTTAAACGGCCCAGATGAATGCTTCCTAAACGGGTAGTAGAGGTGAATCTTGGCCATCGGATCAATTTGAAATGGACGACCAGGATTAAAAGTGAGTCGGACTGGGTTTGGAATAATTCGATTGGGCCCGGTTTTGGACTGGGTTTGGCCCCTTTGAGTCCATTCCGATTTTCTCTTTATTCTTGTTCTTTTTTGTTTCTCTTTTTTTTTCTTTTCCTTTATTTAAACAATTAATTAAAACTAAAAATTTTAACAATCCCAAATTAACCTATAGAACCAAATTAACTTATTAAAAATGCTAATTAACTCTCAATAACAATCATCATGCAATCAAATAGCAAAAAATAAAATCGCACAATTTGGACATTAAGTGTTTAAAAATGCAAAACTACATTATCATTTTTTATGATTTTCATTTTTCTATAACAAACTTAATTACTCTAAATTACAAATATAAAAAAAATGCAAACATTTTTTATATTTTATATTAATTTAACTAATAGACATGCACACGCAACAGATGCAAATAATAAGAGAAAAATGACAAAAATCACAAAAAACCACACTCAACACAAAACTATTTTATTTTAAATTTTTTGGGAATAATTCTCATGTAGGGCAAAAATCACGTGCTCACAACGTGTATGCCAAATACTGAAAACAAATCACAGTCTTGCAAACCCATAAACATTTCCATAAATGAGAATTACACCACTGATTTAACCAAAGACATCCCCAAAAGTCCCAAATTGCAATCACTTCATGTCCTGTTAACCACTGCTGACGCCTCTAACTCAGCTACTAATAGTTCCACTCAATTACATGACTTGACAAAAATCACTGGCCAAGTGGCCATGCAAAGAATTACAACTATCACTCACAAACCCTATAACACAACACCTCCAACCAATCCATGCAAACCCAATCCTATGCAAAAGATTTACAATCATCTCCTACTCCTACGAGCAATCACTCATCTCTTCTAATACTAGACACATCAACTCCTCATGCCAAGCTTATTAATTACCCTGCATAGGAGTCGAACTCCTCTAGTTCTCCCTCCCCAGCGAACCCCTTGGCCTCTCAATATCCAAGTACAATTGGAAACCTACATTCCACACCTCCACAAACACATGCATCCACAAACACCACCAATATTACCATATCCCACGAAATTTTTGACCCAGGCATTACCACCGACAACTCACTCCTCAATATGAATCAAATCTACAACCACCCTTTCTTTACACCACACGTGACATTTGCCAACAACCTATTGCTTTTTCCGTAGCAACCACAACTGGTAATGATGCCACTGGCTCCACTTTCACCATCACCTCTATAAGTACCCCATCCACCACAGGGTCCATCCCTTTAATGGAGATGCAACATCCTCAACCTGGAATATAATGGAGCAATCACCTATAGTACCTCCTCCAGAACTTGAACAAAAGAATAAAGGAGGAGCAAGTGGAACCTCTCCCTAGTGGATCATTCATAGATATTTCAAGCATAAGGGGCGCTCAACTTCTGCTCTTTCAGGCCACCCGTCTAGTAGCGCTATACAAATGATCTGTGGACATCAGGACACCCATAAACAGAGTCGTTGGGAAGTACACGATTGTATTGAGTCCCTCCCTCCCGGGGAGACAAATCCCTCCGGGGGAGGGGGGGGGGAAGGCAGTAACTCCTCTCCTTCCTTACCCGAAGCCACCAATGAATAAACTTACTAGCTTTGTTATCTGCAATGTAAGAGGTGGAAACAATGTTACCTTTAGAAGAAACTTCAAAAAAATCGTCACCCACAAACCATGCATGTTGGCCTTTCTTGAAACTAGAATGAATGACCACTTTACTCTGAGGGACACTTTCAACTTCAATAGCATGATAAGCAGGTGGATAGTTTTCCTATGGATATGTAATATGGTCATTGTCACTAGTATTCTGCAATCCAACCATCAGGAGCTATATGTCATGATCCAGGTAGCTCCTAATCACATACCTTGGCTTTTCAGCATTATTTATGATAGTACTAGAATTACTGACTGTATTCAGTTTTGGGAAAATTTAGAAATTATTGTGGATACTTATCATGGCTTATTGTTTATTGGCGGGTTACTTTAATGAAATTCTTAGCCACAAGGATAAGTGGGGTGGTAGACCAATTAATAAATACTTCTAGATTTAATAGTTTTTGATCTTGTATAAACTATTGTAGGTTTATTGGAATGGGCTTTAAAAGTAGTAGATACACATGATCAAACCATAGACATTGTATGATCTTATCATGGAACGGATCGCTGCTTTGCTAATAAGGATTGGGTTTAATACTGCCCTGAAGCTATGGTAACTCACCTAACTAAACTTTACTCTGACAACAACCCCTTTTAGTAACCATCAATAAAACACGCACCACTAATAGTAGAAAACCCTTCAGATGTGAACCCTTTTGGTGACCTCACCAAGAATTTATTACTATAGTTAGTAATAGTTGGCACAATAGGAATTTTAACGAAGCGTCTAGTGTATTTAATCAAAATGTTACTACCTGGAGCTCTTATACTTTTGGAGATATCTTTAAGAAAATTAAAGAGGTACCATCTAGCTAGGCTAAATGGTATTCAGAGGTCCCTTAGATACCTGACTCAGGGGTGAATTTACCTTGACCCAAGCGGTGTCATGTGACACCGCTTCGTAGAAAATCTTTTCTAATTATTTATATATAATTCAAATGAAAAAAACAAGAATCCAATAAAAATGAATTAAGTGACACCACTTGTCCTGACGAGGTCAGCAGCTTAACTGGTTAGAGGCTGAATATTTCTCTGTGAGATCGCAGGTTCGACCTGCCTTAGGAATATTTTTTGTTCTAAGCCCGAAATTTAATGGATCCGAAGTCATCACTACTTCCTTTTTAAGATGTATTTTCTTTACTGCTTGTTTTGTAAAATATGGTATTATATTATTTATTTATTTTTTTACGTCTAATTGTGACACCGCTTACAAAAATTCTTGCGTACGCCACTGACATGACTAGCCAATTCCTCAAACATCTAGAATCTCAACTTACCAACGAATATAATAACATCCTTCATATTTAGGAAGAATATTAGAAAATTAGATCCTGGATTAATTGGCTATGTGATGGAGACACAAACACTAGGTTTTCGCATCTCTCTGTAACAAATAGACGGAGAGGATCTCCTTCTTCAAAGATGACACTGAGAATTGGATCACTAATCCTAATACGCTTTTCTCCCATGTCTTACAATATTTTCAAAAAATCTACAGTGCAGACCATTCGTACACTAACTGGAAAGATATCCAAAATAGTCCAACTTGTTATAAACAAATGGACCTCTCACCATTATATCGTCCACTGCATGATCAATAAATTATAAATGCGCTTCTCTATTTTAAACCCTTCAATGCACCTAGGCCAGATAGTTATCACCTTTTTTTTCCAAAAAGATTGGCACACAGTAGGGAAATCGGTGCTGAAATTTTGTCATTATATATTTCTAAACCAACCAATCCCAAATACTATGCCTTATTCCAAAATTTCATAATGCAAACAACCTAAAAAAAAGTTGCCATAGATCGTTGCAAACACGTTGTATAAAGATATTACGAAATATATTGCCAACGGACTCCAACGTTTCCTAGAAAATCTAGTTAGCCCTTATCAAACTAGTTTTCTTAAAGGAAGACGTGCGTGTTATAACGCAATCATTATTCAAGAACTAATTCACCACTTAAACAACACAAGAGGCTCTACAGAATTTATTGCCAAAATCGATTTAGAAAAAGCGTTTGACCATCTTGAATGGTCTTTTCTCTACATAGCCTTACAATTCTTTAAATTCTACCCCAGGATTATAAAACTCATCATGATCTGCATTTGCTCGAGTAAAATATCTATTTTAGTCAATGGATCCACGGCTAACTTCTTTTACCCAACAAGATGTTAGAAGCTTCCTCCAATTTGCTTATTGATGTAAGCAATGACATCAATAAATGGTAGGTGAGATGGGAATATTGCAAATTGATCCTTCTTGATAGGTGAGATTTGCACTTTTGGTCCCTATCTCAAAACTATAAATACCCCTTCATCTCATTGTTTTAAACACACAAAAACATTCAATAACTCAAGTATAAGAGTTATAGAGAAAGAGAGAGTTTGTTTTTCTTTAGGAAGTTTTTCTAAAGGGGGAGTGACAAAATAGTGAGTAAAATACTAGTCGGGTATTTTCGGGAAACACTTTTGTGTGCGCCACTATTTTGGGTAGAGCTCGGGAAATTGTTGTACCTCCAAACTATTGGAGAAGTCTCTCTTTGTAAGCCTACTAAAAGTTTTAGTGGAAGTTGGTGCCGGGTTTGTGGACGTAGCCTAAACGTTTTAGGTGAACCACGTTAAATTCTTTGTGTCATTTATTTTTCGTTGATCATTTATTTTTCCCGTTGTGAAGAAGTGTTTAGTGCCACCGGGTCCTAACAAGTGGTATCAAAGCTTTGGTCAGAATACTACTCATACGTACGGTACTATTCATACGTACGGGTACTATTCACCCATACGGGCACTATTCATACCTACGGTTACTATTCACCGCCGGAAATATGGAGGCAAGGACAAGCAAGATGGTCAACCTAAACGGCACAAATTACCACTTATGGAGAAACAAGATGAAGGATCTCCTGTTCGTGACGAAGATGCACCTGCCGGTGTTCAGTGCTCAGAAACCTGAAGACAAGTCAGACGAGGACTGGGAATTTGAGCACAACCAAGTGTGCGGCTACATACGACAATTTTGTTGAAGATAATGTGTACAACCACATTTCTGGTGTGACACATGCAAGGTCGTTATGGAACAAGCTCGAGGAGTTGTATGCCTCTAAAACGGGTAACAACAAATTATTTTACTTGACAAAATTAATGCAAGTAAAATATGTAGAAGGGACAACTCTGGCAGATCACCTTAATGAAATACAAGGGATTGTCGACCGGTTGTCGGGAATGGGCATAAAGTTCGATGACGAGGTACTTGCTCTTATGGTGCTGGCAACACTCCCAGAGTCATGGGAAACCTTGAAGGTTTCAATCACCAATTCTGCACCCAACGGTGTGGTAAACATGGAGACAATCAAGAGTGGCATTCTAAATGAAGAAATGAGACGCCGATCACAAGGATCATCTTCTTCATCAGAGGTGTTGGCTGTTACGACCGGGGGGAGAAGTCAAAACAAAGGCCAGAGTAACAGAGATAAGAGCAGAGGTAGACCCAACAAATTTGCACATGTTGAGTGCCATTACTGCAAAAAGAAGGGCCATATCAAAAGATTTTGCCGACAGTTCCAAAATGACCAGAAGAAGAACAAAGGCAAAAAGGAGAAACCCGAAGAAAGCAATGATGATGAAGCGAACTCCTTTGGTGAGTTTAACATTGTCTACGATGACGACATTATCAATTTGACAACCCAAGAGACGACATAGGTGATTGATAGTGGAGCTACCATTCATGCAATGCCACAGAGAGAACTCTTCTCATCTTACACACCCGGAGACTTCGGTCGTGTAAAGATGGGAAATGCCAATTTCTCAACAGTTGTAGGCAAAGGAGATGTTTTCCTAGAGACCATGAATGGGATGAAGCTACTTTTAAGAGATGCCAGGCATGTTCCAGATATGCGCCTGAATCTGATCTCCGTAGGCAAGCTTGATGAGGAAGGTTATTGCAATACCTTTCATAATGGCCAATGGAAGCTCACGAAAGGCTCATTGGTGGTGGCGCGGGGCACGAAGCAGTCAAAGTTGTACGTGACCCAGGCAAGCATCTCCCAACAAGTTATAAATGTTGTGGAGAATGATAGCAATACCAAGTTGTGGCATAGACGTCTTGGCCACATGAGTGAAAAGTCAATGGCGCGTTTGGTGAAGAAGAACGCCTTACCAGTTCTAAACCAGATCCAGTTGAAGAAGTGTGCTAACTGTTTAGCTGGGAAACAAAACAGAGTTTCTTTCAAAAGATTCCCTCCTTCCAGAAAGCAAGACGTGTTGGATCTGGTACACTCAGATGTATGCGGGCCTTTCAAGAAGTCCCTCGGTGGTGCCTAATATTTCGTGACCTTTATTGATGATCATTCACGAAAGACATGGGTATACACGCTGAAGACCAAGGATCAAGTGTTTCAAGTTTTCAAACAATTTCGGACCTTGGTGGAAAGAGAGACTGGTAAGAAGTTGAAGTGCATCCGGACAGACAATGGCGGTGAATACCAGGGTCAATTTGATGCTTATTGTAAAGAGCATGGTATTCGACATCGGTTCACACCTCCTAAAACTCCACAGTTGAATGGCTTGGCTGAGAGGATGAACAGAACCTTGATCGAGAGAACCGGATGTTTACTCTCTCATTCAAAGTTACCAAAGGCTTTCTGGGGTGAAGCACTAGTTACAGCAGCCTATGTGCTAAACCATTCACCCTGTGTCCCTCTTCAGTACGAGGCTCCAGAAAAGATTTGGTCAGGAAGAGATATCTCTTATGATCAATTGCGGGTATTTGGCTGCAAAGCCTATGTCTATGTTCCGAAGGATGAAAGGAGCAAACTTGATGTTAAGACAAGGGAGTGTGTATTCATCGGCTATGGTCAAGACATGCTTGGCTATAAGTTCTATGATCCGGTGCAGAAGAAGCTCGTTAGGAGTCGAGATGTTGTGTTCGTTGAGGACCAAACAATTGAAGACATTGACAAAGTAGAGAAGTCCACTGATGATTCTGCCGAGTTTGAGTTGCCTCCAACAATGGTGCCGAGACAAGTTGGAGACGATGTTCAGGATAATCAACCTGAAGCCCCTGATCTTCCAAATGAAGATGAACCAGCAGATGCTGAAGGTAACGAGGATAATGGTGATGATGATGCAAACGAGGATGATCAACCTCAACCAACAATCCTCAACAACCCTCCTTATCACACAAGATCTGGAAGAGTTGTGCAACAGTCTACCAGATATTCTCCACATGAGTATGTGTTACTCACTGACGGGGGAGAACCCGACAGTTTTGAAGAAGCCGTTGATGATGAACATAAGGAGAAGTGGATAGAAGCCATGCAAGAAGAGATGAAATCCTTGCATGAGAACAAGACGTTTGAGCTGGTGAAGTTGCCGAAAGGCAAGAGAGCTTTGAAGAATAAATGGGTGTTCAAGATCAAGCATGATGAAAACAGTTCCTGTCCGAGATTCAAAGCAAGATTGGTCGTCAAAGGTTTCAATCAAAGGAAATGTATAGACTTTGATGAAATATTCTCACCAGTTGTGAAAATGACCTCAATACGCACGGTGCTGGGATTAGTAGCAAGCCTCAACCTGGAGGTTGAGCAGATGGATGTGAAAACCGCCTTCCTATACGGTGATTTGGAAGAGGAGATATACATGGAGCAACCGGACGGTTTCCAGCAAAAGGGGAAAGAGGACTGCGTTTGTAGATTGAGGAAAAGCCTCTATGGCTTAAAACAGGCACCAAGGCAGTGGTACAAGAAGTTCGAGTCGGTGATGGGGCAACACGGCTACAAGAAGACAACTTCGGACCATTGTGTGTTCGTTCAGAAGTTTTCTGACGATGATTTTATCATCCTATTGCTCTATGTGGATGATATGTTGATTGTTGGTCGGAATGTTTCCAGAATTAATAGCTTGAAAGAGCAGCTAAGCAAGTTCTTCGCCATGAAAGACTTGGGGCCAGCAAAACAGATCCTTGGGATGAGGATTATGCGAGACCGAGAAGCCAAGAAGTTATGGTTGTCTCGGGAGAAGTACATCGAGAAGGTACTTCAACGGTTCAACATGGAGAAAACTAAAGCAGTTAGCTGTCCTCTTGCTAACCACTTTAGATTGAGCACCAAGCAAAGTCCGTCAACAGATGATGAGAGAAAAAAGATGGAGCGGATTCCATATGCTTCAGCAGTAGGAAGTTTGATGTATGCCATGGTTTGTACACGGCCAGATATCGCTCACGCTGTAGGAGTGGTAAGTAGATTTCTTTCTAATCCAGGAAAGGAACATTGGGATGCTGTTAAGTGGATTCTTAGGTATCTTCGAGGAACCTCCAAACTATGCTTGTGTTTTGGAGAAGACAACCCTGTGTTGGTTGGCTATATTGATGCAGATATGGCCGGAGATGTTGATTCTAGAAAATCAACTTCAGGATACTTGATTAACTTTTCAGGGGGAGCTGTGTCATGGCAATCAAAGTTGCAAAAATGTATTGCACTATCAACTACTGAAGCTGAATTCATTGCAGCAACGGAAGCTTGCAAAGAACTGCTGTGGATGAAGAAGTTCTTAACTGAACTTGGATTTTCGCAAGACGGTTACCAGCTATTTTGTGATAGTCAAAGTGCTATCCACCTTGCGAAGAATGCCTCATTCCATTCCAGATCCAAGCATATTGATGTTAGATATAATTGGATCAGGGATGTGTTAGAGAAGAAGATGTTGCGGCTTGAAAAGATCCATACAGATGAAAACGGATCGGACATGTTGACCAAAACTGTACCAAAGGGTAAATTTGAGTTCTGCAGAGAAGCTGCAGGGATAGGAAACTCTCCAAATAGTCGGAAGGGGGAGAATTGTTAGAAGCTTCCTCCAATTTGCTTATTGATGTAAGCAATGACATCAATAAATGGTAGGTGAGATGGGAATATTGCAAATTGATCCTTCTTGATAGGTGAGATTTGCACTTTTGGTCCCTATCTCAAAACTATAAATACCCCTTCATCTCATTGTTTTAAACACACCAAAAACATTCAATAACTCAAGTATAAGAGTTAGAGAGAAAGAGAGAGTTTGTTTTTCTTTAGGAAGTTTTTCTAAAGGGGAAGTGACAAAATAGTGAGTAAAATACTAGTCGGGTATTTTCGGGAAACACTTTTGTGTGCGCCACTATTTTGGGTAGAGCTCGGGAAATTGTTGTACCTCCAAACTATTGGAGAAGTCTCTCTTTGTAAGCCTACTAAAAGTTTTAGTGGAAGTTGGTGCTGGGTTTGTGGACGTAGCCTAAACGTTTTAGGTGAACCACGTTAAATTCTTTGTGTCATTTATTTTTCGTTGATCATTTATTTTTCCCGCTGTGAAGAAGTGTTTAGTGCCACCGGGTCCTAACACAAGAGGCATTAAGCAAGGTGATCCACTCTCACATTATTTATTCATCTTCTGCATAGAATTACTTTGTACGTGCATTCTCCACCAAGTGGATATTGCTAATTGATATCCAATTTATATTAGCAGCAACAGTCCGTATTTCTCATACCTTTTCTTCACGGTCAACCTAACACTCATAGCCACTGCCAACAGCAAATTAGGCCCCACCATCGATGATTCAGATAAGTCATAATACATCAT
Source organism: Nicotiana noctiflora (assembly GCA_032618575.1). NCBI lineage: Eukaryota > Viridiplantae > Streptophyta > Magnoliopsida > Solanales > Solanaceae > Nicotiana > Nicotiana noctiflora. Next base: position 391,857 of record JASVEL010000201.1, on the reverse strand, counting down.
ACAGAGTTACCCGTGCACGCTAACTACCGAGCGAAGTGCAAATGCTCAAAACAGCTGGTTGGGTCGTTATATTTTCTTCCTCGGGAAACTAAATACTAATGTGCGTGATATTGGGGGTAACTAATTAAGGTATTATTTTGCAGACCCATGTTCTTAGCAAGTTAGTCCAAATTATGTTTTCGACAGCTATGAGAATAGTACAAAAATCAATTTTCTTAATTTTGAGGAATGCACTCAGAACAAACTGAGACATAAAATATTAAGGAGAGCAGATTTGTGATACTTTAATGTAAACACACATTGTTCGGCACATGCTCATATTGTTCGGCCAAAGGCTCAATGGCATAATTCTATTCTCTTTTGGTGTTCATTCCTATTCAGAACTCGATTCGATGTTTACTCCTATTTTGAGTGAATTTTGGCTTTAAGAGAAAGCACCACTCATGATTTATAAATATGACAACCTTGGAGAATTGTTCAATGCTCATTGATATAAGCCCTTGAAAGACTTAACCATATAAGAGTGATTATTGAGAGATCTTTCATCAAGAGAGAAGAGGGAAGAAAAGTATTTATTTGTATTCCGACTAGCCAACATCAAATCATGTTTTCCGATTCGTTAACCATTAGATTAGACTTTAATTTTGACTGATTGATCATAACATCTTGATCTTAGATTTGAACGGTGAAGATCAGATTTTATGGCCTGTATTATCTGCTTTCAAGCCTCGAACAACAACTTTATTTTTGTGAATTTTTTTCTTTCTTCAATTGATTTATTGTTGCTCTTGTTGCTCCGTATATGGCACTTGTAGTGTAGCCAATTTGGAGAACTTTTGTAACCCTCTTATTATTATAGTGGAGCTTTTTAGATCTTTGTTTCCCGTGATTTTTACCTTCGATTTGAAGAGTTTTCCATATTAAAATTTGGTGTTCTTTATCTTATTAATTTTCAGATTTTCCTCTTCCTCGACATAACACACATCCCAATGGTCTGTAGAGCAGTGTTCAATAGTATTGGATAGGTATACAAAAAATTACAAAATAAGACAAGGGTGAGGATGTAGTTTGTTATTTTCAAAAGAAGACAAAGGTGAAGCTGCATTATTCCGTACATTTGCAGATGGCAACATTCAATATCATAATGTTCAGATACCTCCCAAACATTAATAAATATTCTGGCTCGGCTATTGAGCAGTAATCTTCCAAGTACATGTGATATGAGAAATGGGGGTGCCGATTACTGCCTCCTAGCTACTAGCTAGACTTTTTAAAAAAGAAAATAAAGATATTCAGTGGGGTACTAACAAAAGAACCAAATTTAATGTAGTAGAAATAAAGAAAAATGGAGCAAAAAGTATTAATGCCTTGTATTCAAGAGAATAATTATTTCCCTTTGAATTTTGTAGAACCTATAAGGATTTTCAATTTTAGATTGTGTTAACAATCTAATAAAATCTTATCAATTTTTTTCAAGATTGTATAACATAAGGATTCTCATAAAACATACAATTACAGTAATTTCCGAGAAACTGTCCAACACCACAACATAACATCTTCCTAAGAAGTTCTGAGATGGTACAATTTACCTTAATATAATTAAAGCATCATCCATATACATGGAATGCGATACACTAGCAATAGTTATTCCAGATAATTACTCTCGAGAAGGTTGATAAGGAGTGGCATTTAAGTAAAGATCACCCTTTCTAGCAATAGTTATTCCAGATAATTCAGTCAAGTCCAAGTCTTTTGGCTTGATTCCGGTTGGGAGTTTCCAATCAAAGTGATAGAGCAATTGAGCCAATGGCAAGTAAAGATTAGCTAAACCAAATGACATTCCAGGACAAATTCTCCGTCCACCACCAAAGGGTAGAAACTCAAAATTACTACCAAAAAAATCCACAGAACATTGCTCAAATCTCTCTGGCTTAAAGCTTTCCGCGTCATCCCAATATTTTGGATCTCTTCCCAATGCCCAAACATTAACCATAACTTTGGTCTTTGCAGGAATAGTGTAGCCGTTTATATCTGTATCTTCCCTGCATTCTCTTGGGACCAAAAGTGGTGATGGTGGATGAAGTCTCAAAGTTTCTTTAATGACTAACTTTAAGTATTTCAGCTCCTCCACATCAATTTCATCAAAAGATACTTTGTCCCTAAAGGTTTCTCGCACTTCTGCTTGAGCTTTGGTGAATACTCTTGGATTCTTCATCATTTCAGCCATAGCCCATACAGTTGTTGTTGATGAAGTTTCTGTTCCGGCAGCAAACATGTCCTGCAAATTAATAATCGCCAAGTTACAATATTAGATTATTTTTCTAACAAGAAATTCTTATTTGTAGAAAAAAATTAAAAATCTTGTAGCTATGGCAATGAATACGGGAGCAAGAATAAGAATAGGGCTGTAGTATTGAATAGTACTTACAACGATAACAGCTTTGATATTGTCGTTGGTGATGGGAAATTGAAGACTTGTATCATTCATAAGCCTTAGTAGGACATCAATTAGATCTTCGCCTCCTAATGCACCATTACTCTTGCCAGCTGCAAGATTTTTCTTGTGCTCGTTGATGACATCCTCAACAATGGCATCTACCTTAAGGTGGGCATTCAAAAGTTTGCGCTTCATTCCACTGAGAACATGAAGAAACTTGTATGTAGGGAAGAGGTCTACTACATCAAAGCCTTCTGCTAATCCTATTACTTCTCTGATCTTTTTGGCAAATACGTCTTGCCCCTTGAGTACTTGCCCAAATGCTGATCTACACGTCATGGAGCTTGCAAACCAAATGATCCTTTGAGTAAAATTAACTAGCTCACCAGAAGAAGAATCTGACCGGATTAAGTCAATGAGACGATCAACTTCATCACGTCTGATGGAGCTGAAGGACCGAACATTCTTTGCATTGAGAAGTTCCATGACACAAATTTTACGCATTTGTCTCCAGTGGTCGCCATAAGGGCTAAAGGCAATGTCGGACTGGTTATAACAGATAATATCCATGGCTACAATTTTAGGCCTAGATGCAAAAACGATGTCATGAGTTTTTAGTACTTCTTTTGCCATATCCCTAGAAGTAACCACAACTGCAGAAATTTCACCTAACTGAAGGTGCATAAGTGGTCCATATTTTTTGGCTAAATCTCTAAGGACATGGTGTGGTTCTCCACCAATCATATGAAGCATACTTCCTAGTATTGGTAGTTTCCATGGACCTGGTGGCAATTTTTTGCTTTGGCTATTGGAGTTCTTCCATTTCCTCAGCAAAAATAGGAAAGATAGGAATAGGAAAATGGAAACCAAGCTGAAGAATTGCATTTTCGGAGATAAAATGGAGGATTATTCGATGATTCTTCAAAGTCTAGTTGCGTATGGTCTTTTATAGGCTTTTATTTTGGCAAGAAACGGAAAGACAAATATAATATCTTCAACTTTTGTTTGTCAACATCTGATTATAGCAGACTTTGTTTACGCGAGCCGACTTTATAGCAGGAAATGCAATTTTAGTAAAGGCCGATAACTTTCATGTCGACCATTAAAATAATTCAGCTGACTGGAGAGCAATAATGACGTAATTATTAGTATTCTATTTTATATGCCGGAAACCTCCTAGTAATCTGAAAGTATGGCCCAGAAAGACCTTCAAATTGGCGGCTAACAAATACTTAAATAAAACCCAACGAAATGTGCAGTTGCCACCATGGAATTCAATCAGTCATGCTTTGTAGTTATTGTTGGGCCAAACACATGCGAACTATATATAGTCTACAAGTAATAAAGTGGTAAGTGGAATATTATTTGTGTTATGTATTTGCCATAATTTTCTTATTATATTTGATTTTCTTATTTTTGAAAAAAAAGGGCATATAAATCATTCTTGTAGAAGGAAATTACAAATTTACTATATTTGGCTAATCCTTTTTCTTGTAGGAAAAAGGGTGGAGTTCTATAAATTAAAGATCCGTCCTCTTATTCAGTATCATCCACAATGTAGTCATAGGGGGCTTGAAAGTCTTATTTAGGGGAAGAGGTTTACGGGACAAGTATTATTGTGTCATTTGTGTTTGCCTCTTTGTGAGGTTGTTCTTTCGATATGTTGTACTCTCTTTTATTGTACTGGATTTCTCATTTCCGTCGTGGACGTGGGTCATTTGACCGAACCACGTAAAATATTTGTGTCTCTTTTGGTATTTCTCTTTTGGTGTTGGATATATCGTCCTTCAAGATTTGCTTTACTAGCTTCCGCATGACGCCTGATTTTTTTCGGTTCTAACAAGTAGTATCAGAGCGGGGTCAAAACACGTTCATCTTGGCGGGTTTAGTTCTAGCCGCAATATATTTGACGTAATCGTAATATTTGTCTGAGAAATTTGACTGGTGTGCGACGCACGCTGAGACAAATTTGTGGCGGAGATTGGAAGATGCGACTTGTTAAAGGCTATGTGAAAAATATGGATCAAGTTTATTTTGTTAGAAATTCAGGCAAAGGGGAAGAATTGTTAGGTGTTTTTATAACCGTAGAACCTTGGGGTTTTTCTTCTAATTTTTCAAGTAACGTTATATTGAGTACTGAAAATTTATGGGTTTTTTGTAAAATCACATTTACCAGAAGCTGTTGTCCATTCCCCTTTCCATAAAGTAGTAACTCGGTCATCGTCTTTTCTTCTTATGCAAGCTGGCCAATGTCGACAATGTAATTTGAATGTTTTCTGTATAATCTATATATTGGAAGAGAACGTTTTCAATTCTTTTCAAAAGATATCGGCTATATCAATCAGAATGACCTGCCTCTTATCTTAACAATTATGAACAATGTGCAAGTCATTTGAAAACCAGAGCCTCCCTGCCCAAAGCACATTTCTCCTGCTCAAGTCAAGAATATATATATATATATATATATATATATATATATATATATATATATATGGCATCACAATTGAAATAAGTTGAATGCCACCACTTGCACATCATTATTCAAAAATTTAAGATAAATAGAGAATGTTATTCGACAACATGAAACATTCCTATATGGTAAAAGATGCATATATTAGAGTAGATAAAATCGAAAACACCAAAAGAAAAATAGGACAACAGTGGGATTTACTAGGAAATAAAAAATTGAAAACATTAAATCACTTTTGAGGAGGTTGATAAGGAGTCGCAACCAAGTAAAGATCACTTTTTCTAGCGGCAGTTACACCAACCAACTCAGTCAAGTCCAAATCGCTTGGTTTGATTCCAGCAGGGAGTTTCCAATCGAAGTGATATAGTAATTGAGCCAATGGCAAATAAGCATTAGCTAAACCAAATGAAATCCCAGGACAAATTCTCCTTCCACCACCAAACGGAAGATATTCAAAATTATTACCAACAAAATCCTTAGAGCACTGCTCAAATCTCTCTGGCTTAAATGTTTCTGCGTCATCCCAATATTTTGGATCTCTTCCTAATGCCCAAACATTAACCATGACTTTGGTCTTTACAGGAATAGTATAGCCGTTTATATTTGTCTCTTCCCTACATTCTCTTGGTAGCAAAAGTGGAACCGGTGGATGAAGTCTTAGAGTTTCTTTAATGACTAACTTTAGGTAGCTTAGCTCCTCCACATCATTTTCATCAAAAGTTTCTTTTCCTCTAAATGCTTCTCTTACTTCTTCTTGAGCTTTCATGAATACAGTTGGATTTTTTACCATTTCCACCATAGCCCACACAATTGTTGACGATGAAGTTTCTGTTCCGGCAGCAAACATGTCCTGCATTTATGGCCAAGTTACTACGATATTAATTTATGATGCACGTGCTACTTTCCTTGTATACAATAACAACAACAACGATCCAGTGATATCCCGTTAGTGGGGTCTGGGGAGGGTAGTGTGTACACAGACCTTACCTCTACCCCGAAGGAATAGAGAGGCTGTTTCCGGGAGACCCTCGGCTCAAAAAAATAAAAAAAGACAAAGAAAGATAGCGTTAGTAATACCACAGAAATAATAAATAAGTAAACAAATATATATTTGTTTACTTATTTATTATTTCTGTGATATTACTAACGCTAAAGATATAAAAATAAAAAGATGATATAACGCAAAAGCAAAATAGTAACCCTGCTACTTTCCTTGTATAATTTATCCAATTTGAAATGGAAGCAAATGTACACTTAAATAAGAATAAGGTTCTAAGAGGGTGTTTGGCTAAGCTTATAAGCTGGTCAAGTCAAACTAGCTTATAAGCACTTTATGGCTTATCTACGCGTTTGATAAAATTAAAAGTGTTTATAAGCTAAGTGCTTATAAGCCAAAAATAAGCCAAAAGTCATAAATTGGTATCCTTTAACTTATCAAATTTCAGCTTATAAGCAGTTTAAGTTTGACCAAAAAATTTACTATTTTATTCCTAAAATACATCTTTTCAAAACAAAACTCTTTCTATACCTAGTTCTTCGGCTGCATATTACAATTAATTTTAGTACTTTTATCTAAACACGTAATTGTTTATTTTTTAAATCAGTTTCAGCACTTAAAAATATTTTTCAGCGCCTTATGATTATAAGCTACTCTAAATCAGCTAAGTCAAACGAGATCTGTAATGTTCAGTACTTACAAAAATTATAGCTTTGATGTTGTCATTGGTGATAGGAAATTGAAGGCCTCCATCATTCATAAGTCTTAGAAGAACATCAATTAAATCTTCACCTCCTAACGCTCCATTAGTTTTCCCAGTTGCAAGATTTTTCTTGTGCTCATTGATGACATTCTCAACAATGGCATCTACCTTATGGTGTGCATTCATAATCTTACCCTTCATTCCACTAAGCACATGAAGAAACTTCAATGAAGGGAATATGTCAGCCACATCAAACCCTCCTGCTAAGAGTATCACTTCTTTAATTAGTTGTATAAATTTGTCTTGCTCTTTGAACACTTGCCCAAATGCTGATCTACATGTCATGGAGCTTGTGAACAAAAAAATCCTTTCCGTAACATTAATAGGTTCACCAGACGATGATCGGATAAAATTAATGAGACGAAGAACTTCATCGCGCCTAATAGAGCTAAATGTCCGAACATTCTTGGCACTGAGCACTTCCAAGACACATATTTTACGCATTTGTCTCCAATAATCGCCATAGGGGCAAAAGGCAAGATCAGACCTATTGTAACAGACAATCTCCGGGGCCAAAAGGCTAGGTCTAGATGCAAAAGCAATGTCATGAGTTTTTAGTACTTCTTTTGCCATATCAGGAGAAGTAACCACAACTGCAGAAACTTCACCTAGTTGAAGGTGCATAAGTGGTCCATATTTTTTGGCTAAATCTCTAAGGACATGGTGTGGTAGTCCACCAACCATATGAAGCATACTTCCTAGTATTGGTAGTTTCCATGGACCTGGTGGCAATTTTTTGCTTTGGCTATTGGAGTTCTTATATTTCCTTAACAAAAAGAGGAAAGATAGGAATAGGAAAATGGAAACCAAGCTGAAGAACTGCATTTTGGTTAGTTGGTATTCTTCAAAGCTCAGTTGCATATGCTCTTTTGTAGGCTTCTGGTTTGGCAAGAAATGAGATATTTTTCAAATACGGTAGTGATATTTTTCAACATCTGATCAAAGCAGACTTTGCTTACTTTTCTGTGGAAATTTTTCTTAGAGTCAAAACACATCAGCTCACTCAAGAAGTAAACAAATGATATATTTTTTTTTGAACTTATTACTTTGAAGCCAAAATATGAAAATTATTGTCACTATTCTTGCAAAATTATTTCTGTGTGATTATAGGTTACGGGTTCGAGCACTAATGTTTTTATTAGGATAGGATATTTACATCACATCCTTTGAGATGCGGCTTTTCGATCCTGTGTGTGAATACAGAATACTTTAATTTGTGCACCGGGTTGTCCTATTCTTGCAAAATTATTCCTAGTAATCTGCACAGCATGGCCGAGAAAGAATCTTAACGAAGGCGACCAGAAATTTGGTATTACCAAAGAATTAGAAACATGAACGAAATATGTAGCTGGCAGTTGCCACCATAGAATTTAAACGGTCCTGCTTTGTGCCAATTTTGACTGATAAAGAATTATGTGCCTGCAATATCACTGGCTAGGACACGTGTTATGGTTCTTTGCTAACTTAAAATATATACACAGACTCATATATATTATATTATATTGACTAACACACATGTATGGTTTTTTGCTTCACTCAGTCACACACTATTGGTTATTACATTCTTTCTTACTTTTTATGAGTAACTTCTTACAGTTATTTTTTAAGTCATTAACCTGATAAAGCAAAAAATTACATTGCATATGAGTATGTAAAAATTAAACTATTTTCTAGTAATTGTTTAAATTTTGGATGGGCGAATGTGGGAGGGGGAGGTGGTGATCAGTGCATTAATATACAATTCCATTATCCAGCTATTGGATCTCTTCCAATTTGATAGTATTTATTTTCCAAAAATGTGACCAAATTCTCAATGCCGTTCTTTATATGTTAATCATATCTTGGATTAAACAACAAAATTGATTGCAGGAGGAAAAATCATGTGCTGGCCTTAATTGAATAATAAAATAGAAGGTCACAAAGCTAGCAGAGATCGGAGTAAACAAATAATTATGTTCTCCATGTTGGTTTTTGAAACCATAGCCATATAAAAAAACTATAGCCATAACAATTTAACTGAACTAGTAATTAAATCGAACATGCCTAAAAATATGGCTTTAACCCCACATATCAATTAGAAATTAGTTCATATTTTACAACCATGAACAACTTGTAGGTTATTTAATTTGAACACCAGATATAATAGAAGCTTCCTTCGTCTTTTCTACCAAAAAAAAAAAAAGAATTAGATGCCACAGAAGAACTTCTCACGAAGTCACTTATCTTGGTACTATTTTCGTTTATGCGTGATTAACTTCGGCGTTGACGCTCTCTTTTTTTAATTTTATGTTTTAAAAAAAAGATCTTTTTATTTTAAAAATAACTTTTATTTTAAACTCCTCATCATCAATGGCGAAGCCACGTGGTCACAAGGGTGATCAGTTGATCACCCTTCATCGAATAATTGTGTCGTGTATAAAGATAAAATATTACATTTAGAGGCAATAACACATATTAAACATTCTTTATCGATTTTTTTTCAATTCTTTCAAATTTGAATACTCTTGAAAAAAAATCCTAGCTCCGACACCGCTCATCATCTCCTTGATGGCATGCTTGGACGGGATAGCTAGTCATATAAATGTCATAATATATTAAATTAACAAATTAAATCATTTATTATTTATTATCCATCATATAAATTGAAATGAAGGTAATATTATTTTCTCATTTTTTTCTTTTGGTTTTTCATTGAGATAATACATAAAATACCCATCAAACTTATCCGAAAAATTTGTTTACACACTTAAACTTTACGGGCGACCTTTTACCCCACTATTCTAAACTTAAGTGAATTTAATACCCCCTTCAAAAAACTGAACGAAGTCTTATGGTAGTTGTGTGTTACACGCACCATAAAGTCCCATATTTTCAGTTTTTCTATTTTTTTAAAAATTATTTTTAAAAAACGAAAATTTTATGTTAAAAACAAAGAAACAAAAAAAAAATTATTTTTACAAATTTGTGTTCCCAGTTTTTACAAAATAATTTTTTTAAAAAAAAAATAAAAAAAATAAAAATATATACTTTAAAAAAAAAGTATATTGTTGACAATAATCTTTTCAGTTTTTAAAAACAAAAATATTTTGTTAAAAATAAAATTTATTTTTTCTGTTTTCAGAAAAAAAATTCAGTTTATACAAAAGTCAGTTTTTACAAAAAGAAAATATTTAAAAACAGAAAAAAAATAACATTTTTCAATAACGAAAATAATTTGCTTGAATTTATTTTTTTCAGTTTTTGAAAAACAAAAATATTTTGTTAAAAAAACTATTATTTAAAGTTTTTACAAATTATTTTGCAAAACCTTTTCAGTATCTACTCAGTTTAACAACTAAAAAGATTGTATCTACTCAATTTAGATACTCAAATTTTTTGCATAACAAATTGTAAAAACTTTAAAAAATGGGTTTTTAACAAAAATTCTTTTTTTGTAAAATCTGAAAAAATAGTAAAAACTGAAAAAAATAGTTTTAACAAAATATTTTCGGTTTTTAAGAACAGAAAAAAATATTTCCAACAAAAAAATTTTGTTTTTGAAAAGTATTTTTTTTTCTTCAGTTTTTTAATTTTTTTTAAAGATTTTCTTTTTGTAAAAACTGGAAAAATAAATTTTGTAAAAACAAAAAAAAAATATTTTTTAGCATAATATTTTCATTTTTTAAAAATGTATGGATAATGAATGAAGATAGAGAAAGAAAAAACGAAAAAGAAAAGAGAAAAAAATAATAGTATTAAGTTAATTAGTTATACTATCCTATTAGAAAGTGACACGTGGACCACTAATTAGTTATAAGTTTTTTTTTTGTCTTCACGCGCAGCTACAATGTGAACAATACGTTTTGTACAAAAGGGGTATTAAATTCACTTAAGTTTAGAATAGTGGGGTAAAAGGTCGCCCATAAAATTTAAATATATAAATAGTTTTTTCGGATAAATTTGATGGGTATTTTATGTATTATCTCTTTTTCATTTCTTGAATTTCTCACTATTCTTTTCACTCAAGTCATGCACTTTAAATTTTTTCCCGGATTTCTTTTGTTTTCCACTTTAGTCTGATGATCCGATCACGTGTTTTTGACTTGGGCATAGAATTGAGAAACTCACTACCAGTCACATCATTGGCACACAGTGTGCCATCTTTGTTTTTTCTACAAAAATAAAATACCTTCTGGTCACAAGCAGAAGAGAATTTATTGGTAACTTTTCACTTCCGTATATGTTTTTAGTTAAAAGTTAGAGATAATGCATAAATACCCATCAAACTTGTTCTGAAAAGTTATTTACATGCCTTAATTTTATGGGTGTTCTAACACCCCATGATTGTTTAAAGTAATGTATTTAGTTACTCTCTCTTACAAACTGGTGAGCTGCGCGTGTTTGACAAACTAAATGAGTGCGTCATTTATGTTTTAATCGTTGAAAACAAAAAAATAAAAAATAAAAAGGTAATTGTTTAATGTTAATATAACACAACCAACGATAAAATCTCATCTTCCCCAAATATTTACCAAAACCCATTGAAGAACCCTAATTTCTTCTTCTTCTTCTTCTTCTAATTTCTGTCGAAATCCATCAAATTTCCCTTTTGAAGTTTCAGTATTTGAAGGCAAAGGTTATCCCTTCTCCTTCCTAAGAACCCTAAATCATTTCTTTTAGTACTTGTTATGATTTTGTCCTAAAATTGTTATGACTTAGCCCTAAATCCTTTGTTTTGATCCGATTTTTGAAAGCAATTGTAAATTAATTGACTTTGGTGTTATCTTGTTGTGTTGTAGTTGTTCCAATGCCTTCAAAAGGATTGAATTTGACAAGGCTTTGAACGGAAGAGGAAGAAAATGAGTCAAGCGGAGAAATTCGATGCAACCATGGCTATGTGTTGGCTTTGTTAACAGCTTGGACCCCTCGGAACCCAGGAAGAAGATATTGGGTTTGTCCATACTATGGGGTAAATGATTCGTAAGTTTGCTTCTCTAATTGAGTTGTGATAAATTATTATTCATTAATTTTCTTTTGTTAATCATCTTAGGGTCCTCGTTCTTGTGACTTTTGGCTTTGGAAGGATTCTGAAATTGATCCTAGATCCAAATTTGTTATTCCAAAGTTGCTTGAAAAATTGGGTGAACTTGAGAATGCATTAGAAGGCTTTGAAAATCTTGCCAAGTCGAGGACTACTTTAAAGGTTGAAAATAGCATAGAAGATGACAAGATGAAGATGATTGAGGTTCAGTTGGTGAAATTGCAATATGATATGGAGAAAATGAAAGAGAAGGAAAAGAAGTGGAAGAGTCAATTAGCTAAGTCAAAGAGTAGGGAAAATGTGTTGTGGTTCATTATGTTGGGGATGTGTATTATTCTTGTTGCTTGTGGGTATCCAGGAATCTCATTGAAAGAAGATGCAAATATATTGCCATTGTGAAGCTAGTTTAGTTATCTCACTATGAAAGTAGTTGTTGGTTCATCTTTTAATTTGTATGTTTACAATGGAACTCTCACTTTTGTAGTTCTTGCTTATCAATGGAACTCTCAATATGTATTTGTAGTTCTTGATTATCAATTGTTGTTTCAATACACCAAACGAGTCCAAAACTATTTAAGCTAACTCTATGAACTGCAAACACAATTCCAACAACTTAATTGTATTCCAGCCGAACTTAATTGTATTCTAGTAACAAAACTATATCAACAGTAAAACATAACTGTATGAACTGCAAAATGTAGTATTCCAGAACTGAATTGTAGTTTGTTACAAAACTGTTTCAGCAGCAAAACAGAATTCCATCAATTAACTAGCAGCAAAATAGTATTCCAAAACAGAATTGTAGTCTATAGCTACCTACATTAATACATAATTCCATCGATTAACTAGCAGCAAAGCAGTATTCCAAAATAGAATTGTAGTCTATAGCTACCTACATTAATACCTACATTAACTAGTCAACATACAGAATTGCATTCTATAGCTACTTCAATAGATTGCAATTCGGTTTTCAAACTAAATCAAAGCTTCATCAGCTGAGTTGATTTGCAGTGGTGCTTTCCTGGCTCAACTTAGCAGCCATACGCCTTGTTTCAACGATCTTCTTGCCTCTCAATTGGTGGAGCTGCCTAGTTGTCATAACTTCTTTACCCTTCCACTTAACACATCTTGTTGGTCGATGGCCTAGATCTCCAGTTACTTCTGCCGAGGACCTCACATCTATAAACTTTGTAGATGACATTCCAGGGTGCCATAAACCAACTGAAAATCAGACAACTGAAATAACCTAAATATGATAGCTTGTATTGGACTTACATTTTAAATTTTGAAGCCACTTTGAGTGTGTAAAACACCCTGTGAGCACGTGATTTTTGCGCTGCATGAGAATTACTCCTAAAAAATGCAAAAAATAAAATAGCTCCGTATGGTGTGTGATTTAGTGGATTTCCTTTTGTTGTTGCTATTTTACTTGTTGTTTGTATTTCTCTGTGCATGTATTTGTTTAAAATTAATAAAAAATACAAAAATATGTGTCGCGCGCGCATTTCGGAGTTCAATTGCGCGTTTAGGAATTAACTGAACCATGTTTAATTTCTTAAAGAAAGAAAATTATAAAATCGTATTCATCGCCTTTGTGTCATTTAATATACAATTGTGTGATTTGGTATTTAATTTTGTAGGATAATTGTAGTAAAAATTAATTGTGTTACAAGTTAATGTGTATATATATATATATATATATATATATATATATATATATATATATATATATATATATATATATATATATATATATATATATATATATATATATATATATACATATAATGCAACATGGAGTCTAGTTGTAAGACATGGAATTTGGATTGGGCCAAAACCCAATTCAATATAACCAGGCCCAAACCACTGGACCGGTCCACCCCCCCTCCCACTAAACCAAACGACCCCGTTTTATCACCCTTGATCGATCTGAGCCGTTCAGATCATCTGATCCAACGGCTCCGATTGATCCGTTCATTTCAGTATACCAAACACCCCCCAGACCCATTTTTCATTTTCATTTTCACTCTCGTCTCTCAACCTTAGAGACCAGCCCCATCGCCGCCGTGAGCCACCGTGCTCCGCCTGCCGGAAATCGCCTCACGGCGGTTCCGGTAGGCCAACGGCCACCATCTTAACACCAAATCTTCCCCTCACCTCCCCCATTACGAATCCATCCTTCCCTTACCTCGAATCATTCCGAAATCTTCGAATCTTCATTTGAAGATTCGAGTCAAACTCGAATCCACGCCAAACCACCCCAACTTTGCACCATAGCCTCCCCAGACCTTCCCCACGACCCCACCAAGGTTAGTTCTCCTCGAATCTGACCGGAGCAGGTAAAGCCCCAAAACAAGCTCCAGGAACCCTAATTTTAAGAGGGGATAAATTGGTGGGAAATTGAGGTCCGATGGATCTTAGTTTAGGTGTTCTCAACAGAGAACACCTCAATTAAGACCCGTTTGGCTTCAATAAATCGAGTTCGAATCCTAGTCGCCTACGTTTTTGAGTTTATGAGGTAAGACCTTCCCCTTTCTTTGTCTTTTCACTTCTGTTTGGTTTGTTAAATTTAATGGAGCCGTTGTTTTCTTCTAAATGGTTCTGTTCTTCTCCTCCTGTCTTTTATTATGTTACTTGTGACGAATCATGACTGTTTGAATCGACGCGTTATCATACTTGTTTAAACGGTTCGAATATGTTATAATCGATTAGACGAACATCGTCGATTAGTTGTATGGGTCTGTTTGATTAGGACACTACGGCAGTAGAACTCATTATTGATCTGAAATTACTATGGGATTATAGTTGCAATTGTTGGTTGATCATAAATTAGGGATTAATGGAATGTAGCTAATATTAGTTAATCAGAATTAACATTGTGGGATTTAAAAATTACCTTGCCCATGAACTGGACTGGTGGAACCTGCTGTACATCAGGGTACCACCAGTTTCTGCAGTCCAGGGATTTAATAATTAAACCCATACTTAGACAACTTTAAGCAAAGTCAGGGAATAAGATGGCAGAAATCATTTCTTTAATTCTCCTGAGTGCTCTTAAGAGCTGTAAACACATGGGGGGATAATTTGAAAGGGGAAGAGCTGTGTTTCTTGGTCTATAAAAGAAGAAGCTTAGAGAGAACACTGGAGATAGATATTCACAGCCTAGATATTCATACACACTCATACAAATACATTAGCATTCACTGCCTACGGGGTGCTCCTGCTGTAGTTTCTTGTTCTTCTGTTATTGTTGTTGTTTGTTGAGGCTGTTGTGGTCGTGTTTGTTGCGGTTGTTCTGTTGTTGCTATTGTTTTGCTGCTATTTTGTTGTTGTTGTGCTGCTGTGACTGTGATTGGCTACTGCTGGTACTGTTGTTTTGCTACTGCTGTGGGTCTTGTCTGGGTGCTAAGTGTTGTGGGGGATTGACTACCACTGGTTTGTTGTTGTGGTGTTTGTTGCTGTTGGTCTGCTGCTACTTTGCTTCATTGCCTTAGCTGATCTCTAGTCTCCTACTTTGTTAATTTCCAGGTACTTACTTCTAAGCTTCACCATGTAAGACTACAACTTGAAATGGAAATGAAATCGAAGCCTATTTGTCAAGGATCTGCTGTTGCTTTGTTTCTTCGCAATTATTTAGTTTATCTTTTATAACTTGGTTAGTTATTCAGTGTAATTAAAATTAGGGACTGTAATTAATATTATTTCTTAGGAATCAATAGCTTGTTAGGCATTGCAACATTTAGCTATTGAATTTCATCTTTAAATTGTGATAGGTAGTAGTCTCGGCAGTTTGTGTTTTTATATAGAATTAAGGTTTAGTTTATTTTTTGCACATGTTTTAACTGCTGCATAGGTCTTGGAATTGTATTCACAGGGATGTAAATGTATGATTAAAAGGTTAGAGATTAACGCCTGTTATGGTAGTTAGATTCAACTATTAAAATTTGTTAGTTTTAGTAAAATCTGTTAGTTTTGTTAGTTAATTAGTATATTAGTTAAAATCTGTGAATTAGCACTAATTTGATAATAATTTCGACTATTTTTGGTAAGAAAACTTATGTGTGCTGTGAATTCCAGTGACTAGCCTAATAAGGATTTGATATTTAATAATTTTTGTTTATTTGAACAAAAAGGGATGCAATGCTTCACTGTAAACTCCTAGCGTGGCTACTGTAAATTCCGTATGGCCAGCTTCTGCATTTTTCCATTTTTTGGCCTGTCTCAGGCCCAATATCAAAAATAAAATTCTCCAGAATAAGTTATGAATTGGGTTTCATTGGACCTACGGCTGAATTGGTATTAGGCCCGTTAATGTTTAAATTGATAGACTAAGGTAATTTTCTTAATAACAATTAGTTAGGATTCTCTTTCCTTTATATACAAAAAAAAAAAAAACAATAGAAACTTAGTCACTTTAGGTATAACCTCTTAGTGAAAGAATGAGATGAGCCTCGCCGCACAAAAATACACAATTGCGGGGCCCTCAATTAGTCGTTATAAAAAACTTAGACTTGGAAGGACCGTTTAGTGAATTTCGGGGTCATTTCCCAAAGTTAATAAAGACGATCGACTCTTTAGGCGCGATTTATAAGTAAATTACTTTCCTAAATGCGGGTGCGCATTTATGTGACCCAAATCTTACTCTCGGCGGAACTGAAATACACTAAAGTCGCAGGCGTACTGGTTGCGGTGCGGCTCGAAATGTGTTTTAGTGACGTCACAATTCTTCTAAGAAATAAAAGCGGAGCATTAAAAATGCATAGTTAAAATATATAAAGAAATCAGATAAAAGCAAAAGTACAGTTGAGCGATCGTGCTAAAACCACGGAATCTGGGAGTGCCTAACACCTTCTCCCGGGTTAACAGAGTTCCTTATCCGGTTTTCTAGTTTCGCAGACTATATTACAATGTCATAAATTTCCTCGGTTCGGGATCAAACCGGTGACTTGGGACACCATTACTCTCCCAAGTGGCGACTCTGAATTTAATAAAATGGATCCCGTCTCGATTGTCCTTTAATTGGAAAAACTCCCTTGCGCCCTCGCGGGTGCGGTAAAAAGGAGGTGTGACACACCCATCCCAACCATCCTTGATTTCTTAAAATGTTTTCTTACATCAGTTGTAGTACAAACATCCTACATGAAACAAAGAAAATTAAAAATCTGATATTACTTTAAAAAAGACAAACAAGACATTAAAGGGAACAACTTCACCTTTTCTTTAGCATATTTTGGCCTTCCCCTTCCTCTTCGAGTGCTTTGCTTTGGTAGCTTTGAACTACCAACACTTGAAGGAACAGAACCTGATGGAGCAGCAGTATTACTTCCAGCAGCCTTTGCACATCCCCTATTGTTATGACACTTGTTATGACAATTGCTACATGTCATTTCCACTCCACCTTTGGACAATTTCCCTGTCTTATTTTCACCAGGCTCTTTTCTTCTAACCTTCTTTGGCCTTCCAAGCATCTTCTTGACAGTAGGTGGTATAACAGGTGGGTTTTGTGACTCTGGCCACATATTCATACCCAAGAGAGGTTGAAGATAGTAGCTATATGTTTTCATGTAAGTTTCATTACTGTACCAATGAGAAATATAGTTCATAGGCTCCAGATTTTTAAAATGCAAGGCAGTTGCATGAGCACATGGTATACCTTTTAACATCCAAGCTCTGCAGGTGCAAGTTTGCCTATTGATGTCCACCAAATGCTTCACTTCACTAGTACCTACTCCTTGCTTCACTTCAAAACCATACTCACCATTCCATAAAATGTTACATTTCATTGACCTTTCAGTGTTATCTTCCAAGACTTTCATTGCCATTGGTGAAAAATTACTAATCCAAGTGTTTCTAAACTGTCTTAGCTGACCTATTCTATTCATCATCTTCACCCTGATTTCTTCCAGCATTGTCACTATTGTCTTCTGCCTTGATGCCAAAATCCAGGCATTGAAACTTTCTGCCATATTGTTGCCAACACTATCAGACTTGCAGAAAGTGTTGAAATACACCTTACTCCATCTTTCAATGTTGTAGTACAACAGTTCATCAACTATGTTAGTCCCCAATTTCTTCATGTCGTCTAGATTTTTCTTCAATTCCCACTCATAGGTAGACCTTGCACACTTCCAGAGGCAGTTCCTTCTCTCTATGCCCCTCTATTTCTTACACCAGTTAGCTAGGATGTGCCTTGCACACATCCTATGCTGTTATTGAGAGCAGTAGCATAAACAGTAAGAGAAAGATCGACAGCAGTAGTAGAAACAGTAGGAGAAAAACAGTAGGATTACCTTTTGCATGTCTGTTATTATGGTCAGATTTGTACCATCTCCAAGCTAAAGATCACTCTTCAAAATGCTAACAAACCACCTCCAAGTGTGCATATTTTCAATCTCAACAGCATCCCAAGCAAGTGGAAGCATCTGATTATTTCCATCTTTGCAAACTGCTACAAGTAGTTGGCCTCTACAAACCCCTTTTAAAAAACACCCATCCAGTCCAATGCATGGCCTACAACCAGCTAGGTATGACTTCTTAATTACATCAAAACAAATGTAGAACCCAACAAACATTTTCGTCCCACCTTCAAAAGTTTCCTCACTAAGTTTCACTACACAAGTACTAACAGGATTAGATCTAAGCAACTCATCCCTATAATCTAAAATCCTCCCATACTCCAATTTATGATCACCCATTATCTCTTTCAACACAAGATTTTTTGCCCTCCTACAAACTGTCCTCCCAACATATAATCCTAATTTCTTTCTAATCAGCTGTTGAAACTCATTTATTCTAATGTTAGGTTGTTCTTTTATCCTCTCATTGAACCTTTTAGCCAAGAACTTTGAATTACATAACTTGTTTCTGTTAGTAGGGTCACATTTGTGAATTGGATTGTAGTTCTTGACTACAAAATCCTTAGTCCTTGAATCATAACTAGCACATAGAAGCCAAAGACATGATGCCTTCTTGCACTTAACCATCACCCTTGTAGGTTCATTTACATACTTTTCTATAGAAACCTTTTTTTGAACAGCATATTTAGTTACAGCTTCTCTGAATTCTTCCACACTTGCAAATGCAAGTCCAGTTTCCCAAACTATTGTCACACCTCCTTTTTCCGCACCCGCGAGGGTGCGAGGGAGTTTTTTCCAATTAAAGGACAATCGAAACGGGATTAATTTATTTAATTATTCAGAGTCGCCACTTGGAAAAATAATGGTGTCCCAAGTCACCGATTTAATCCCGAACCGAGGAAATTTTATGACTCTATAATGTAGTCTGCGAAACTAGAAACCTGGATAAGGAATTCTGTTAACCCGGGAGAAGGTGTTAGGCACTCCCGGATTCCGTGGTTTTAGCACGGTCGCTCAATTGCGATTTTTGTTTCTATCTGATTCTTTTATATATTTTAACTATGTGCTTTTAATGCTCTGCTCTTATTTTTTAGAAGAATTGCGACGTTACGAAAACACATTTCGAGTCACACCGCAACCAGTACGCCTGTGACTTTAATGTATTTCAGTTTCGCCGAGAGTAAGATTTGGGTCACATAAATGCACACCCGTATTCAGGAAAGTAATTTTATTTCAAATTGTACCTAAAGAGTTTATCGTCTATTTAACTTTAGGAAAGGCCCGTGAAATTCACTAGACGGTCCTGCCAAGTATAAGTTTCCATGACAATTATTCGAGGACGCCACAATTAGGTGTTTAGTGCGGCGAGGCTCGTCTCGCTCTTTTATTAAAGGCCAGACCTAACATGATTATGCCTTTTTATTTGACTGGTCTCAAACAATAAACCAAGGTCCTGGTTAAACGATATTTTAAAACTATACATTAAAACCTCCCAGTCAAGTTTGTACCAACGGACTTATGGATCCATTTCTAATGAGACGAGGCCAAGGAATTTGTCATTTATACTATAGAGTTGGCTATCAAGTTCCGACGTCGAACCCGCAACTATTCGACATATGCGAATGATTCACATTAAAGTCCTCGTTTGCATGATTTATTTAAGTTCCAATTAATAGCCCAACCCCAATTGCAATTATCTAATAATCTAAGTTCATGACAGATTGTTATAAAAATGGTAGTGAGACATGGTACTAGCTTTCAGATTCCTTTATATACATGGCTAAGCTATTAAACTACCTTTAGAATTTATTATCAAAGTATCCATGAGATCGTATCACTCCGTATATTTTGGCACACGAGACTTCAATAATCAAAGTAACCAAACCAACATGAGGTATTAATACTACAATATTGAATATCATCATCACAGTCACATAATCTTCATAAAAAAACGTTCAATTATTTCATGTCATGATCACAACTGGTTTATTCAATCCTAATCAAACTTCATACATCTTCAATCATAGACGAGTATTTAGCTAAACATTTCACAAATAGATACAAAAATAGAACATCGAATGAACTTAGTCAACTGTTTCGTATATGCTTCTTCATTTGATTTTCCAAGTTAAACTCTCATCGATTCTTTACAATTGTATACAAGGATATGGAGAGTACCTGGACAATGGAAACAGAAGGAGAAGAAGAAGTCAGCAGTAGTAGTATGCAACAACAGCAACAACAATGCAAGCGTGTACCAACAACACAATCCAAATGCAATTCAAACAGTCAATCACCCAAGGCCAATTGTAGCAGAGACCAAACAGTCACACCCAAATAAACAACCAGCAAAGAGCCACGACCAGCAGTAACAACAAACGGCAAACAGCACAAGAACCACAACAACACAACACCAAACTTTATTAGAATGCCTCAACTGAAACCAAAGTCTGCTTGAAAACCAACCAGCAGATGCTACTGACTCCAGTGAACCAATCGAACAGGGAAATGTAGCTACCTTCAGGAATCTCCAAGCCCTCTAATGTCTATCCCTAATCTGTATATTTCAGTGTCTCAGCCTATGTGTTTCTCAATGTTTCATACCAGCATTCTAAGAGTCTATCTCTGTGTATATATGAATGTCTCTCTATGTCTCTCGGAATCTCTCACTGTCTGCCTGTCTGCCCTCTTCACAGGTTTTTTCTCTTCCCTTCTCTAAGGTCTGTATGTCTCTTCTTATAGTTGAGACCAACAGCTCCTAAGTTACTCCCCCCATGTCAGGGGCTCTATTTGCCCATACCTCTCTCTGTTTCCAGCCCACTGTCCCTGAACTTCCACTATCCCTTGTCCATGTATGGACTTTATTAGTTAACTATGGTTTCCGCCCAGACAAGGCTAAGTGCCCTGCAGTGACAGCAGGCTCCACTGTCCAGCTTCATGTGCAGGGCATCAGGGATATTTCAAAGATGCTAACACCTAATTTCCTAGTCAGCTAATTCCCATCCTAAGTTCAGTTTCAATCAAACACTCCAATTCAATTCAAAAGTGTTATTCACTGTCTGGGATATCAAACAAATCAACCTATGCAGCTAATCGACGACATTTAATCAACTACAACATATAACAATGGTAACAAATTAATTATCCAAACAGTGATTGCGAAAGTCTCGGCAAAAAATGAAAACCAAATATTCGACGACGCTAAGCGAAACGAATAACTATCCTATGACAAACATATTCGAACAATTAACAGAATACAAATTGACCAAATAAAAGTCTTTGGGGATGAAGAACAAAAACCGAAAAACTAAAGCACGAGGACAAAATTCAATTGATTAACAAATGGAATATGAAGAAATAAAGGAAGAAATACCATAAGAGAAGACCAACTCTGCATTTGAACGGACCCGGACCTGTCTTGGGTTCAATTCGAACTTGGGATTCAACTTGGACTTGGGTTCTTCGTTTTTGAGGCCAATGGACCTTAATTGAGATGTTTTCAATAATGAAAACATCCCAATTAAGGTCTATTAGACCTCAATTAGGAAGAAATCGGCATCTAGGGTTCATGGCCGAGATTTGGGGCTTTTACAACCCTGGTAAGATTCGAGCTAAACCAAGGCCGGTGGGGGTACGAGGGAGGCGAGGGGAAGCTATGGTGTGATTTTGGTGAGGTTTGGCATGAATGTCAAATTCCGGCGACCTTCGAACGAATATTCGAGACGCTCAAGCGATATTCGAGCCTAACGGAGGCCGGATTCGAAGAGAGGGATGTGAGGAGAAGGGTTGGTGTTAATTTGGTGGCCGTTGGCCTACCGGAACCGCCGTGAGGCGATTTCCGGCGGGCGGCGCACGGCGGTGGACGGCGAGGTCTGAGCGTCTCTAAGACGACGAAGACGAGGGGGGTTTAGGGGGGCGGGTGTGTGGTTTAGGAATATATACCAACCAAGGGATTTGATCCAGGCCGTTGGATCGATTAAGATTGACGGCTTGGATCAACCTACTTAACTAAACGGGGTCGTTCGAGTAGGTTTGAGACCGGGCGGGTTTTTGTGTGGATATGGGTCGGGCAAACTCGGGTTGTGGGGGTGAAGTGCTGGCCGTTGGATCAACTTAGTTAAACGGCCCAGATGAATGCTTCCTAAACGGGTAGTAGAGGTGAATCTTGGCCATCGGATCAATTTGAAATGGACGACCAGGATTAAAAGTGAGCCGGACTGGGTTTGGAATAATTTGATTGGGCCTGGTTTTGGATTGGGTTTGGCCTCTTTGAGTCCATTCCGATTTTCTCTTTATTCTTGTTCTTTTTGTTTCTCTCTTTTTTTTTTCTTTTCTTTTATTTAAACAATTAATTAAAACTAAAAATTTTAACAATCCCAAATTAACCTATAGAACCAAATTAACTTATAAAAATGCTAATTAACTCTCAATAACAATCACCATGCAATCAAATAGCAAAAAATAAAATCACACAATTTGGACATTAAATGTTTAAAAATGCAAAACTACATTATATTTTTTTATGATTTTCATTTTTCTATAACAAACTTAATTACTCTAAATTACAAATATATAAAAAAAATGCAAACATTTTTATATTTTATATTAATTTAAATAATAGACATGCACACGCAAAAGATGCAAATAATAAGAGAAAAATAACAAAAATCACAAAAAATCACACTCAACACAAAACTATTTTATTTTGAATTTTTTGGGAATAATTCTCATGTAGGGCAAAAATCACGTGCTCACAATTCCCCTCTTTGCGCGGAAACATGAAGAGTTTTCGTGCAAAGATAAGTGAGCGGATACGAGCGATTTTTGCCCGTTGGAGCACTCCGTATGAAGCATTTTTTCGGAAAAGTTTGACCGAACCTTTGCTTCAGAAGGTCTCCTACATATCCCTGGCTAAAAGGGAATCAGGTCAATGTAGTTCGGGAAGCTCTGGTAGCTGGGACTACCATGGCTGTTGCGATCTCGCTGTTACTGCTGTTACTGCCGCTATCACTGCTTACCGACCTCCTTATTACACCGTACTAAACAACAAAAACAAAAAGCTAGACTAAGTTACAGTACTACAAGTTCTTATCTATCCTTTTTAACTTGATCGTGTCGCGCTCCTTGCCATCCTGTCTGACTTGGTGTTTCTTCTGATGCTTCTTCTCTTCTGCCAATTGTTATTTCGGCCTATCTTGATTGCCGAACTCCGACCGTTGGTCCCTTCCTTGTGATCTTCGAACTATTCTCCTTCGAAGTCTGAATCTATCTTTCTGATCCTTGTTGCCTTCCTTTGATTATGAACGGGGTTCATGCTGGGGATTTCCGTTATACTCTACCGCTTTCCTCGACCAACTTCAAAAATAAATCGCCATTCCTTTCTTCAGGTGGGCTCCTGACATCATCAACTTTTGAAAATAAATCGCCATTCCTCTCTTCGGGCGGGCTCCCGACTTCAACAACATCTTTTGAAAATAAACGCCATTCCTCTCTTCAGGCGGGCTCCTGACTTCAACAACATCTTTTGAAAATAAATTGACATTCCTCTCTTCAGGCGGGCTCCTGACTTCAACAACATCTTTTGAAAATAAATCGCCATTCCTCTCTTCAGGCGGGCTCCTGACTTCAACAACATCTTTTGAAAATAAATCACCATTCCTCTCTTCAGGCGGGCTCCTGACTTCAACAACATCTTTTGAAAATAAATCGCCATTCCTCTCTTCAGGCGGGCTCCTGACTTCAACAACATCTTTTGAAAATAAATCGCCATTCCTCTCTTCAGGCGGGCTCCTGACTTCAACAACATCTTTTGAAAATAAATCGCCATTCCTCTCTTCGGGCGGGCTCCTGACTTCAACATCAACTTATAAAAATAAATCGCCATTCCTCTCTTCAGGCGGGCTCCTGACTTCAACATCAACTTATAAAATAAATCGCCATTCCTCTCTTCAGGCGGGCTCCTGACTTCAACAACATCTTTTGAAAATAAATCACCATTCCTCTCTTCGGGCGGGCTCCTGACTTCAACAACATCTTTTAAAATAAATCGCCACTCCGTTCTTCAGGCGGGCTCCTGACTTCAACATCATCTTTTAAAATAGATTGCCATTCCTCTCTTCAGGCGGGCTCCTGACTTCAACAACAACTTAGAAAATAAAACGCCATTCCTCTCTTCAGGCGGGCTCCTGATTTTACATCTTTTGAAAATAAATCGCCATTCCTCTCTTCAGGCGGGCTCCTGACTTCAACATCATCTTTTTAAAATAGATTGCCATTCCTCTCTTCAGGCGGGCTCCTGACTTCAACAACAACTTAGAAAATAAAACGCCATTCCTCTCTTCAGGCGGGCTCCTGATTTTACATCTTTTGAAAATAAATCGCCATTCCTCTCTTCAGGCGGGCTCCTGACTTCAACATCATCTTTTTAAAATAGATTGCCATTCCTCTCTTCAGGCGGGCTCCTGACTTCAACAACAACTTAGAAAATAAAACGCCATTCCTCTCTTCAGGCGGGCTCCTGATTTTACATCTTTTGAAAATAAATCGCCATTCCTCTCTTCAGGCGGGCTCCTGATTTTACATCTTTTGAAAATAAATCGCCATTCCTCTCTTCAGGCGGGCTCCTGACTTCAACATCATCTCACTTAGAAAATAAAACGTCATTCCATCCATGTCGTCTTCCTTTTCTTCCTGCACCACTTTCTTCTTCCTGCGTTGCTTCTTGGACCATCCTTTCTTCTGAATTACCTTGCTTTGGAATTGTTTTCCTCCTGGGTCATGTTATTTTTCTCTTGACTGCTGGGGATATCTTTGGAACTAATTACTTACCTGCTGGGGTAATGCTGCTGGGGAAATTTTCTTTATTTCCTCTTTTTCTACTTCCTTCAAAACCTTTATTCTCTCCCGGGATCGCTGGGGATTTGAAATGTCGTCAGCTGGGGATTACACTTGCAAACCTCATTCGGGACTCGCGCTCTGCTCCCTTGAAAAACTTGTAGGATATGATGCTGCCGGAGAAATCTCGAAATCAATGTTTCATTCTTCCGAGAACTGCTGGGGATGATACCGACTTCTTGCCTTTCTGAACGCAAGTCTCCTCGTTCTGTCTTGTCTGCTGGGAGTATAATTTCCTCTATCACAACTTGTTTTTGTTTTTTTTGTTTTTTTTTTTTTTTTTTTTTTTTTTTTTTTTTTTTTGCTGGGGATAACCGGGTTCAAAGATCATTTCCTCGCGTTATCTGGCTTCTTTCCCCAACCGGGTATTTGGTTTCGAGAAAATTTTTGCAACGGGAGAAAATTTTCTGCCCCAGTTTGAGAATCTTCTTCGTGGCATGCTTTTCTGCCAACAACCCCTCTTTTTCCTGTTTCAAATCAAAGAAAAATTGGTTAGTTTTAAAATGTGGTGGCTGGTCGTGGTGCTCCTGCTAGGGACGGTTCTCCTCTTCTTTCCCTGCTCTGCGTTTCCTTGTCGGACCCTGCCGGGGATGTTATCATTTGACGATATCCATGCTGGGGATATTTTCTCCCTTCTTACTTCCCCGCCCTTCCTTGACGACTATTTATTCATGAGCCTTTCCACGTGGTTTTCCATTGGTATCCCGACCACCCGAATTCTTATGATAGTGACCCTGCGTGAAGACCTTGCATGTTTTACTGGTGAACCATTTTCTTTGTTCATCCTTGTCACTGGAAATACCTTTCTAATGGGGATATCTCTCCTTTTGCGGCATATCTAAGGACTGGGCATTTCCCGACCTTTGAGTCTCATTAACCTTCCTTGAGGTATCCTTATTGACGCCAATCCCTCCCTTTGTCATTTTCCTATTGCTGGGGAATATACCTCTGGATACTGGCCTTGCGCTTGATCCTTCCTGACTTATACCACTTGGGTGTACCAATCAAAATCCCGTCTTGCGTAATTGGAAAGTTGATGGAAAATTTTGCAGTCATTTCTTGCAAACAAACTCTATTGGGGAATTTTCGATAAAAAGGAGAAAGATAGAAGGAAACGGCATAAAAGACAAAAAGGAAGATGACTCACTAAAAAGAAAAATTATAAGGTAAACCTATCAAACGTGGATACCAACTCTAATGGACATGACATGCACATATAGCCTATATTCCGTTGTTAAACCGCCTTTTGTAATCTTTGCTTGAGGCTTTCCATCTGATTTCCAATCTCCGTTTGACTTGTAGTGCCCGAGGGATTATCACTACCAAGCCTCTCTCATTTCGATTTTTCTCTCAGCTTTCATCGCCTTATGGTGCCTGCGAAGGTTTTCACCGCTAAGACTCTCTCATTTGTTTTACTTTTCCGCTGGGGATTGGTGGTGTTACTGCTAAAACTCTCCTATTTTCTGCTGGAGATCGGAGTCTTTCTGCCGGGAATTAGAGTGTTATGTCCCGATAAAACTTCTCTCATTTGCCTAACTCAGCCTCTTTTGAAGATTGGTCAAAAAGGTCTTCCTTTGGACCGTAATGTGGGTTTGGACAGGGCTAGAAAGAAAGGGTATTAAAGGCTCAAAATAAAACAAACTGGGTTCAAAATTACAACCTTCGGAATCCTATATTTTCCTTACATAAACACTTTTTTTTTTTACTACCCCTGTTTCTTGCTTGGGGATTTTTTTTTTTTTGGTTTTTATTTACACTATGACCGAGCTGTGAAGCGCCTACGTATCCTCTTTGAGGAATCAAGTCAAACGTAGTTCCCAATTCCTCTTTTTCAAGTTTCTTTTTTTTTTTTCACATTTTTCTTTTTATCTCTTTTTGTTGTTTTCTTTTTCTTTATCCCTTTCTTCTCTTGCTTTGCAACTAATTCCGAAGGAGGGGTATGAAAGAATTTAAAATAAGGCTCAAAGGGTTAACGAAGGATAAAGTGTTTGGGTAGTAGAACAAAATGCCTTCGTCATTCCAATCTTCAAAACATGCCAAGTGTAAACAACACAATTAACATTCGTCATATCTTTAAAGCACAGTTGGACAACACTCTCATTTTCATTATTGTGAATGACCCCACGTCGATTTGGCCAGCTTGCCTTTAACTGTTTCCTTTTTAGTTGCCCCGGTTTCACATGACTCGGGATCCAAATAACCTCAAATTGTTTTTATTTCCTTTAAATGACCCGACCATCTTCCAATTGCTTCATGATTAACTTTTAGAATTAAACCACAATTATGTGTGCGCATGTCATGTCACTAGATTCGGCGTTTGAGCACAAGACAAATCTAAAGGGTAAAAAGAACTAAACAGATAAAATGACCGGAAGTAACAACAGACCGAAAGCTTCATTAAACTAATGACGAAATGGTTCAATGACAAAACAAACAAAACAAACTAGAGTACAGCCCTGAAACAAAATTGGGCAGGACCAAAGCAAACTGCTAGGACAAAAGGGTTTGACCACAAGAAAACCCTGAAAATAACTCGGGCAACAAAATGACCACAAAAACGAACCACCAAAGCTCCATCTAGCTGACCAAAAGATGGAGTATCTTCCCAATTGCCAAGCACCACATTTTAGCCACTAAGTTCTGCATCAATATTGCCAAGGCTGCCAACTGCTTCAACATTTTTAGCTCCAGTCGGTACACCCCCCAGGGGATTTGTGTGCCCCATGTCATCATCATCGACCACAATCAACCACCCTTTTTGAATCATTCTTTCTATTTCCTTTTTCAAGGTACGGCAACTCTCAATATCGTGCCCTCTAACATTGGAATGGTATGCACATCGTGCAGTAGGATCGAAGCTTCTTGCACGTGGATCGGGAGTGTATCCGGGGAGCGGCGTAATCAGGCCGACATGTTTTAACTTTTCAAACAGGCTTGCATGGGACTCTCCGATAGGGGTAAGAGCTTTTTCTCGCTTCAGCAACCTCTCCTCCCTAAACGCCTTATTTGGCCTGAAGCCTGCCCCAGGGGGTTTCCGGTATGTTCGTGAGGGTTGGTAAGCCTTTTGTGGAGCTGGGTACCTGGAAGGTGAAGTACGATTTTGGTTGTCCCAGGGAGAGTAGTGGTGTCGGGGACGGGAGTAGCGTTGTGAAAACATAGTTGGGGGACGAGTAATTGAGCTACTCGAATGGCTGGAGAAGTTATGATAGGCGGGTATATATGGAGAGTGCGGGAGATCATCTGGCATCGGGTTCATTGTACGGGTAAGGACAGAGTCCAGGAAGCTAGGTGGTGGCGGAGGCGGTGCTTTTCCATCCATCCACGCCCGATACATATCGGCCACGTGTTGTCTCAATATCTTGACTTCCTCTACTAACCCGTGGTTCCGTTCAACCAGTTGTTGTCGGGTACCTGTACCAACCCACTCAGTCTTGAGATTATCTGCCATTGTCCTCTGACTTTGTCTTACGAGGAAGAGTTATTTAGAACCACAACCAACCACCTTTCTATAAATGGACACAACAAAACAAAGCCAGCATGTCAGCATTAAGGTATCCCGCTTATTGATCAAAATTTTTTTTTTGGTTATGGAAATGGTCGAATCCTTATGTGGATTGCCTACGTATCATGACCCCGCATGAATCAGACCGAGCGTAGTTCTTGCAAATTAATGCAAGAAGTAAAGGGATATTTTTTGATTTTTTTTTTTTTTTTTTTTTGAAAGAAAATTATAGAAACCGACTCCAACTACAAACTTGTGTAGGAGATTTCTACAAGAAAAAGAATATTTTTTGGTGTCAATTATGACTATATCTACAAAATTGGCCACATAATGGCTTATTTGACAAAATGACTATTTTTTTGCAAAATCTATTTAAGAAAGATAAACTTAAAATTTTTTTTTTTTTTTTTTTTTTTTATGTTATGGCTCATGGGGCATCGTTCGGCATCACCATAAACCAACACAAGACTATTTTTCATAAATTGGCCATGTAATGGCTTATTTAGACACAGTGGCTCTTTTGCAAAATTTTATTTAAGAAGATGCAAATTCAAAATTTTATCCTGCGGCCTATGGGGCATCGTTCAGCACCGACACAGGCCAACACAAGACTGAAGAAGTTCAAATGCCAAATGTGGCTATTTATGCAAAGACTGGCCATGTAATGGCTTATTTGACAAAGTGGTTATTTTTGTAAAGTTGAGTGATGACTCGAAACTTGATTTTTTTGCGGATACATCCTTTCGCATTTCCGCGAGGGAATATTTCAAGGCTGTGTCCAAAATTATAAAAATAAAAAAAAAATCCAAAGTGGCTATTCTTGCAAAAACAGCCTTCCGGCGTCTTTTGAGGGACGTTCGGCTTATTTTAAGCAAGAATAGCATCACCCGACTTATTTATAACAAAATCAAAAATTTGACATTTTTTGGTTATTGTTGCAAAAGGGGTGTGAACCCGGACTTGATTTTGCGGCTATGGCCTTGCAACATTTCCACAAGGAATATTTCAAGGTTGTGCCCGCAAATTATTAAAATAATTCAAAGTGGCTATTTTTGCAAAAACAACCTTCCGGTGTCCTTTCGGAGCATTCGGCTATTTGCAAAACAGCGTCACTTCGATTTATTGACAAAATTAAACACACACATTTTTTTGATTTTTTAAAGGGGTGGTTGGACCCGATGAGGGTTGCCTACGTATCTCACCTAATGGGGAGAATCAAACCAGCGTAGTTCGGTCAGATTATTTGACCAATTATTTCAACAAAATTGTTCTACCTATTTTTCGAATTTTCTTCTCACACAATTCGTCAATATTTCGATATCTACAATTTCTCTCTTTTTGTTTTTCAGGAATTTAGCCAATAATAATCTAAAACAAATAAATGCAACATATAACATGCTCGGTCTTTAATTTTCCGGGTCACCTGTCCTAGACGGACCCAACCCCTGTGTTGAGTTCCCTAAGTCGGATATGATGCAAATAAACGTCCTAAATCTAGGCTTAATATCCTGATGTTTTCAATGGTACTAGACCGTGTACCCGAGCAGACAACTCGGATTTGAGGAGGGAGCTACGTACCGGGGACCCGCGGGATCGTCCGGCTTTGTAACTTATCCCGCCTCTTTTCTTATTTTTGGTATTGACACTAACAGAAAAGGGGAGTCTCAACCAGTAAGCACATCCCCGAGGGTAAGAAGAGACGAGTTTTCGGCACAGTTTTATATGCAGTTCACGCAATATCAAAGCGGTAAACATATAGTAGTTTGTATGTACAGTGCAACTAGTATCAAAGCGGTAGACATGTAGCACGTCAAGTAAACATGTAATAAAATCAGATATAGACAAAACAACAATTTAACTGAGCTCGAATTCTTAGACCCTGAACCGAAGTTCAGAGGTTTTTTCCCCAGCAGAGTCGCCAGAGCTGTCACACCTCCTTTTTCCGCACCCGCGAGGGTGCGAGGGAGTTTTTTCCAATTAAAGGACAATCGAAACGGGATTAATTTATTTAATTATTCAGAGTCGCCACTTGGAAAAATAATGGTGTCCCAAGTCACCGATTTAATCCCGAACCGAGGAAATTTTATGACTCTATAATGTAGTCTGCGAAACTAGAAACCTGGATAAGGAATTCTGTTAACCCCGGAGAAGGTGTTAGGCACTCCCGGATTCCGTGGTTTTAGCACGGTCGCTCAATTGCGATTTTTGTTTCTATCTGATTCTTTTATATATTTTAACTATGTGCTTTTAATGCTCTGCTCTTATTTTTTAGAAGAATTGCGACGTTACGAAAACACATTTCGAGTCACACCGCAACCGGTACGCCTGTGACTTTAATGTATTTCAGTTTCGCCGAGAGTAAGATTTGGGTCACATAAATGCACACCCGTATTCAGGAAAGTAATTTTATTTCAAATTGTACCTAAAGAGTTTATCGTCTATTTAACTTTAGGAAAGGCCCGTGAAATTCACTAGACGGTCCTGCCAAGTCTAAGTTTCCATGACAATTATTCGAGGACGCCACAATTAGGTGTTTAGTGCGGCGAGGCTCGTCTCGCTCTTTTATTAAAGGCCAGACCTAACATGATTATGCCTTTTTATTTGACTGGTCTCAAACAATAAACCAAGGTCCTGGTTAAACGATATTTTAAAACTATACATTAAAACCTCCCAGTCAAGTTTGTACCAACGGACTTATGGATCCATTTCTAATGAGACGAGGCCAAGGAATTTGTCATTTATACTATAGAGTTGGCTATCAAGTTCCGACGTCGAACCCGCAACTATTCGACATATGCGAATGATTCACATTAAAGTCCTCGTTTGCATGATTTATTTAAGTTCCAATTAATAGCCCAACCCCAATTGCAATTATCTAATAATCTAAGTTCATGACGGATTGTTATAAAAATGGTAGTGAGACATGGTACTAGCTTTCAGATTCCTTTATATACATGGCTAAGCTATTAAACTACCTTTAGAATTTATTATCAAAGTATCCATGAGATCGTATCACTCCGTATATTTTGGCACACGAGACTTCAATAATCAAAGTAACCAAACCAACATGAGGTATTAATACTACAATATTGAATATCATCATCACAGTCACATAATCTTCATAAAAAAACGTTCAATTATTTCATGTCATGATCACAACTGGTTTATTCAATCCTAATCAAACTTCATACATCTTCAATCATAGACGAGTATTTAGCTAAACATTTCACAAATAGATACAAAAATAGAACATCGAATGAACTTAGTCAACTGTTTCGTATATGCTTCTTCATTTGATTTTCCAAGTTAAACTCTCATCGATTCTTTACAATTGTATACAAGGATATGGAGAGTACCTGGACAATGGAAACAGAAGGAGAAGAAGAAGTCAGCAGTAGTAGTATGCAACAACAGCAACAGCAATGCAAGCGTGTACCAACAACACAATCCAAATGCAATTCAAACAGTCAATCACCCAAGGCCAATTGTAGCAGAGACCAAACAGTCACACCCAAATAAACAACCAGCAAAGAGCCACGACCAGCAGTAACAACAAACGGCAAACAGCACAAGAACCACAACAACACAACACCAAACTTTATTAGAATGCCTCAACTGAAACCAAAGTCTGCTTGAAAACCAACCAGCAGATGCTACTGACTCCAGTGAACCAATCGAACAGGGAAATGTAGCTACCTTCAGGAATCTCCAAGCCCTCTAATGTCTATCCCTAATCTGTATATTTCAGTGTCTCAGCCTATGTGTTTCTCAATGTTTCATACCAGCATTCTAAGAGTCTATCTCTGTGTATATATGAATGTCTCTCTATGTCTCTCGGAATCTCTCACTGTCTGCCTGTCTGCCCTCTTCACAGGTTTTTTCTCTTCCCTTCTCTAAGGTCTGTATGTCTCTTCTTATAGTTGAGACCAACAGCTCCTAAGTTACTCCCCCCATGTCAGGGGCTCTATTTGCCCATACCTCTCTCTGTTTCCAGCCCACTGTCCCTGAACTTCCACTATCCCTTGTCCATGTATGGACTTTATTAGTTAACTATGGTTTCCGCCCAGACAAGGCTAAGTGCCCTGCAGTGACAGCAGGCTCCACTGTCCAGCTTCATGTGCAGGGCATCAGGGATATTTCAAAGATGCTAACACCTAATTTCCTAGTCAGCTAATTCCCATCCTAATTTCAGTTTCAATCAAACACTCCAATTCAATTCAAAAGTGTTATTCACTGTCTGGGATATCAAACAAATCAACCTATGCAGCTAATCGACGACATTTAATCAACTACAACATATAACAATGGTAACAAATTAATTATCCAAACAGTGATTCTGAAAGTCTCGGCAAAAAATGAAAACCAAATATTCGACGACGCTAAGCGAAACGAATAACTATCCTATGACAAACATATTCGAACAATTAACAGAATACAAATTGACCAAATAAAAGTCTTTGGGGATGAAGAACAAAAACCGAAAAACTAAAGCACGAGGACAAAATTCAATTAATTAACAAATGGAATATGAAGAAATAAAGGAAGAAATACCATAAGAGAAGACCAACTCTGCATTTGAACGGACCCGGACCTGTCTTGGGTTCAATTCGAACTTGGGATTCAACTTGGACTTGGGTTCTTCGTTTTTGAGGCCAATGGACCTTAATTGAGATGTTTTCAATAATGAAAACATCCCAATTAAGGTCTATTAGACCTCAATTAGGAAGAAATCGGCATCTAGGGTTCATGGCCGAGATTTGGGGCTTTTACAACCCTGGTAAGATTCGAGCTAAACCAAGGCCGGTGGGGGTATGAGGGAGGCGAGGGGAAGCTATGGTGTGATTTTGGTGAGGTTTGGCATGAATGTCAAATTCCGGCGACCTTCGAACGAATATTCGAGACGCTCAAGCGATATTCGAGCCTAACGGAGGCCGGATTCGAAGAGAGGGATGTGAGGAGAAGGGTTGGTGTTAATTTGGTGGCCGTTGGCCTACCGGAACCGCCGTGAGGCGATTTCCGGCGGGCGGCGCACGGCGGTGGACGGCGAGGTCTGAGCGTCTCTAAGACGACGAAGACGAGGGGGGTTTAGGGGGGCGGGTGTGTGGTTTAGGAATATATACCAACCAAGGGATTTGATCCAGGCCGTTGGATCGATTAAAATTGACGGCTTGGATCAACCTACTTAACTAAACGGGGTCGTTCGAGTAGGTTTGAGACCGGGCGGGTTTTTGTGTGGATATGGGTCGGGCAAACTCGGGTTGTGGGGGTGAAGTGCTGGCCGTTGGATCAACTTAGTTAAACGGCCCAGATGAATGCTTCCTAAACGGGTAGTAGAGGTGAATCTTGGCCATCGGATCAATTTGAAATGGACGACCAGGATTAAAAGTGAGCCGGACTGGGTTTGGAATAATTTGATTGGGCCTGGTTTTGGATTGGGTTTGGCCTCTTTGAGTCCATTCCGATTTTCTCTTTATTCTTGTTCTTTTGTTCTCTTTTTTTTTTCTTTTCTTTTATTTAAACAATTAATTAAAACTAAAAATTTTAACAATCCCAAATTAACCTATAGAACCAAATTAACTTATAAAAATGCTAATTAACTCTCAATAACAATCACCATGCAATCAAATAGCAAAAAAATAAAATCACACAATTTGGACATTAAATGTTTAAAAATGCAAAACTACATTATATTTTTTTATGATTTTCATTTTTCTATAACAAACTTAATTACTCTAAATTACAGATATATAAAAAAAATGCAAACATTTTTATATTTTATATTAATTTAAATAATAGACATGCACACGCAAAAGATGCAAATAATAAGAGAAAAATAACAAAAATCACAAAAAATCACACTCAACACAAAACTATTTTATTTTGAATTTTTTGGGAATAATTCTCATGTAGGGCAAAAATCACGTGCTCACAACTATCTTCTTGCAAGTCTTGTCAAATATTACTCTTCTTGTAGTCTTTCTTCTTCTAGCTTTAACTTTCTGTTGCACCTCCCCTTTCTTTTTCTTCTTTTCCATCATCTGGATCTGTCTCAAAACTAGCAGCTTCATCTGAGAGATAATAAGGCTCATCACCACCTATCTTACCTTCTAAAGTCTTCTTCTTCCTAGATGCATATTCATCATACCCCACATCTGGCCCTCTCTTACCTAGTTTAACATGTTCTTGTTCAGGAACACTTTCTTTCCTCTTCCTCCTCTCTACAGTCCTACTTTCTGCCCTAAAAGCCCTGTATTCCTCATGTATATCACTGCCATAATCAGCTTCTCCTTCTTCAGACAACTCATCATGGTCTGAATCTAAGCTATTATCAATGCTACTAGAGTTTGATTCAGAAGATGAGTTTGAGCTATCATATGTAGTAACAGCTGTGGGCACACTATTATCAGCAGCATTGGATGCCTTTTCACTAGTTCCCAAACCCTCACAGCCCCCACATCTTGACCAGATTCCTTTTCAAAAGTAAGATTACTATCATCCACAACTTGGCTGACATATTCTAATAGGGGGTCCACTATAGGTTCTTCAACCATGTGCTCTACATAAACCTCCAAAATATCCCTATTTTTTAAGTAATCACAAATACCCATAAGGTCTCTATCAACTTTAATTACTACCAAAGCAGGACAATTATGTGGTCTAACATAAATAGCAGCAGAAGAAGCATTGTAACCAAATTCTTTGACATAACCTAAAAACTCAAAATAAGATAACCTATCAACATCTACATCAAAACAATCAGTCATCACCCCACCAATATAATCCTCCATTGCAAAGGAATCCAACTTATCCATGCAGATTTTTCCACCATGGAAAAATCTTAGAGTAACAAGTACAAATGACACTGCAATACCTGAATATAGTAGAAAATAGAGATAATGAAGGATTAATATTTACTATTTGACCCCTACAGAAGAAGCCAAATACACGCAACAAGAAAAAATTCAAAATTGGTTATTATTACACCTTCAAAATTGTATTTCTGTTCACGATTTTACACTGACAAGATTACAGTGAAGAACATGGAAGCAAGTTCAAAACCCTAGATACGGATGATATTAAACAAACAAAAACAGAGATAACATTTAGGTTTGATGATAGAAAGGGTTAGGGTTTATGTGTTTACCTCCAAACTAAAACAAAGAGAACGTTTGCACTTGATTCTTCGGAGACCTTCAAGTTCGAACGGGTCTTCAACCAAATCGTCAACGGAAACAAATACGAACAGAAGTAAAGAAGAAAGAACAAGGAAATAGTATGGATTTTACATACTTTCCTCTTCGATTTTGGTCAGGGTTCTTTGATTTGGGGAATTTTGACTGAGTGGTTAAAGGTTAGGGTTCGTTGATTTTGGGAATTTATGACTAACAGGTTAAACAAGATAGGTTATATTGAGTTTAAGTGTTTTTATTTATTTATAGGAGGTTTTAATTACGTGGCTTCATAATAGAAGCGCGTGTAAACCACTTAAGTTATTATACTTGGGCCAGGTTGTGAGAGGGAATAACTAAATACATTACTTTAAACTATCGTGGGGTGTTAGGACACCCGTAAAGTTAAGGTGTGTAAATGACTTTTCAGAGACAAGTTTAATGGGGTATTTATGCATTATCTCTAAAAGTTAAGCATAATAGCCTTAGAGAATTCATACTTGTACCGTTTTGACATTCTGATCGCCATATTTCATGATACTTCGTAAGAGTCCATCAAATTACAGAGTATTAGGTCCTCTATGAGTTTCCACTAAGAACATTAATGAAATAGTAAATAAATAAGACATGGAGTTTTATGTGAAAAAATCCCTACTCAATGGGATAAAAAATCACGACCTATACTGGTAGAATTTTAACTTCACTATGAGCAACTTTTAGTTAACAACCTATGCAATATAGAAATTAAACTCTTAATCCCTCACTAATTAGTAATACACATATTATAAGCCACTTTGCAATACACATATTATAAAGACTTTAACTCGTGACTAAAATATTACTATTTTGGACTCAAAAGACACAAATAAGTATAAAAAAAATAAAGTAACCATTATATATACAACGCCAGAAAATCTGGCGTTGAATAATAACGGTAACGGCGCCGTTAATAGACAACGCCAGGTTTTTTGGCGTCGAATCTCACACACTGATTCAACGCCAAAAAACTTGGCGTTGTATCATTGTATCATTGTCAGAGCTTTTTCTGTTTGTTTACGTTCTTATTTCCTTCTCTTAGTTTCTCTCCAATATTCTCTCCCTAATGCTTCAAATTATTTTGAGCCTTCTGCACAATAGATCTCAAATTTCAAATGCAACTAATACAAAAATATTTTCCTTTTCTTTTTAATTTTGCAATGTTTTTTGGGGGATAAATAGGGGAAGAAAAGAACACATTTTTTACTCTGCGTTAGCAAAATATTTCTTAAAAAGGTAGACCTCTGAATATTGTTAACCTAAAATATAGCAATATAGATAGTGTAAAACTTTAAAAATTATTTGTCTAATCACTTAAATCCGTCCAATTATAATATAGTTAAATATAGATTATTTTGAAATATACACATG
The DNA here is from genome assembly GCA_032618575.1 of Nicotiana noctiflora. Taxonomy (NCBI): domain Eukaryota; kingdom Viridiplantae; phylum Streptophyta; class Magnoliopsida; order Solanales; family Solanaceae; genus Nicotiana; species Nicotiana noctiflora. Next base: position 354,842 of record JASVEL010000201.1, on the reverse strand, counting down.
TTTTTTAATAAGTTATATACTCCCTCCATCTCATATTAATAGTTATGGTTACTAAAAATAATTTTCTCGAATTAATTGTCATTTTAGAAGTTCAAGATAAAATTGATTGATTTTTTTTCCTTTTTACCCTTAATAATAATTGTTCTTGAAGATATCTGTTTAACTCGGTAATTTTTCAAAAATATGTAAATATACTATATAATGACACCCTTGACTTCTTGGGGTGTTTGTTTTTTAATGACACCCTTGACTAAACAGATATATAGTAGATTTATATAGTATATTTACATATTTTTGAACATGGGTGATTATATAGTATATTTACATATTTTTTACATATGTATATTTACATATTTTTTATATTTACATAAAAAACAAACACCCCAAGAAGTCAAGGGTGTCATTATATAGTATATTTACATATTTTTGAAAAATTTACCAAGCTAAACAGATATCTTGAAGAACAATTATTATTAAGGGTAAAAACGGAAAAAAATCAATCAATTTTATCTTGAACTTCTAAAATGACAATTAATTCGAGAAAATTATTTTTAATAACCATAACTATTAATATGAGATGGATGGAGTATATAACTTATTAAAAAACATGTGTATATTTCAAAATAATCTATATTTAATTATATTATAATTGGACGGATTTAAGTGATTAGACAAATAATTTTTAAAGTTTTACACTATCTGTATTGCTATATTTTAGGTTAACAATATTCAGAGGTCTACCTTTTTAAGAAATGTTTTGCTAACGGGGAGTAAAAAATGTGTTCTTTTCTTCCCCTATTTATCCCCAAAAAAACATTGCAAAATTAAAAAGAAAAAGAAAATATTTTTGTATTAGTTGCATTTGAAATTTGAGATATATTGTGCAGAAGGCTCAAAATAATTTGAAGCATTAGGGAGAGAATATTGGAGAGAAACTAAGAGAAGGAAATAAGAACATAAACAAACAGAAAAAACTCTAGCAATGACACAATGATACAACGCCAAGATTTTTGGCTTACCGTTATTATACAACGCCAGGTTTTCTGGCGTTATATATATAGTGGTTACTTTTTTTTACACTTATTTATGTCTTTTGAGTCCAAAATAACAATATTTTAGTTCCGGACTCGAATTGAGAAACTCACTACCAGTCACATCATTGGCACACAGTGTGCTATCTTTGTTTTTTCTAAAAAAATAAAATACCTTCTGGTCACAAGCAAAAGAGAATTTATTTGTAACTTTTCACTTCTGTATATGTTTTTAGTTAAAAGTTAGGCAGAATAGCCTTGGAGAATTCATACTTGTACCGTTTTGACATTCTGAACGCCATATTTCATGATACTTCGTAAGAGTCCATCAAACTATAGAGTATTAGGTCCTCTATGAGTTTCCACTGAGAACATTAACGTAATAGTAAATAAATAAGACATGGAGTTTTACGTGGAAAAATCCCTACTCGATGGGATAAAAAATCACGACCTATACTGGTAGGATTTCAACTTCACTATGAGCAACTTTTAGTTAACAACCTATGCAATGTAGGAATTAAACTCTTAATCACTCACTAACTAGTAATACACATATTATAAGCCACTTTGTAATACACATATTATAAAGACTTTAACTCATGACTAACTCTAGTCACGACACAAACAGAAAAGGTTTATGATTTTACAAAGGGGTTCCTAAGCAAAGCTTCTAGCTAAGCAAATTAGGAATTACAATAAAGAACAAGTACAAAGTTACAACTCATCTAAGGACAACAAAATACTAGATTTAGGAACTGATTCGTCGTAGCGTTAAACTTTGTTCTTGATGCACTTGAGAATTAAATGCACGAATCTTAGAAGGCTTAAATGCTTAAAGTGAATTCTCAAGTGTTCAAGTGATATTTTGTAGTAATGCTCTTGTTAATACACCTTTGATGACATCACTTAAATGATGTGAGCACTTGGTTGATCAAAGAACAAGTGTCTGCAGAACTGTGCTGCAATATTTCTGTGGCAGTCACTTTTCAGCTGTACACAGATGACTTTCGTACTACTGTCAAAAAAACACAAGGGATCAGTTCCTTGAATTGGTTCTCTATCTTCTACAGTTGCAGCAATTTACATTAGCTGGAGTCTGTTGATTAGCAATGTCTACCAAGTGTGTCAGGTTCCTTATCTGGTTCTTGACAGTAAGTTTGTTAGTTCATCAAAACATAAAGCTAAGAATTTGAAAATTCGTCAATTTTCTCCTTTTTGATGATGACAAACTTAGATATTGATAACATATTTTAGAACATAAATAACCGGATGAAGCAACAAGAACTTCACAATTTCCCCCTGACTTTATGCTTTCCCCTTAATCAGATCCTTGTTTCAATTGTATTTCTCTCTTTTGGCATCATTAAAAATACACAAGCAGGCAACTAGCATAAAGAAGTCTAGCATAGCTAACTCATGCCATATGTGTGCACAAAACTTGATAGAAAAGAGAAACAGAGAACATAAGCATTTAGATTGCAAAAGAGGATAGTATTTATTGTCACACCTCCTTTTGGCGCGCCCGCTACCCGGGGGTAGACGCGCGAGGGAGTTGTTTTTCCAATTTAAGTGACAATGTTCGAAACGGGATTATTTTATTTATTTCAGAGTCGCCACTTGGAATAAAATAAAGTGTCCTAAGTCGCCAATTTATTTAAGTCCCGAATCGAGGAAATTTCAACTTTCCGAATGAAGTCTGCGAACCAGAAATTCTAAGTAAGGAATTCTGTTGGCCCGAGGGAAGGTGTTAGGCACCCCCGAATCCCGTGGTTCTAGCACGGTCGCTTCAACTATTATAAATGGCTAAAAATATCTGATTTTATACATGTTTATAAATTACGTGCTCTGATTAAAACTTTAAACCGCTCTATTAATTTGAAGTCGTAGCAAAAGAAATACTAATTACAACATAGACTCGGACTTTTGACAAATAGGTAAATCAAAAATGTATCCGAATTACTTACTTCAAAATATGCCGATTAAAGCAATTGTAAGACTAGGCCAAAAAATCAATTTATTTGAAGATATGTCCCTTAAGGTTATTTCTAATTAAAGACCCGTACCAAATGATATCTTATTTCGTAGCTTTTTGACTTAAGGCAGGAGATTGAATGAAAATGTATAAACTAACGGAAAATTGATCAAAATATACGAAATAGAAATAATTCGCCTTGGCTCATTATTAGAAGTGAGATTGTTTACTTTGGATTTTACTATCCTCAATCCCCTGGAAATTGACGAAATCGAAACTATGCGATTAAAGTCGATCTAATATTGACATCTAAAGCATTGGCTAACTTATCTTGTTTGCTTAATTACAAATAGTTTTCAAGGAAAAATCAAGTGAAGAAAACTCGAAAATGATCCCAAACATCTTATGTTAATAGCTAACATTAATCAAACTAACACTTTAAATATGCTTAAAACTACTTGACTTTAACAAATTATCTATTTAAAGTATCGAAGAGAATCTTAGTCCGAACTAGCAAACTTTTTACTTATACAGATCCGAACATTTAACAGGCACTAAACAAACATGAATGAAAATTAGTATCTATTTTAAACAATAATCCGAAGACAATCCTAGTTTACCAATACAAGCCTAACAGATATTGTTTCAAAGTATACATTGGAAAAACAAAAATTAAGTGGACATGCGAACTATGTATAATCTTAACCCCTCACTGATTAATAGTACAATTTCTATTTCAACTAACAATCCTTAGTTTAACAAATAGCTAACAGGATCATTCATGTAACGGCTTCACAGCAGAATTTAAAGTGGACTTTCATTTCATTTCTAATACAAGAATGGGCAAGCCCAAAGGATGTGTACCTGGAATTCAAAAGCAAAAGAGGAAATCAGTCGCAGGAACCCAACAGCAACAGATACGGAATAGCAAAACCAGCAGCAAAAATCCCAATAAAAGCCCAGTAGAAACAGTAGTAAAACAGTAGAAAAATTCCAGGGGATGATTTAGCTCCAAACAGGAAAGCCCGGGAACTTTCAAACCAATAGAAAACGAAGACAATCAATTGACACAGTATTGAAAACCCAAACAGAAAAACCCAGCAGCAAATTTCACCACCAAATGACAATCACAGACAAAATAAAAGAGAGGCTATATTTGTTTCCTAACTCTGAAACCACAGTGTGAGTTTCAGCCTCTGCTTTGCATTCAATCCTGTCCTCTATTTCACTCTTAAGCTCTCAATGTAATGTATGTATTCCAGTGAAGCCCACTCTGTTTTTCAGTCTCTTAATGTGTGAATGGGTTCTGCCAAATGAAAATTTTTTTGTTTGAGTGTTTATCTCTCAATGTGTGAAAATCCCCCTGCTTTCAGTCAGTGTATCTCCTTTTATAGCCTAAAACAGACCCCCTTTTTATTCTAAAGTGTTCCAGCTTTCCCTCTGTTATTCCCTTAGACCATGTGAATCCCTTTAATCCTTTTAATCATCATTCCATCTGTTTTCCAGATCTGTTTTGCCTATTTTATCATTTAAAACTTATTATAAACAAAAGCATCTACCTGTTATTCTCTGATCCCACTTAAATCTGTTTAAGTATGAATTTTAACACTTAAACAACTAACTAAAGGCAAAAACTACTGGAATATACTGCTGTCCAGCAGTTCCAGCAACCCAATCCATGTGCAATGCACCCTAATGCTTATTTCGCACTTAAACAGATTAAACAACAAGCAAACATCACAAACAATCCTAATTCTGTCCAACAAGAGTTATGGACACAAATGAGGATCAATGTCTGTCTAAAAGTGATAATAACAGACCTACGAACTAATCGACAAACATTCGATCAAACTATTACGATATGTACATTTGGTATTCAAATCATTGCAACAAAACAGTGAATCAAGAATTCTCGGCCAAGTGCCGGGGAATACAAAGCTAATCGTTCGACGACGCTAATCGACGCGAACACGTATTCGACAACATACGTAATCAAACAAACAATCACAACATTAGAATTGACCAACAAACCAATCACCAAAAACAGTGAGTTCTCGGCCAAACATAACTCAAAAATGTAGAATTCGTTATTCGACGAATTTAAACGAATCGAATTCCTATCTTATAACTACGTCATTCATAACAAACAATGAGAAGCAAACAAGTCGACCAAATAAAAGGTCCCAAAAGAAGAAGACATTGAAGATATCCGAGGAAAAGAATTAACAAACAAATGAAACTAACAAAAATAATTAAACTAAATTGACAACTATAAGTAAATAAAAAAAAAGAAAAGAAAAGAAAAGAAATACCTTGAAACCACAATGGAGCTCGTCCGACTTGGGTTTTGGTGTTCGAGGTCGAAAGGACCTTAATTGAAATGTTTTCCAAGTGAAAACATATCAATTAAGGTCTATTAGACCTCAATTTAACGAAATCCGGCAATTTGAACTTCTTTTTCGGTTTTTAGGGTTCTTGAACATGGGTTTTGGGGTTCGACGGTTTCCGGTTATATTTGAGCCGTACCAAGTTTGGCATTGACATGGGGAAGGTCCGGCGAAGGTGTGGTATAAATTTGGGGTGGTTTGGCGTCGGTTTTAAAATTCCGGCGAACTTCGATTTGATATTCGAAGAGTTCGTGAATGATTCGAGACAAGGGGTTAAGGTATTCATGTAGAGGGGGTCTTGGGGAATCTGGGGTGTAATTTTGGGGCGGTTTGGACCACCGGAACCGCCGTGAGGCGATTTCCGGTGGGGTGGGAGACGGTGGGTGGCGGCGGCGTCTGAAGAAAATGGGAGATGAGGTGTTTGGATTAGGGTTTGGGGGTTTTGGTATATTTAAATTTTGGATTTAATCTTGGCCGTTGGATCAATGATGATCGACGGCCTAGATTAATTAGGGTGGGAGATGGGGCTGGACCGGGTTAATTGGGCGCGGGTCCGGGTAAGCTGGTGGGTTATTTGGTTAGGTTCAAGGTAACATTGGTTTGGGCTTGAGGATTAATTCAAGATGTGGCCCAATTTTGACTCCTTCATTATTTATTTATTGATTTTGGCTCCTAATTAAAACAAAAAAAATGCTAATTACACTACAAAAATCAAATAAACATTACAAAAGTATTAATTAAGTTACATTAATAATTATCACACTCAATTTAAACATCAATTAAAATAAATCACACAATTGTGATATTAAACATTAAAAATGCAAAAAAATACATATTTTTGTAATTTTCTATTTTTGTAAAATAAACTTGATTACTTTTAATGAATCATAAACGAAAATGTGACATAGTTTTGTATTTTTCATTAATTAAACAAATAAACATGGACACACAAACACAAACAATAACAGAAAATAACACAAAAATCCACAAATATTGCAATCAACACAAAACTCTTTTTATTTTGAACTTTAGGGAGTAATTCGTGTGAGGCAAAAATCACGTGCTCACAACTGCCCCTCTTTGCGCGTAAACATAAAGAGTTTTCATGCAAAGATAAGTGAGCGGACACGAGCGATTTTTGCCCGTTCAAGCACTCCGTATGAAGCATTTTTTGGAAAAGTTTGACCGAACCTTTGCTTCAGAAGGTCTCCTACATATCCCTGACTAAAAGGAATCAGGTCAATGTAGTTCGGGAAGTTTTGGTAGCTCGGACTACCATGACTGCAGTGATCTTGCTGTTACTGTTGTTGCTGCTGTTGCCACTGCTTAACCGATCTCCTTATTACATCGTGCTAAACAAAAAATAAATAAGAAGCTAGACTAAGTTACAGTATTGCAAATTCTTATTTATCTTTTCAGCTTGATCTTGTCATGTTCATTGCCATCTTGTTGGTTCTGATGTTTCTTCACATGCTTCTTCTCTTCTGACAATTGTTATTTCGGTCTATCTTGATTGCCGAACTTCGACCATTGGTCCCTTCCTTGTGATCTTCGAACTATTCTGCTTCGAAGTCTGAATCTATCTTTCTGATCTTTGTTGCTTTCCTTCTGATTATGAACTTGGATTCATGCTGGGGATTTCCGTTACATTCTGTCACTTTCCGATGGTTCACTTCCCTTATCAATCTTAGAAAATGAGACGTCGTTCTGCTTTTCTGCTGGTTTTTTGACTTTATCGGCACACTCTAATCATAAATCGCCATTCCATTCTTCAGGCGGGCTCCCTGACTTCGACTACAACTTCAAAATAAATCGCCATTCCATTCTTCGGGCGGGCTCCCTGACTTCAACTACAACTTCAAAAGTAAATCGCCACTCCATTCTTCAGGCGGGCTCCCTGACTTCAACTACATCTTCAAAATAAATCGCCACTCCATTCTTCAGGCGAGCTCCCTGACTTCAACTACATCTTCAAAATAAATCGCCACTCCATTCTTCAGGCGGGCTCCCTGACTTCAACTACATCTTCAAAACTAAATCGCCACTCCATTCTTCAGGCGGGCTCCCTGACTTCAATTACAACTTCAAAATTAAATCACCACTCCATTCTTCAGAGGCGGGCTCCCGACTTCAACTACAACTTCAAAATAAATCGCCACTCCATTCTTCAGGCGGGCTCTCGACTTCAATTACAACCTCAAAATTAAATCGCCACTCCATTCTTCAGGCGGGCTCCCCGACTTCAATTACAACTTCAAAATTAAATCGCCACTCCATTCTCCGGGCGGGCTCCCTGACTTCAACTACAACTTCAAAACTAAATCGCCACTCCATTCTTCAGGCGGGCTCCCCGACTTCAACTACAACTTCAAAACTAAATCGCCACTCCATTCTTCAGGCGGGCTCCCTGACTTCAATTACAACTTCAAAATTAAAACGCCACTCCATTCTTCAGGCGGACTCCCTGACTTCAATTACAACTCACTAACTTCATCCCATCCATATCGCCTTCCTTTGCTTCATGTACCATTTTCTTCTCCCTGCATCGTCTCTTGGGCCACCTTCTCTTCTGAATTACCTTGTTTTGGAATTGCTTTCTTCGTGTTATTTTCCTTTGACTGCTGGGGATATCCTTGGGACCGTTTACTTACCTGCTGGAGATAATGCTACTGGGGAAGTATTCTTTATTTCCTCTTTTTCTACTTCCTTTAACCTTTATTCTCCCGAGCTCGTTGGGGGTTGAATTTTCATTGACTGAAAATTACCCTGGCAGGGACTCTCTTTTCCTTTTTCCTCTTTCTCAACCTCCTTCGAGATTTGCGCTATGCTTTCTTGAAAACTTACGGTATATAATGTTGCTGGGAAAATCTCAAAAATCGGTGTTTCATTTCTCCAAGAACTGCTGGGGATAATATTAGGCTTAAAGATCACTTCCTCGTGTTGTCCGGCCTCTTTCAAAACTATTCTGCTTGAAACTGGTATTTTCCAAAATCTTGCGTTGCTTTCTATCCTTATCCACTAGGTATTTGCTTTCAAGAAAATTTTCGCCATGGGAGAAAATTTTCTGCCCCAGTTTGATAACCTTCTACGTGGCATGCTTTTCTGCCGACGAACCCTCTTTTCCTGCTTTAAATCAAAGAAAAATTGTTAGTTTCAAAACATCGTGAGTGTTCATGCTGCTCTTGCTGGGGCAATTTTCCTTTTCTCTTTCGGCTGCTTGGCCTCCCTCGAACTTTTGGGGATGACGTTGACATTTGCTGGGGATGGTGCTTTTTCCACAGATGGTCTCTCATCTCTCCCTTTTATTCCCACCTCCAGTTCGATCCGACCCTTCTAGTCGATGATCTGTTGTAAGAAATCATCTTCCGGATGTGTAATATGTGTCCATCGTACTCCATAATTCCTGTGAACCTTCCAATCAACCTGTCGTTCCAATCTTAATATCGGAACGACTTTTGCCTTATTGCCTCTTTCCACACCTATTCATCTTCATTGTACCGCTTTGGGAGACTTGGTAGTAAGCTTTGAAAAGTCAATTTTTGAAAACAAAAGAAAAGGAAAAAATGATAGAAAAAGAATGCTGACCGCGAATGACAAAAGAAAGGGAAAACTTTTCTAAACTCAAAACTGGGAAAAACTTATCTGAATGTGTAACTGATCCAATGGTTATGTCGTGCCTTTGAGATTAATCTATCCAGTCTATTTATGTTAATCACTTTCTGATGGCTGCGTTTTTCTAGAAGCAAACGAATGTCCCAACCTTGTCTCATACAGACACCTTGTAACTATCTCGCCTTGTTACCTCATAGTGCCCATCAAAGGGTTTTCACTAATGAGATTCTCTCGTTTCTCTCGATCTCCCGTCGCCTTAGGGTGCCTGCAAAGGTTTTCACCGTAAGACTCTCTCATTTTATTTCTCTTTGCTTTCTTCGCCTTAAGGTGCCCGCGAGGGTTTTCACCGTTAAGACTCTCTCATTTTGCTTTCTTTCCAGGCTGGGGTATTATCCCCGAAACTCCCTCTAAATGGCTATCCATTTTTTAGCTTGCGAATCCTGGACCCAGTCGAGGATCGGAGTGTCCTTCTTGGCTTTCATTTGCGTGGCTTGGCATTTCTCAAATACTGATCGAGAGGTCTTTTTGGTCATTAATGCGGTTTTAGTGTACGAGGCTAGAGAAAAGGGATTTAACCTCAACGGGTAGCTCATTACAACTTTCGGAATCCACACTATCTTCAAACGAAACATGACTTCTGCCCCAGTTTTGTTGCTTGGGGAATCTTTGATTTTTATTTTATTATGACCGAGCCGTGTGGCGCCTACGTATCCTTCTTGAGGAATCAAGTCGAACGTAGTTCACTTTTCTTGTGTTTTTCTTTGTTTCTTTTTCTATTTTGTTATACATCTTCCTTGAGGATTCCAAAAGAGGGTATATGAAAGAATAGTTAAGGCTCAAAAAGGGAAAAACAAGGGTTAAAGTGTTTGGGTAGTAGAAAAATTGCCTCTGTCATTTCATTCTCCGAAAAATGCCAAATACACACAAACGAAACCAAACGTTGACAAATACATTAAAGATATTACACGTAATATCTCTTGACTGCATCAGAATTGAATGCCATATCGGTGTACCTTCCTTCGATATCAGTTAAACATAGAGCGTCGTTGGATAATACTCTAGTCACAACAAATGGTCCCTGCCAATTTGGAGCGAACTTGCCTTTCGCTTCGGCCTGATGTGGTAGAACTCTCTTCAGCACATGCTGTCCCACTTCAAATTTCCCGGGACGTACCTTCTTGTTATATGCTCTCGCCATTCTCTTTTGATACAATTGGCCGTGACATACTGCTGTTAATCTCTTTTCGTTGATCAAGCTCAATTGCTCCAATCGGGTTTTGACCCACTCATCGTCGTCAATCTCAGCTTCAACGACAATACAGAGGGATGGAATTTCAACTTCTGCTGGTATTACTGCTTCAGTCCCGTACACCAACAAGTAAGGAGTTGCACCTACCGAAGTCCGGACGGTAGTGCGATAACCCAACAGTGCAAATGGTAACTTTTCATGCCATTGCCTAGACCCTTCTACCATCTTCCTCAATATCTTCTTTATATTTTTGTTTGTTGCTTCAACCGCACCATTTGCTTTGGGATGATATGGTGTGGAATTTCGGTGTGTAATCTTGAACTGTTGACATACCTCTTTCATCAATCCGCTGTTAAGATTGGCACCGTTATCTGTGATGATTATCTTTGGAATTCCAAACCTGCAGATGATGTGGGAATGTACGAAGTCTACCACCGCCTTCTTGGTCACTGATTTGAAGGTTTTGGCCTCCACTCACTTGGTAAAATAATCGATCGTTACCAGAATAAACCTATGACCATTGGAAGCCGCAGGTTCTATAGGTCCAATAACATCCATACCCCATGCAACAAACGGCCATGGTGTTGACATTGTATGCAATTCAGTCGGTGGAGAATGAATCAAATCTCCGTGTATCTGACACGGATGGCATCTTCGCACGAAACTTATACAATCACGCTCCATAGTGAGCCAGTAATATCCTGCTCGAAGAATCTTCTTTGCTAAGACATATCCGCTCATGTGTGGTCCACAAACTCCGGAGTGTATATCTGTCATCACTGTTGTGGCTTGACTCGCATCTATACATCTCAAAAATCCCAAATCTGGGGTTCTTTTGTACAGCACCCCTCCACTAAGGAAAGTTCCGTTTGCCAATCGCCGAATAGCTCTCTTTTGATCTCCAGTTGCTTGCTCTGGGTATATTCCTAACCTGAGGTATTCTTTGACATCATGAAACCATGGCTCGCCATCCATCTCTTCCTCTATCATATTGCAATAAGCATGTTGATTCCGGATCTGAATATGTAATGGATCAACATGAATCTTGTCCGGGTGATGTAACATTGATGCCAACGTAGCCAAAGCATCGGCAACCTCATTATGCATCCTTGGGATATGCTTGAATTCTACCGACCGGAAATGCTTAGTCAGATCATGCAAACACTGACGATACAGGATAAGCTTTAAATCTCTGGTTTCCCATTCTCCTTGAATCTGATGTACTAGAAGGTCCGAGTCTCCCAAGACCAAGACGTCCTGTACATCCATGTCTACCGCTAATCGTAACCCTAAGATGCATGCCTCGTACTCAGCCATATTGTTGGTATAATGAAAACGCAGTTGAGCAGTAATAGGATAATGATGTCCCATTTCAGAGATAAGCACAGCCCCTATTCCGACTCCTTTTGCGTTCGCCGCTCCGTCGAAGAAAAGCTTCCACCCTGGATCCTCGGTTAATTCCAACCCATCAATTTGCAATACTTCTTCGTCCGGAAAATACGTCCTCAAAGGTTCGTATCCGTCATCAACAGGATTCTCAGCTAAGTGATCGGCTAGGGCTTGAGCTTTCATAGCCGTCCTTGTCACATAGATGATGTCGAACTCGGTAAGTAATATTTGCCATTTTGCTAACCTTCCTGTAGGCATAGGTTTTCGGAAAATATACTTCAACGGATCCAAACGCGAGATGAGGTAAGTGGTGTAAGAAGACAAATAATGTTTCAACTTTTGGGCTACCCAAGTCAAGGCACAACATGTCTTTTCCAAATGAGTGTACTTAACCTCGTGGACCGTGAATTTCTTATTGAGGTAGTAAATGGCCCGTTCCTTTCTGCCAGTAAGATCGTGCTGCCCCAGTACGCAGCCGAACGAATTCTCCAAAACCGTTAGATAAAGAATCAGGGGTCTACCCGGTTCAGGCGGAACTAGTACGGGTGGGTTTGACGGATACCCTTTGATTTGGTCAAACGCTTCCTGACATTCTGTCGTCCATTCTATCGCAGCGTCTTTCTTCAACGGACGGAATATGGGCTCACAGGTTGCTGTAAGCTGAGCAATAAACCTACTGATGTAATTTAACCTTCCCAACAAACTCATTACCTCTGTTTTATTCCTTGGCGGGGGTAACTCCTCGATGGACTTGATTTTGGATGGGTCCAACTCAATGCCCCGTCGGCTGACGATGAATCCTAGCAACTTTCCTGACGGAACTCCGAATGCGCATTTGGCCGGATTGAGCTTGATATCATATTTACGAAGTCTTTGGAAAAACTTCCTGAGATCGGCAATATGGTCTTCTTGACGTCTAGATTTTATGATCACATCATCCACGTACACTTCAATTTCTTTGTGTATCATGTCATGGAATACCGTAGTCATCGCCCTCATGTATGTTGCCCCTGCGTTCTTCAGAACCGAACGGCATCACCCGGTAGCAATAAGTCCCCCACGGTGTGATAAAAGCCATTTTTTCTGCGTCCTCTTCATCCATCAAGATCTGATGATATCCCGCGTAGCAATCCACAAAGGATCCAATTTCACGTCCGGCGCAATTATCAATCAGGATATGGATATTGGGAAGCGGGAAATTATCCTTAGGGACTTGCCTTGTTGAGATTGCGGTAGTCTACGCATACTCTGATCTTTCCGTCTTTCTTTGGCACTGGTACTACGTTAGCCAACCATTCTGGGTATCGAGTGACACGAATGACTTTTGCCTGCAACCGCTTGGTTACTTCCTCCTTGATCTTTACACTCATCTCCGTCTTAAATTTTCGCAGTTTTTGTTTGACGGGCGGGCATGCCGGGTCAGTAGGCAATTTATGGACCACTAGGTCAGTGCTGAGTCCTGGCATGTCGTCGTACGACCATGCGAAAACGTCCCTAAACTCCATGAGTGTTTTGATCAATTCTTCTCTCAGGTTGGGTTCAATATGGACACTTATTCTGGTTTCTTTGACGTCATCTGTGTCCCCCAGATTAACAGCCTCAATATCATTTAAATTTGGTTTGGGTTTTTCCTCTAAGTGACTTAATTCTTCACCGATTTCTTCTACGGCTTCATCATCGCCGTATTCCGGTTCACTCTCGTCACCTCTTATTTCATGCGTTATTATTTCCAAACCCGATTGACTTTTTAGACTGGGTTGATTAATCTTTAAGCACGCCATATTATTAAGATCAGTTGAAAGAAAGCTGCTCAAAAAAGTAAAAAGAAGGAAAATAAACAAAATTAGAAACGAAAGGAACAAAATTTCATTAATGGGAATAGTACAAGGAAAAACAAACTTGCGAACTCAAATCAAAATGAACTGAAACAAATGGATTTTACTTCGGGGACAATCCCAACACAAAATTTCAAAAGAAAACAATCCAAAACAAACTACCAAGACTCCTTCCGGACAGGGAGAGGAGTAGCCTTCCAATTATTCAACTTTGCTTTCGATCCCACAAACCGTATATCGGCATGGCTGGATCCTTCGCCATCCTCTACCATGCATACGTCTGTGAATAAGTCCTCGAACTTTCTTAAGAACTCTTTGTCTGGCCTAACCATAGGACTGGGAACCTTTATCGTCGGATGTCCTCTTGTCCCGGACCTGACAAAATATCGGGAAAGACGTGGAATAGGCTTCGGGAGCAGCCATGTCCTCTGCTTATTCCTCTTGGCTCGCTGGATGTCCTCTGATGTCGGCTTGAATCCCAACCCGAAGGTTCCCACATTTTTTATCACAGATACCGGTTGTATGATTCCTTGCAGAGATGCACCTAAACCTTTGCCGGGTACGAAACCGTTTCTCAGCATTTCATGAGCCACCATGACGTATGCGGTAATTATTATGTCATTAGGAATGTATTCCCCTTCTGGAACTCGGTTGGCGGATACCACATCACAGATCTGGTATACCCATGGCCCAACATCCTCTTCTGTCTCAACAAAGGGGACGATGGTGCCTGGTTGTAGATCATTCTCTCCATGGACTACGATCTCCTGTTGGTCCCACTCAAACTTGACTAGTTGGTGTAGGTTGGATGGAACTGCTTTTGCGGCATGGATCCACGGTCGCCCTATCAGAAGGTTATATGAAACTAGCATGTCCAGCACCTGGAATTCCATGGTGAACTCCACTGGTCCGATTGTCAAGATTAATACTATGTCCCCAACCGATGCCTTGCCTCCTCCATCAAACCCTCGGACACATATGCTGTTCTTGCGTATCCTGCCAATATCCACTTTCAACTTGTTTAGTGTAGAGAGAGGACAAATGTTCGCACTGGACCCATTGTCGACTAGGAATTTGGTAACCACCGACTCCTCACACTTTACCGTAAGATATAAAGCCTTGTTATGCTCGGTGCCTTCCTCAGGCAACTCATCATCGGTGAAGGTGATCCGGTTCGCTTCGAAGATCCTATTAGTGATCTTTTCCAAATGACTCACAGAGATTTTATCAGGCACATGGGCCTCATTCAAAACTTTCATCAAAGCTTGCCGATGTTCTTCGGAATGTATCAGCAAGGACAGCAATGAGATTTGTGCAGGAGTCTTCTTCAGCTGTTCTAAGACAGAGTAATCATGCAGCTTCATCTTTTTCAGGAATTCTTCTGCCTCTTCGTTAGTTACCGGCTTTTTTAGTGTTGCCGGAGTAGTCTTCCTTAATTCCGCAGGGGCAAAACATCTCCCTAAACGAGTCAACCTTTGCGCTTCACAGACTTCCTCTTTAACTTCTTTTCCTTTGTAGGTTGTCGTGACCCGATCATAATTCCATGGAATAGCTCTGCTATCAGCTATTGGCAACTGTATTGCTGGCTTGATGATGAAAGGATCCACTCGAACACCGGCTACAGTTAAAACGGACCTGGTCGCTGCCCCTGGTACAACTATTTTTACTCCCTCTGACCTCATAGGCACTTTGTTCACACTTCCCTTTTCTGCTTCCAACCCCTCTTGTACGTCTTTCTTGCAGATGAGTGACTCATCAAGGCTTGGCCCCTTTTCCATTTTTACTCCACTAGACTTGATCATCATTATAGTCTGGGAGGTTTTCTCCTTTCCCCCTTCCACCCGTACCAACTCGATCATGTTGGTCTCATGATGAGTTGGAAGTGGATTCTAGTTGATGTTGGGCTCCGCTGGAGTCTGGACCTCAATTCGGCGAGTGTCGATGAGTTCCTGGATAGTTGTTTTCAACCTCCAACACTTTTCCGTGTCGTGCCCCGGACATCCTGAGCAGTATGCACAGTTTATTGAATGGTCCAGATTCTTTGGAAGAGGGTTTGGTAGCTTAGCCTCGACCGGATTTAGCAGCCCTACTTGCTTCAAACGGTGGAATAAACTGGTGTAAGACTCTCCCAAGGGAGTGAAGGTCTTCGTCCTTGGTGCTCTGTCGTTCTTGAAAGCGTGATTCGGACGAAAGCCCGCACCCGTGGGATTTCTATAGGCTCTTGGGGGTGGGTAATTATTCTGTGGATTTGGCGCACGCCATGGTGCCTGGACGGGAGGTGGAGCATATGATTGGGCATGATGGACGGTAAAGTGAGCATCTGGTGTTGGGTAATAGTGTTGTGGATGGCTATATGGATTGTGAGAGTAATTTTGTTGGTGGGGCTGTGGCGAATTATACTGGGGTGCGGGGCCTCTGTTCCTGAACCATGCTCCGGAATCAACTGCCACGACCTCTTCTTTCCTTTTTTTTCCAAGCACCCCTCCGGTGCCACTTTGAATAGCTTGAGTGGTGGCTTTCAATGCTGCATAACTCATGATCTTGTTAGCTTTCAAGCCTTCCTCGATCATAGCCCCCATCTTTATCACCTCAGTGAATGACTTCCCCACGGACGTCACCAAATGTCCGAAATAGGTTGGCTCCAGTGTCTGTAGGAATTAATCCACCATTTCATTCTCTCTCATCGGCGGATCTACCCTCGCTGCCTGTTCCCTCCAGCGGAAACCAAATTCTCTAAAACTTTCGGCGGGTTTCTTCTCTAACTTTAGCAATGATAAGCGATTGGGGATTATTTCAAGATTATACTGGAACTGGCCGATAAATGCTTGAGCCAAGTCATCCCATGTAAACCATCTGCTGGGATCATGCCTAGTGTACCACTCTAGTGCAGACCCCCCCAAACTCTGACCGAAATAAGCTATCAGAATCTCATCTAGTCCTCCGGCTCCTCGCATTTTACTACAAAAACCTCGAAGATGGGCTATTGGGTCACCATGCCCTTCGTATAAGTCAAACTTGGGCGTTTTGAACCCAGCTGGCAACTGGACATCTGGGAATGGACACAGATCTTTGTAAGCGACACTGACCTGGTTACCCAAACCATGCATATTCCTGAAGGACTGCTCCAGGCTTTTAACCTTTCGAATAACTTCCTCATGCTCCGAACTTTTGACGTACTTTTCCGGTTCTGCCGTGTTATCCCAGTGAGGGGTGTGTGAATGCGGTTCAGGAGCCTTAAAGGTAGGCTCGGGAGAATAACAATGATTGTCGTGGATTTGAAAAAGCGGCTCACTGGACGACTTTTGTAAAGTAGCAGGTGGAGGTGCCACAAAAACAGGGGTAACCGGGGGAGGGGGATTTTGTCTGGCTGGTGAAACCGGGGAAGTATATGGGTTTTCCCCTTGATAATAAGGATAGATTGGTGCACTTGTTGAGGGGTCAATGGGCGGACGCTCTGGTGCTGATGGAAGAGTAGGAAGGTTTGGTGATGCTTGTCCCCTAGCCCAGGCTAGGTGCATCTCTGTCATTTGCTGTCTCAACCGGTCCACTTCTTCTTTCATGATTTGTATCTCTGTTTTCTCCCCATCGATACTTTTGCCGGAACTAGACATGCTTGCTGGAATTGGACCTTTTGATCTGGTATGGTAAGGGTGATCGGCTAGTATACTCTGTCAAGTCACTGCTAAACTTTTCTGGAAATGCAACAAACTTGTTAGCTCACTGAATTTAACAGGCATGTTATCGCACGTTGGGATGCAATGCACCTAATCAATTAACCATTTCTACATGTATTCCTCGCATGCGTCATTCCAGCTTTTCTTTTTCTTATCCTTAAAAACTTTATTGTTATTGATCTTCCCATTTTCTTTTTCTTTTTTTTTTAGTGGTGGTCGAATCTTATGTGGATTGCCTACGTATCACGTCCCCGCGTGAATCAGACCGAACGTAGTTCTAATACAATAGACATAAGATATGAATGAAATGTTCATGAATTTTATTTCAACAAACTTCAAACTTGAAACACTTGCAAAAGACAACAATGGAGAAAAACTTTTAAAAGGACAACAGACTCTAAAATAACGGACTCTTCTAAGCATGTTCCAACGCCTCGAATCTTTGCGCCCGGGGGGCGTTGTTTGGCCTTGCTGCAGTTCTTGGTGTAAGATCTTTCTGTATACTCCCCAATTCTGCCATGACTTGGTGGACACATTCCATGATTGAAGAGAAAAGGGCAGGCCGAGGTACTTGTTCGCAGGTCAAACACCTCATAATGATGTAGTGCCCGATCTCATTGATCCTGGTCCTTATCATGTCTTTTTCTCTGAGCAGCTGCCCTATGTGTCTGTTCTTTGCCCCTAATACTTGAGAGTTACCGGAGACATGGTCCAAGAGCCTATCTATTTGTCTTTCCATCCGTGCCATCAAGTTGTGACAACGGTCTCTATCTGCTTTAGCATCCTAGACTTGCCTGAGAGTTCGCTCTCTAATAGTGGCATTTGCTTTTCTTAAATCAACGATGATTGCATCACAGTCTTTCTCTACTTGTTATAGACGGAGTGCTTCTTGGTGGGCTTCTCTCTTCCATTTTGTCCGGACTGCAACCAAAGCCGTTTTTGCCTTCTCCAAGTCTTCTTGGTGTTCAAAGGCTTTCCTTTCTAAATCGTTTATCAACATCTGATCACTACGACTCCTCCTTGACCTTTCTGCGGCCAATTGCATCTCTCGAATTTGAGTTTGGAGTGCTTCTCTTTCCCGCTCCCAAACGGCCCTTTCCCGATCAAAATCAGACTGTTGTATGTCCATGGCAGCTTCCAAAATTCCCTTGTCTTCTTTTAAAGTGTTAATGCAAGATTGGAAATCCTGCGCTGTCTCATGTTTAGCCTCCCTTACTCTGGCTTCTACCTCCTTCTCCCAATCTACGGCATACTTCACTGACCTTTCTAACCTTTGCTCCGGCACTGATTAGTTG
Source organism: Nicotiana noctiflora (assembly GCA_032618575.1). Lineage (NCBI taxonomy): Eukaryota > Viridiplantae > Streptophyta > Magnoliopsida > Solanales > Solanaceae > Nicotiana > Nicotiana noctiflora. Next base: position 336,398 of record JASVEL010000201.1, on the reverse strand, counting down.
TGGAACCATTCGAGATATGCGAGACTCACTTCTCCCCTTTCTCGATCGGCAACCATTTCATTGATGTTGGAGAGTCGACTACCGAACCATACTTTCTGTGCATAAGTCTCCCTCGGGGTCTCCTCCGTCACAAATTCCCATGTAAACGATCGCATATCCTCAATTGGGGGCCTTTTCTGTTCTCTACCCAACTGCCGCATGACACGTAGCGAGGCATATGGTTGAAAACCCCTGAAACACATTAGTATGTAGAATGGGCGATATGTCGACATATGCATGATTTTGGCAGAAGGGAACCAATAATAGTTCCAGGTAAGTTGATCTGCTCTTAAAGATTTGAGAAGTTCTTGCCAAGTTCTCAAATCTTCTGGAAGGTTACAACGGGCGGCTCTGTTGGTATGACAACGAATATAATTCAACCAATCCGCGTTGAAGTTTATCACAATTGGGTGATGATAGAGATGTTCTACAAACCACATTTGTAATAGGATATTGCAACCCTCAAAATAATCTTGTCCTTCTTGGCACCGAGTTAAAGCCCGGAAGATGTCTCCTAGTATCATTGGAAGAACAGTGTGTTCCTCGTTACTTTGTAGATATGAGACCACCGCAGCCAAACGGATTCTGATGCGTCCGCCACGTTCGGGAAAAAACATGGTTCCCAAAAAAGCGATCATAAAGGCATAAACCCTTAAGTCTCCCCAGGCGTCATAATTCAACTGGTTGACAAATTCAGTATTTGAGAATTTCGCGAACCCATTCTTATCACCAAATCTATCGTAGAGATAATCCAGTGGCACCCAACCGTTCTCCAAACAACCCATGGGAACCCGCCGGAGACATAACTTTTTCAAGAAATTATTTACACCCATCTGCCTAGGAGCTGCAGGTCTCATCTTGTGCAAATCTCTTCCGAGTCCTATGAGTCCGCCCAATTCTTCCAAAGTGGGTGTCATTTCGCAATCCCGGAATCTGAACACATTGCTTGTTGAGTCCCAAAAACTCACCAAAGCTCTGATCACATTTTTGTCCGGTTTTATCATCATGATGTCCGGAAGAAACTTGAGGTGCTTGTGAACTTGATTTCTTTCCCAAGCCGAGAAACTAGTCCACCATTTACAAAGCCGATCTGGGGTCTTGTCTTGGACCATGAACATGGGTGGCATTTCGTCTCTTGCCCTTTTCTGGCCGATTCGTTGCGAGGAAGTCATGTTGACCCTAGAAAAGATAAAAATGAACTCAAGATTTTTTTTCAAATTTTTTTTAATTATTTTTTATATTTTTTTTTTCATTATGTAAAAAAACGAGTCTTGTTAATACGGCCTTTCAACACTTGAAGAAGATTTGAAGGCTGTATAACAGGATACCAACGTGATGTCTATATTCCGTTTTGCGAAATTAGTCCTCCGGCGCCCCTTTTGAGGCGTTTGGCTATTTTTGCAAAATTTCCTAACTCTCGACTAAAACCAAAAATCCTAATTCTAATATTTTTATTATTGTTTTCCTAAAAAAAAATCAGTATTAGTTGAGCCCGATATGGGTTGCCTACGTATCTCATGTTTGGTGAGAATCAAACTTGCGTAGTTCGAGAATAAAAGAACTAAATCATTTTAAGAAAAGAAAACAAACTATTTTTAAAGAGCATTTCTAAAACAAATTATTTTTAAAGGAACTAAGAAAATTTATTTAAAAATTTTTTTTGCATTTTTTTTTCAAAATTATTTTCAAAGAAACTAAACTATTTTCGTAAAATTAAGAAAATTTATTTGGAATTTTTTTTTTTTTGCATTTTTTCAAAATTTATTTTTAAAGAACTAACTATTTTCGTAAAATTAAGAAAATTTATTTGGAATTTTTTTTGCGTTTTTTTTTTCAGAATTTATTTTCAAAGAACTAACTATTTTCCATAAAACTATTTTGACTATATACCCTGACGTTTTCCACTTCTTCCTCTCTTTTAACAAACCGGTCAGCATGTAAGATCGAAATAAATGCACACAGAAAGATGCAACAAGTTGGTCTTTTTGTTTCAGGTACACCTGTCCTAGACAAGCCCAACCCCTGTGTTGAGCCTCCTAAGTCAAATATGCACATGATGCAAATAAACGTTCCTATCGGGGATCCGGCATAAGGTTTTGTTATTCTAAGTCATCATTCTGTTGGAAAAGTGTCTAGACCGGCTTTAACTCGAGCGGACAACTCGAGCCGAAGAGTGTCAGTGCACCGGTAGCATGGCTTTCCGGCTTAATTGACAAAACTCTTCGCCTAAACATGTGTGACTACAAAATCCTTCACCGGGTGCCAAGCACCACAGCTATCTTGAGAAAAACGGGCTATGTCCGGCAAATGCCCGGTATTGTATTTCAAAAGACTCAGAAGAAAAAAAAAATGGGTATCGGTACAATTTATATACAGTTCACAAAATATCAAAGCGGTAAAGCAACATTTAGCATATAAAATATAAACATGTAATAAAATCAGATAATAAATAAGCCAAATAAAATAATTATTCAAAGCTCGAATTCTTAAACCCCGAACCGGTAGTCCTGAGTTTTATTCCCCAGCAGAGTCGCCAGAGCTGTCACACCTCCTTTTGGCGCGCCCGCTACCCCGGGGTAGACGCGCGAGGGAGTTTTTTTTCCAATTTAAGTGACAATGTTCGAAACGGGATTATTTTATTTATTTCAGAGTCGCCACTTGGAATAAAATAAAGTGTCCCAAATCACCAATTTATTTAAGTCCCGAATCGAGGAAATTTCGACTTTCCGAATGAAGTCTGCGAACCAGAAATTCTAAGTAAGGAATTCTGTTGGCCCGAGGGAAGGTGTTAGGCACCCCCGAATCCCGTGGTTCTAGCACGGTCGCTTCAACTATTATAAATGGCTAAAAATATCTGATTTTATACATGTTTATAAATTACGTGCTCTGATTAAAACTTTAAACCGCTCTATTAATTTGAAGTCGTAGCAAAAGAAATACTAATTACAACATAGACTCGGACTTTTGACAAATAGGTAAATCAAAAATGTATCCGAATTACTTACTTCGAAATATGCCGATTAAAGCAATTGTAAGACTAGGCCAAAAAATCAATTTATTTAAAGATATGTCCCTTAAGGTTATTTCTAATTAAAGACCCGTACCAAATGATATCTTATTTCGTAGCTTTTTGACTTAAGGCCGGAGATTGAATGAAAATTTATAAACTAACGGAAAATTGATCAAAATATACGAAATAGAAATAATTCGCCTTGGCTCATTATTAGAAGTGAGATTGTTTACTTTGGTTTTTACTATCCTCAATCCCCTGGAAATTGACGAAATCGAAACTATGCGATTAAAGTCGATCTAATATTGACATCTAAAGCATTGGCTAACTTATCTTGTTTGCTTAATTACAAATAGTTTTCAAGGAAAAATCAAGTGAAGAAAACTCGAAAATGATCCCAAACATCTTATGTTAATAGCTAACATTAATCAAACTAACACTTTAAATATGCTTAAACTACTTGACTTTAACAAATTATCTATTTAAAGTATCGAAGAGAATCTTAGTCCGAACTAGCAAACTTTTTACTTATACAGATCCGAACATTTAACATGCACTAAACAAACATGAATGAAAATTAGTATCTATTTTAAACAATAATCCGAAGACAATCCTAGTTTACAAATACAAGCCTAACGGATATTGTTTCAAAGTATACATTGGAAAAACAAAAATTAAGTGGACATGCGAACTATGTATAATCTTAACCCCTCACCGATTAATAGTACAATTTCTATTTCAACTAACAATCCTTAGTTTAACAAATAGCTAACAGGATCATTCATGTAACGGCTTCACAGCAGAATTTAAAGTGGGCTTTCATTTCATTTCTAATACAAGAATGGGCAAGCCCAAAGGATGTGTACCTGGAATTCAAAAGCAAAAGAGGAAATCAGTCGCAGGAACCCAACAGCAACAGATAAGGAATAGCAAAACCAGCAGCAAAAATCCCAATAAAGCCCAACAGAAACAGTAGTAAAACAGTAGAAAAATTCCAGGGGATGATTTAGCTCCAAACAGGAAAGCCCGGGAACTTTCAAACCAATAGAAAACCAAGACAATCAATTGACACAGTATTGAAAACCCAAACAGAAAAACCCAGCAGCAAATTTCACCACCAAATGACAATCACAGACAAAACAGAAGAGAGGCTATATTTGTTTCCTAACTCTGAAACCACAGTGTGAGTTTCAGCCTCTACTTTGCATTCAATCCTGTCCTCTATTTCACTCTTAAGCTCTCAATGTAATGTATGTATTCCAGTGAAGCCCTCTCTGTTTTTCAGTCTCTTAATGTGTGAATGGGTTCTGCCAAATGAAAATTTTTTTGTCTGAGTGTTTATCTCTCAATGTGTGAAAATCCCCTTGCTTTCAGTCAGTGTATCTCCTTTTATAGCCTAAAACAGACCCCTTTTTTATTCTAAAGTGTTCCAGCTTTCCCTCTGTTATTCCCTTAGACCATGTGAATCCCTTTAATCCTTTTAATCATCATTCCATCTGTTTTCCAGATCTGTTTTGCCTATTTTATTATTTAAAACTTATTATAAACAAAAGCATCTACCTGTTATTCTCTGATCCCACTTAAATATGTTTAAGTATGAATTTTAACACTTAAACAACTAACTAAAGGCAGAAACTACTGGAATATACTACTGGAATATACTGCTGTCCAGCAGTTCCAGCAACCCAATCCATGTGCAGTGCACCTTAATGCTTATTTCGCACTTAAACAGATTAAACAACAAGCAAACATCACAAACAATCCTAATTCTGTCCAACAAGAGTTATGGACACAAATGAGGATCAATGTCTGTCTAAAAGTGATAATAACAGACCTACGAACTAATCGACAAACATTCGATCAAACTATTACGATATGTACATTTGGTATTCAAATCATTGCAACAAAATAGTGAATCAAGAATTCTCGGCCAAGTGCCGGGGAATACAAAGCTAATCGTTCGACGACGCTAATCGACGCGAACACGTATTCGACAACATACGTAATCAAACAAACAATCACAACATTAGAATTGACCAACAAACCAATCACCAAAAACAGTGAGTTCTCGGCCAAACATAGCTCAAAAATGTAGAATTCGTTATTCGACGAATTTAAACGAATCGAATTCCTATCTTATAACTACGTCATTCATAACAAACAATCAGAAGCAAACAAGTCGACCAAATAAAAGGTCCCAAAAGAAGAAGACATTGAAGATATCCGAGGAAAAGAATTAACAAACAAATGAAACTAACAAAAATAATTAAACTAAATTGACAACTATAAGTAAATAAAAAAAAGAAAAGAAAAGAAAAGAAATACCTTGAAACCACAATGGAGCTCGTCCGACTTGGGTTTTGGTGTTCGAGGTCGAAAGGACCTTAATTGAAATATTTTCCAAGTGAAAACATATCAATTAAGGTCTATTAGACCTCAATTTAACGAAATCCGGCAATTTGAACTTCTTTTTTCGGTTTTTAGGGTTCTTGAACATGGGTTTTGGGGTTCGACGGTTTCCGGTTATATTTGAGCCGTACCAAGTTTGGCATTGACATGGAGAAGGTCCGACGAAGGTGTGGTATAAATTTGGGGTAGTTTGGCGTCGGTTTTAAAATTTCGGCGAACTTCGATTTGATATTCGAAGAGTTCGTGAATGATTCGAGACAAGGGGTTAAGGTATTCATGTAGGGGGGGTCTTGGGGAATCTGGGGTGTAATTTTGGGGCAGTTTGGACCACCGGAACCGCCGTGAGGCGATTTCCGGTGGGGTGGGAGACGGTGGGTGGCGGCGGCGTCTGAAGAAAATGGGAGATGAGGTGTTTGGATTAGGGTTTGGGGGGTTTTGGTATATTTAAATTTTGGATTTAATCTTGGCCGTTGGATCAATGATGATCGACGGCCTATATTAATTAGGGTGGGAGATGGGGCTGGACCGGGTTAATTGGGCGCGGGTCCGGGTAAGCTGGTGGGTTATTTGGTTGGGTTCAAGGTAACATTGGTTTGGGCTTGAGGATTAATTCAAGATGTGGCCCAATTTTGACTCCTTCATTCTTTATTTATTGATTTTGGCTCCTAATTAAAACAAAAAAAATGCTAATTACACTACAAAAATCAAATAAACATTACAAAAGTATTAATTAAGTTACATTAATAATTATCACACTCAATTTAAACATCAATTAAAATAAATCACACAATTGTGATATTAAACATTAAAAATGCAAAAAATACATATTTTTGTAATTTTCTATTTTTGTAAAATAAACTTGATTACTTTTAATGAATCATAACCGAAAATGTGACATATTTTTGTATTTTTCATTAATTAAACAAATAAACATGGACACACAAACACAAACAATAACAGAAAATAACACAAAAATCCACAAATATTGCAATCAACACAAAACTCTTTTTATTTTGAACTTTTTGGAGTAATTCGTGTGAGGCAAAAATCATGTGCTCACATTTATATATAAAACACATGCCTTTGTTGTACAGCAAACGCAAAGATTGTATTGTTGTCATCGGGAGAAGTACAAGTACATCCCATCCTTATTTAAACAAAAGGAAACAAAAATAACTGCTAATTTATTAAAACAAGAACAAAATATCCAGAAACTGGTCACTAAAAGGGGTTTCTTATGGGGCACTGCGGGTAGAGGGCTTGGAAGGTGCAAGAAGGGTTTGGATAACTAGATCTATTCGGGTAGTTGCCGATATTTTCTCGGTGAGCAGTTCCACTTTCATGTTCTCCACTTGTGCCCTGATATCAATATTTCCTTTTGTCAAACGAGCTATCTTCTCAATTGACCCCGGGGCCCCTTGGGCCTACTGACCTTCCATGATAGTGTTCCTCTCCTTCAACCTTCAAATCTCCTCAATTGTGCTATTTTGAGCATTGATGAGCTGAGAGATTATCGATGTACTTTCTACCTCCCTCCCTAGCATTTTTGATGCACTCACATTCCTCTAAAGTTGTTTGAGAGAAAGTCTGCTTATTGGTCCCTACTTTGCATTGTCCCAGTGGCACTTTCAAGAACTTAAACATGTGCGTAAGAAGGAGCCCATACAGAAGACCATGATTGCCATCCTTGAAAGTTTCTACCTTCTGCATGTAACCAATCATGCTAGCAGGCAGGCTCACAGGTGTAAACCAGTGCCTCTATTACCTGGAAGTCATGGACCTCCTCTCAGCATGGGGTAGAAGAACCTTGTTCCCCAGCTCGAAGAGCAACTGATAAATATGGAGCAAGGCTTTCTTGTGAACCTGTTCCCCTTTTTGGTTTTCATTATCCTTCAAGATAGAATTTTTGAAGTTTAACCCACACAATTCCGTCACTATAGACACATCAACAGTAGGGACTTTCAGAATATCCCCAAGCAGAGCAACATCGAACACAATATTCACCCCATTAACTAAGGCACAAATATGGTCAGTGTCAACAGGAAAGAGGTCGGCATAGAAGCTTTGAACCTCGTCCTCATACACGTTGGACACACCCATTTGGAATAAATTTCCCTACTTTTAAAACTCAACCATTTCAATTACTTGTCTCATGCCAGCCATATAAGAAATTACTGGGTCAAAAGTGCGACTCAACAAGGCCTTTTGGTGCCTCAAACGTTCTGTAGCAAACCTAGTCTCACTTTTCACTTTCTTTTCTGAACCAGATTCCTTTAGATTCCAACTTTCTTTTGCCAGACTTCACAACATTTGATTTTGCTTTTCTACTAGACTTGACCAAAACATCCTCATCAGAAACTAATGGCTCTCTCACAATATCTTTCAACTTTGAACTGGGGTTGTAACATTTTCCACTAAAGCAGATTGCTTCTTCTTTTGGGACCTTTTCACTAAGGAACTAGGTTCCTCTGTTGCTTCTTCATCCACTTCCACCATAGGGACACTGTTATCGCATTCTACCTCACTATTTTTCACCAACTTTTTTTTTCTTCTTACTGCTCCTTTTGCTCTTTTGGAGGGTAGACTCATAAGCTTCCCTTGCTTGCAATATAGTAGTAGGTCTCTTAGTAGAAAACTCAAGAGTGATTACTGCCCTTCGCTTGACAATAAATGCATCAAGAGCAATGTTGTCTTGATCTTCCCCATTACTAGACCTCGTCTTATGAACCAGAATTTCCAAGGGCTCAACAGCAAAGTGTAGAAAAGGTGCAGGAGTAGAACTAGCCCTGGAAGGGGGATCCTTGACCTGTTTCCTCCAGATAGGGGTCAGGTCCTTCACGATAAGTCCTAGTAGTTTTTGCTTGTATAGAGCTTTCAACCAGCACCATGGCTCCTTCTTCTACTAACTCATTTGTCTAATTCCTTTGAGATGTGGGTATATCAGAGACTACCTTATGCACTATTCCATATGTAGATACAACAAAAATGGTTGCAACGATTTCCTCCTCTAGGGACTGCATAGACACCACATAATCTGAAGCAACAATGGCGGAAAGTTAATCAACCCTAGCACCTGAAACCTCTACAAACTTTGGAGCTTTACCATGTTCTCCACTTTTGCCTTGGTCTGTGAGAATATCGGATGATAGCGATGAAGGATCATTGATTTTTGTGGTTTCTCAGTCCTCATCGTTTGGAGAGAGGGGGAGGTCTGAGATAGTCGTATTAGAATTGGAGAGTGAAGGGGAGTTTGGGTTGGAAGATGGTTTCAGTGGTTAAGACTGGAATTGTGATAGAGGAATCCTTAGGACATGCTTTGTTTAGGTCGGTGAAGTCCATGCACATTCTCCACTTCCCGTTCTTCTTTTTGACCATTACGACGTTGGCGACTCACTGAGGGTATTTTGACTACCTGATAGAACCGTTGGTGAGTAACTTGTCTACTTCTTTGCGGACCAACTCGTTGATTACAGCGTTGAACTTTTTCTGATTTGCATTACCAACGGATGCAGTGGGTCGATGTTTAGTTGTGGGTAGCGATATCTAGCAAAATCTCCAACATATATGCATAGGAAAAGTCGAACTGGTCTACATGGTTAGTTAAGAATTCATGATACTTACTTGGTTTGGCGAGGCCGATGTAGGCCCTCTTTTTAGGGTTGTGGCTATCCAGTTGAATCAGATCGAGGTCTTCAATCGTCGCTTTGCAGGCCTCTACAATGTCTAGATCCATGATGGTGTCGGTCGTCGGGTCAATTTTAGTCCCCGACATGGCTAATTGTTATGCTTCCGTGCTTGCTCCCCTTAGTTGTCGGGTGTGGGTGCAGTCCTATCTTGTAATACTCTTGTGCGGTGTGCGTCTCCCCTTTGATGTTGAATATCCCCCATGGGGTAGGGAACTTGACCACCTGGTATAAGCTTGAGGGGACTGCTCATATGGCGTGTATCCATGGGCGCCCAATGATGACATTGTATGCCGTCTGATCCATCACGTGAAAAGTTTTTTCCAATGTGACTCCTCCCGCGAGGGCAGGCAGGATCACTTTTCCGGACGTACGTTCCACTGCATTGTTAAAACCAATTAATGTTATGCAGTGGGGTATTATCCTATTCTCGAGTCCCATATGTGAAAGGACTCTCGGATGGATTATGGAAGCGCCGCTTCCGCCATTGATCATGACTCTCTTGATGTCTGTATCAACAATACATAAAGTAATAACTAAAGTAGCGTAATGTGGAAAACACAAACCATTGGCATCAGACGTATCAAAGGTGATACTCCCTTCGAAGTCATCATATCGTTCATCGGAGATAATCCGTTCCAGCCTATATGTATTGGATAATTTGACATGGTTGATAGAAAAATCGGTGTCGTCGTCGACGATAATGTTTACCGTCCGTGTCGGGAAAGGAAACTTTGGTGGTCCGCGAGATTGTTCTCGCTCACGTGCGAAGTTGGCCTTTCCTTTGTCGCTGAGCAGCTCTTTTAGGTATCCTTGGTTTAATATTCTGACGACCTCATGTCGCAAGCCTATGCAATCTTTGGTCTTGTGTCCTCGTTCTTGGTGGAATTCTCTCAGGAAGTTTGCTTTCCTTGTGGCGGGGTCCGACTTTATTTTCTTAGGCCATTGCACCTTGGTTCCAAGCTTCTCCAGCGCGTACACTATTTCTGAAGAAGAGGCACAAAAATTATGTGATGACAGCAAATGGGGCGTACCTCTTTCGCTTCTGAGTGGGGCGAGGTGTCGTTGTAATGCATCTACATGTTGAGGAGGCGGATGGGGAGATCTCTTATATGACTGATGTCGCTCCTTATTGGGGCGAGGTGGATATTCCCTGCGCCCTTCATGACGTCGATCTTTCCTTGTTTCCGGTTGTATGGTTGTTAACCGTTAGGTCGGCCCGTTGAGATCGTCTTCATCCGCTCGTACCTCGGCGTAGTAGGCGTTATGGATCTCGTCCCATGTTGTGGGGGATACTTCATGAGACGGTTCAGCAGCTTCCTGGTTGCTCTGGAGCCGTCCCTGCTGAGTCCGTTCTGGAAGGCAGCGACCACCATTCCTTCCGACATGTTTGGTAGGCTCATTCTCACCCTGTTGAATATGGCGAGAAAGTCCTTGAGGCCTTCGCCTGTGGTTTGTCTGATGGCGAAGATGTCGTTCACCCTTGCCTCTGCCTTCTTTTCACCAGCATGTGCGGTGATGAACTTGTTTGCCATTTCTTCGAAGGTTGATATTGCTTTGGCAGGCAGTTGGGAGTATCATGCTAGGGCCCCTCCGGTCAGTGTCTCGCCGAACTTCTTCAGTAGCACAGATGGTACCTGTTCTTTTGATAGGCGTTACCTTTTACAGCGGTAACGTAATGGATGAGATGATCCTCGGGATCGGTGGTTCCATCGTACACCCTTAAGTAAGGGGGCATCTTGAAAGTTTTTGGGATGGAGTAGGGGGCGACTTCCTCGGAGTATGGTTGCTCCACGAACCTTGCCACGTCGCGTTTTGGTAGTAATTTAGGGGCTTTGGGAATTTTGTCGACCCTTTCCTGGTACTCCTTCATTTGGTCGCGGAGAGCCTTGTTTTCGCTCTTCATTTCTTCCATCTTTCTGAGGATGGATGTCAGCGTGTCGTCATGGGTTTGTGTTTCGACGGTGGTGATTTTTCGACCAAACCGCTCAGGGTACTTGTTAACCATTCTTCCAGTAATTTACTGACTGCCGAAGGTGCTTCTTTTGCAGCGGATGTGGAAGCTTCCTTGTCATGCAAGGTCGCTAGATTCCCGGAGGGAGAAGGCAAAATTTCTATTTCGGGTGCAGCGTCTAGGGTAGTGTTGGTGACAGCATCGTCGCCGACCTCATTAAGAGAACTCAGGAGATTGCCTGTGACCCCCATTATAGCTTTGGATCTGGTATTGTTTTCGGCCATTTCTGGGTTTTTATGTGATATAGATGAGATGGTTAGTTGATCTTTGGGTGTATACTATAGGTTTGATTCTCGAAATCCCCACAGACGGCGCCAAATTGTTTGACTCAAAAGTTATCGGTTACGTTATGCGTTATAGACAATCAAAAATATAGAAAAAGGTAAATCGTAATCAAGTATAATAAACCCCAAAGTAGAATCAATATTGCTATAATACTGTGAATGTTTAACAGAAATGAAGAGGTTATAAATACAATCGATGATCACAATTGAGAGGATAGTATAAAGAGAGGATGATAGAGATAGAATTATAGAAGTTGTATTATTCGAGAATAACACATGATATCTTACAACAGAGAAAATTTCCTTTATATAGAGGTGAGGTTTTCTCACTAAAATTACAATTCGTCGAGGGGTCGCTGACGCCCCTGGAAGAGGGGACGTCATGCCTTTGCTGTGAGAAACATGAGCGAGGGTCGTACCCTCGATGTTACATGGGCATGGGGAGAAGTGCACTTGGCCCTTAACATTTGAATCCGATTTGGCCCATACAGAACTTAGTTTGAAATCTTGCCGAGTTATACACTAACATTAGACTAGTTTTACACTACCACTAAACTATATTTGTCGACTAGGATAGTGGCAAAGTACTATTGAGGAAATGGAGCGGATACTAACGCGGGGTATCACCCAATTTTTGTCGACTAGATCACTTCTAATTTTCAGACAAAAAGAAATGCAAGAGGTCGGTGACCGAGGGAAAAGAATAAGCTACTCTCACTCTCCGCCCTCTTTCTTCCCACCACTCTTCTTTAATACTGCTCAAGCCTCAAAACATTCTTTTCTTTGACTTAACCAATTATCATTTCTCCACACTTTTGCTAATTCATCCTTTAAATTCGATCAAAATACATGTTTTTTGAGTCTAAATTCGATCTGGGTCATCGCCAAAATTTCCCATCTTAAATTCTCCAAAGTGGGTTTTGGTCCGCGAAACCCAATGGTTTCTTTTGCGGGTTCGGTTGTGTCACCTTCTATTGTCAACATTTGGAATACCAGCAGTGGCCCCTCTTCTTCTTCTTCTTCTTCTTCTTCTTCGTGTAACTACAATAATACATTTTTACCCAATTCTTGTAATTTAGAAAAGCCATTCTTGGTGCGTCCCCTGTGGACTAGGAAGACTGTTTGTGCTTGTGTTGCACCTCCTCGGGACTACAAAGCTACTGACTCTGATCGGTTTTCTACCTCAAGATTCAATGTAAGATTCTAATTATTTGATTGGGCCTTCCAATTATCCAGTTTCTGCTTTGGGTTCTGTTTAGTATCTCATCTGTTCCATTTTATATGATAATATTTGACGAGAAACAAAGTTTATGATGTTAATTTGGAGTTGTGAGCTGTATTGGAAATAGCAGAAGAAAATAATCGCTCATAATTTAGTTTGGTAGGAAAGATCACATCAAAGATAAAATTTGATAGCTTAATGATTTTGGATTCTTGAGACTTGTGGAAGTAGTATAGAAATGGAATGGTGTACCACATTTCGGAACTCCCTAAACTCGAAAGAATGCCATATGAATCGGAGTAGTGAGAGCACTAGTGGCATGTCTCTGAGCTTCATGAATCATATCAAATTGAGGTAGTTGCTGAAATTACTCTGTTTAATCAGTTGATTTTTTGGTTTTATTAGGAAGGTGGTCGAGGGTTGAGATAATGTAGAATAAGTTGGAGTGCCGAAATAAAAATCTCTATCTTTGATATTTGCATCCTAATGGCTTTTAGGGACTTGGTCACTTATTATTGCAATGTTGCTTATACCTTTGTCCACATATCTCTTTGGGCTCCATTTGGTATGAGAAAAAAGATCCAGCTTGCACAGAAGGGTATGGACTATGGCCTAGTGGCTAATAAAGTTGGAGGAAAAATATGAGGTCTTAGGTTTAAATCCCAGCAGAGGCAAACATACTAGGTGATTTTTTCACATTTTCGTAAGCCTTGGTAGGTATAGTTGCCCGGTACCTGTGCTGGTGGGAGGTAGCAGGTACCTGTCGCATACCACCTCTGTAAAAGAAAGAAAAGAAAGATCTTTGATTGGTGAGATATTCCCAGCATTTTGTTGTCTTTAACATGGGAAAATTTCTTTCAATCAAATCCAGAAAGACGGCTTTCATATTGGATGTAGTACAACAACAACATCACTAAACCTAATGTAATCTTACAAGTGGGGCCTGGGGAGGTTGGGAGGGTTATGTGTACGAAAATCTTACCCTTACCTTGTGAATGTAGAGAGGTTGTTTCTGATAAGACCCTCGGCTCAAGGAACAATAACAACAAGAGAAACAAGGACACAACGTGTAACAATAAAGATCTAGAGATAAGAAGTGCAAGAATAGTACTAATACTATATGGTAAGAATGGCACAATGTGTAGTAACAAAGCTCTAGGAACAAGAAAATATAAGAATATTACTAATACTATCGGAAACATCACCTGTATTACTTTAAACACAAATTAGAATCACATTCAGTTCATCTTCACGGACCTTCACGGACAAAAAAATATAAAAAATTTGTGTAGAAATGAACTTTCCTTAGTAAAGTAGTTTCCACAAGAAGCATTCATATGGATAAAGTGTTGGTGAGATCATATTATCCTAAACTCATCTTTTAGGTCTATACAAGTGCTTTAAAACATCAAAACAAGATCAATCTGAAAGAGAGGTAGAGTGGATTTTTGTGTGTGTGTGTGTGGGGGGGGGGGGGTGGAGAACAGAGGCAGAAGACGAAGAGTCGAAGGCTAAGACGTGAACCATGAGTAAGCATAACACTTACTTATCCTAAATAGAATGCTGGTGGACTTCAATGTTGGTTTGGAGAAAAAGAGTTCCAAATAAAGGTGAGAGATTTCTGCAATAACTGGTTGAGTCGGGGTATGCGAAGGGTGCTCAAACATTGATAAGAGTTGATTTTTGTCGTTAGAAAAGTTTCTAATAGAATCCATTTTGTTATACTCAAGTTAAAACCTCCTCCAATGGGGTGTCTAAAAGTTAATTTTCATTCCTGAAGAGGAGTCTTATTATAGAGCACGTCGTTACTTACTTGGACAAGAAGGTCCATGACCTATGCTGATGGTCTCCATTGCACTTCGGAGCGGTGCCAATCTAAGAACGGCCCAAGTGGTCAAGCCTAAGACATATGTTGAAGTGTGTGACCATCTCATCTAAAAGATTAAAATGACTAAGATGTTAGAGAGAACATACTTTTATTTACTTAATTATGTCTTCAACACATGCTGACTTTATTCTTTTTGATATTGTGTGGTGGTTTGACTCAAACCAAGGACCTTTGCCTGCTTTGATACCATATTGAAGTGTGTGACCATCTCTTAAGCTTTTAGAGAGAACACACTTTTATTTTACTTAATCTTGTGTTCAACAGCATAATGACATTAAAAAAAATACTCAAGAAGCATTTAGTTTTGGTTTCCAGATTGTGGAAACTCTTCCAGAATACCCATTTAAAGTAGGTACTTATACATACATAATGCGTGCTGCTTGCATTGGAATCCCATTAGATGACACTTTCTATTACAACATTCCTGTGGGTGTTTTGTTGGGGGGGGGGGGCTACAATTTGGATTAGCTACTTGTTGTTTTTTTCCAGATAAATGTCTGCTGGATATAATCTTTTGATCAGAACATATATGAGTTGCTTTACATCTGGCACACGTTGACAACATTTGAATCCTGTCTAGTTTACTATATCTTCCCTGAATTCTCTTTGTCTCGTTTGAATAGCAGGAATCTACTAAATTGGAGGATGTGAGCTTGTTGAGAGAGCCTGAGGATGAGTCAGATGTGCTCATTGAGTGCAGAAATGTGTGCAAGTCATTTGGCGACAAGCATATCTTAAGAGGTGTGAGCTTCAAGGTGAACTTCCATTACTTCCTTCAGAAACTGCTTGCAATTTAGGAGTTTTTTCCTTCCTTTTTTGTAATGGATTATGATTGAAAGATCAATATAAGGTAAAGGTTAGGAAACTATACTTAATGAAAGAAAGTTGGCTGGCTACAGTAAAAATGATTGTATTATTTCCTTTTTGGGTTATTGGTAAACATTCATGACTTCTCATTCTTTTTGTTTGTGAAAGTGCTGATAACCTTTAATCACCATCTTTACCCTCTGTTACAGATCAGACATGGTGAGGCCGTTGGAATAATTGGGCCTTCTGGCACAGGGAAATCAACAATCTTAAAGATAATGGCCGGCCTTCTTGCTCCTGATAAAGTATGTGTATTGTTTTTCTTGTCTCCGAATACAGCTGTGCCACTTATAAAAGTGTGATTCTAAATCCCATTATCTCTAATAGACTTCATTGAATGCAGGGAGAAGTCTTACTTAGAGGGAAATTGCGCAACGGATTAGTGAGTGATGAGGAAATTTCCGGGCTTAGGATTGGCTTAGTAAGTTATATGTTCTAATCTCTTTTTTGGTTGTCAGTTGAAATGGACTGTAGAGGTACTTCTTGAATGTTCTTATAATCTTATAAACATTTCCATGCCCTTAACAGGTGTTTCAGAGTGCTGCACTTTTTGATTCCTTAACTGTTCGTGAAAATGTTGGTTTCTTGCTGTAAGATACTCTCAGTTCTCTAATTATCCATAAAAAAGAAAAGATTTTCTCAGCTCTGCTGAATCAGAAGTTTTTCGTTTAGCTATACTGATTAGAGATTGTTGGTTCTCTTTGGAATTTTAGATATGAGAATTCAACTATGCCAGAGGATCAAATTGCACAGCTTGTAACTGAAACTTTAGCTGCTGTTGGATTGAAGGTAAGGGCAACGATATACATTTATTAATGATGCATTAAATTCCTTATTAAAAAAGATAATGAGTGCTTTAAACAAATGCATCCAGGTTCCCAACTTACTATGACAGTGGAAATAGTTTTACCAACTTTAAATTTGCTATTTGCATTATCCTTTCAAGATCATACACTGTACAGAGATGCCCTCTGCTGTTTTCTGCTTTGATTTCTGGGCAAAGTGAATCGAAGAGAGAATAGAGGATTCATCGTTATAGTTTTTCTATTAAATAATTATGATTGGTTTCACAGATGCCAATTTTCAGTTTTATGTCTATGCAGGAAGTTGAAGACCGATTACCTTCAGAATTGTCTGGTGGTATGAAGAAAAGAGTTGCTTTAGCTCGCTCTATAATTTTTGATACCACGAAAGACGTAGTAGAGCCAGAGGTACGTTCCAGGTGCTTCATGACATTATCATCAGTTCTTTTTTGGCTAGCGTTTGTAATTCCGCTAAATGGATTGTTGTAATCTGGTTCACTGCTTTTCTTCATGCTGGTTACTCTGTGGTCTGAATGCTACATGTTAGTTCCTTTGTCCCAAATTAGCGTCCACTTTACTTTTTGGGAGTCAATTTGTAGTATCATTCATGTTGTCCCTGAATTGGTAAATTATTTTTAAAAGTAGGAGGTATCCGCTTCCAATTTCACTCCTAAAGTTGGTGAAAATGACTTAAGAAAAGGAAAAATGGACAACTTGTGACGGAGATAGCTGCTTAATTTATTATCTAGGGATGTCATTGTTTTGAACTTGAGGTACTCCATTCTTCTGAAACACCTTGAACCTCATTATAGCTCTGTAATCTAGAGAGCATTTATTATGAACTGTTGATTTTAGGTGACTTCACTCTTACTCCGAGGACTTCTTTTTGGTATTGTTTGAGAAAAAGACTTATTGTCCAAAGATGGAAATGCAAAAATAAGTCCGTATTAATCTTCTGGACAAGTTTTAATGACTTGAAGAATTTTATGGCATGAAGATGATATGTGTGTAATTTGCAAGCAAAAGAAAAGGATGCCTGCAAAATGCTGGATACAGCTTATTGTTGAATTGTGCAGTGCCAGACTATCATTAATATTTTGTGTCTTAGCCCTTAGCATTATAGATTTCATAGATCTACGGGTCTAAATTGAACGACATGGTTAGTGAGGATTCATATAGCTGAACCTACTAGCTCGAACCAGTGACCTCCTCAAGTTAAGATTTTTTTGTTAACGATGTCCAGATGATGACAGATGGAAAATAGGTTCAAACTGAAATCCTTGGTGAGAGACTAGAGTAACAAGAATCAACTTGACAGCTTTAAGAATTGAGCCTTCTAGGTTAGCCATTGGCTCCCTCTTTTATGACAAAATCAACTTTTTTTAATGAAATGTGTAGTCAAATTCAGCTTTATCCATATCATTGAGCATTGCGATTTCTATCAATGATTCACCATTATTAGTTCACATTGATGCATACAAAATTTGTGCATAGTGGTCAAATAATTTTCAGTAGTTGGACTTCTTTATTTAGGTTTAGGCAGGATACATGGTTTACCCCCGACCTTGAGGTCAATCCCTGTGACACACCTCTTCACCACAGGAAACCCTTTGCGCACTCAACATTTTCAAAGTGTGTCTAATACATACCTCTTCTGTGTTTGGCCACTTTTTCTCGACAATTCTATGTTATGTACTAATACACGTGTCATTAAACTCTAAAAAGAAACATTTAAAATTAGAAGTATATCACTTATAAAATTAAAAACCCATGGCTGCCACCACCTTATCAGCACCACTGCCATAGCTGCCACCATCCACTCCCCATGATTACCACCACAACTTTCAAACAAAACACGTGAACACCAGCCCCTTTTCACTTGTTCAACAAAAAATTCTTAATCTGAAAGAAGAATAAAAATCAACAGTAAACTTAGCAATGAAATTGGCGCCGAAGGAAATCTGGTAACATCGGAGTCAATATCATCGGCGTCGGGCCGGAGAAAACATCTGCATAATTCTGAAAAATCCCCCAATTTGACCCTCCTATTCCTCCAAAAGGATATGATATTTTTGAAATTGAGCTCCCATCTGGTACCACTACAACTTCTAAAGACAATGATGGCACTTGAAATTCAACAGTAAAAAGAAACAAGAATATTTAGCTTTACTTTCAAGAAATTGCAAAACTGGATATTGGTAAAATGATAAATTTGAGTTATTCACAGATTTGTGAATAAAAAAAGACAATTATGTCAATACTATTTTGGCATGAGGAAGAAAACGAAGGGGGAAAGGGGTTTGGGAAATAAAACCAGAGGAAGTGGGGTTGCAGGGGGCGGCCCGTTAAGGGGTAGACGATGAGGACCAAACAATTTTAGAAGAAAGGGAAAAGTCTTAAAGTTTAAACACGTGGCACTAAAATATGGATTGGGACAAAAGTTTTAGACTTTAACGCGCTGCTTCTTCTTGTTAAGCACACTCGTGCCACGTAGAAAAAGAGGTGTGTAGTAGATGCACTTTGAAAAGTTTGGGTGTGTAAAAGGTTTTCCGTGGAAAGGTGTGTTACAGAAATTTAACCTCAAAGTCAGGGGGTAAACTATGTATTTTGCCTTCAGGTTTATGATATGTTGGCTGAAAAAAAAACTATTTATATAGGATGGAGCCTTCAAGGAGTAAAGTCAAACCAAGAATATGAAGTGGGAGGGCACGTAATGTGTGCATAGTTGTGGAAGGTAAGAGTGAGCGGTAAATGGTTCAGCATTATTAGTTCACATTGATGCATACAAAGTATGTGCATAGCCATCAAATATTTTTGGTAGTTGTATTTTTTTTTTTAAGGTTGATGATATATTGGCTGAAAAAACTGTTTATATAAGACTGACTTTTAAGAACTAAAATAAGGACTTCGAAGGGGGTGAGGGGAGTAAGCTAAACCAAGATTATGAAGTGGGTGGACACTTAATGCATGCACAGTTGTGGCAGGTAAGAGTGAGGCGAGACTGAAGAACATGTGTTGGTAATATGGAAGGGAAATGAGAGGGAGAAGCCAAGGATAATGCGAGTATTGGCGACAAAGGGAGGTGTGGTTTACTGACATTTATAAGGATATTGGAGAAAAAATGTGGAGGATTCATGAGCATGTTATGTGAAAGCTATATGATTTTCAGATTTTTCAGGGTTGGGCTACTGGTGAGAGCGCTACAAATAATGTGGGTTACGCGCATGTTACGAGTTCAAAGTTCGAACCTTGCTACAGACAAAACGCTTGGTATTTAACCGGAGAAGGGTAGATGGGTGGGCCCTTTATCCACCGAGTTTTGAACTGTGAGACACTTGCCTCGAGGATTACTTGGCGTACGAAAAAACAAAAAAACTATATGCTTTTCAGAAAGATAGTACAATATCTTTTACTTCACAGAGTAAAAACAACGAGAACCAAGTGTTTTTCTTAATTCCCTTTTTTTTTAAAATAACTTTCAGTAACTTGTGCCGATAAATCTCTCTGGTATTGCCAAGCTTTAGTATTTCTGAAATAATTCTGAGAGAGAGAGAGAAAGAGAGAGTTGGCCTGGTTTTTTTCCTTTATTTAAATATTTTCTTATTAGTATCTGCAAAATTATTTGTTCCTTCATTTGAGATTATTAGCCAGCACCATGCTGTTAAAGCAATATGGGTAACAGAGCTGAGGGAAACGAATGGGTGATAGTGTCCTTTAAAAACCAGCATTAGGACATCCGTGGTGCTCGTGGTCTCCTGATAGGAATTGGGTTAGGGGAATCAACGATGGAACAATTTGATAGCAAGTGATGCTGTTTGTTGGAGTTCATCTTCTACCTTCTGAGTGATATAA
Organism: Nicotiana noctiflora; assembly: GCA_032618575.1. Taxonomy (NCBI): domain Eukaryota; kingdom Viridiplantae; phylum Streptophyta; class Magnoliopsida; order Solanales; family Solanaceae; genus Nicotiana; species Nicotiana noctiflora. The sequence goes on along the minus strand of JASVEL010000201.1, from coordinate 316,327 downwards.
CATGATACCCTATGTAACCATGCTTGCATGTTCCTTTTTTGTTGTTTTAGACGAAAAACTGTGCCGTTTCGGTTTTAGATGATTCTGAAACTTCTGATGTCAAAGTGGTTCCCTCATGTTTTTGGGCTGGTAGGAAATAGTTATTACTTTTGGAACATATTTACTGCATGGTTAACCAAGTAATCTTAATTACATGCACTGCTGAGTAGGTACTATTATATGATGAACCGACAGCGGGGCTTGATCCGATTGCATCAACGGTTGTGGAAGATCTCATTCGCTCGGTTCACGTGACAGGCGAGGATGCACTTGGGAAGCCTGAAAAGATTGCATCTTATGTTGTCGTCACTCATCAACACAGTACTATTAAAAGAGCTGTTGACAGGTTCGGTTTCTTGTTGTTCTAAGACATGCTGAAGTTTTATTAATTTCGAGGTTCCTTTTGTGCAGGCTGATATTTCTTTATGATGGAAAGGTTGTCTGGCAAGGAATGACTCATGAATTCTCCACATCAACTAATCCTATTGTCCGGCAGGTAACAATGGTCTTGGTTCGTTTTTTCTTTCCGAAAAACTGCATTCTGATTTCTCATTTCACCAGCAAGGAGTAAGATATAACTAACTGTGCTATTGAATGAACCTTATATCTACGAACTACTCCATCTGTTCCAATTCATCTGACAATCAATTTGTCACTAAATTAATCAAAATTCTAGATTATTGTGAGACTATACAAAAAGTAACTTGCAATTTTCCTTATGAAAATAGCAAAACTAATACTCCCTCCGTTTCAATTTATGTGAACCTATTTCCTTTTTAGTCCGTGTCAAAAAGAATGACCACTTTCCTTATTTGGAAACAATTTACCTTTATACAATGATTTATAGCCACACAAAATAAAGGTGCCTCATTTTACACCACAAGATCAAAAGTCTTCTTTCTTTTCTTAAACTCCGTGCCCAGTCAAATGGGTTCACATAAATTGAAACGGAGGGAGTACATTTTTGAAGTTCATTTTAGTTAAAGTTCACTTAAACAGAATATGGCAAGCATTTTTGAAGGAGTACTAACTGAATATCTGAATGGGTAGAGACGAATATATTGATTTGATGGAAAACTTACATGTTTTCTTCTGCTTAGTTGGCTCTTGGTATGATTTTAAACTGTTTGTTTTATATCTCAGTTTGCATCAGGGAGCTTGGATGGTCCTATTAAATATTAGCTTCTATATCTATCTACAGCAAATACGCAAAATACTTGTTCGTCACTCGGAGTTGAACATGGTAGACTAGCTGGCCGTTCTACGGCTGACCTTATCGAGCCACAACAGAGAGATTAAAAGTAGTCACATCAGCAACTCCCATGAATCTGCAAGTCTTAGGAAAAGTTTCTACTTCTGTTTCAATCTTATTCTTCACTCTTTTTTGACATTCGTTTTTGCAGTCAGACTGTCGAGAAATCCAATTATGGCCTCATTGTACAATACATAGTAAGGAATCATGTAGAAATAAAGTGATTCTTTTGGCTTTGTTATTACATTAATTATAGACATTTTTATTATTTTATCATCACTATCAAATTATTCCCAGGGATAAGGACAAATTCTTGCTGCAACACTTGCAAGGAATAAATCCCTTGACAACACTACCTATGGAAGATTAATTTTCCATTCATGAATAGCGATGACTCGAAAATTGACATGATCCAGAAGCTAGCTTGAGGAAGGTTGTTTGTTTAAAATATTGACATATATTATATAGGAATATATATCGAACAGGAACATATGCTATGTGATTTCTTGGAAAGTTGCTATAGAAAGCCCTTGTTTAATATGCTTACGCGCTATGTAAGGGTGTATTCTGGGCCGGTCCCGGGCCTAAACGGGCCTCGCGGTCCCGGTCCTGGCGGTCCCGGTCCTAAACGGTCCCGGGCCTAGCGGTCCCGGTCTTCGCGGTCCCGGTCTTCGTGGGCTTGGTGGGTAAGACCGGCCCGTGACGGGCCTAAGCCCACATGGTCCCGGGCCTGGCGGTCCGGGCCTGGCGGGCTTCGTGAGCTTTTAATAAAAAAAAATTATTTAATAAGTATATATATGTTAACTATATATATGTTAAGTGTATGTATATATATATATATATATATATATATATATATGTATGTATGTTAAGTATATATATGTTTAGTATTTATATATGTTAAATTTATATATGTTAAGTATATATATATAGTAAGTTTATATAAGTTAAGTATATAAGTTAAGTTTATCTACGTTAACTATATATATATATTAAGTTTATATAAGTTAAGTATATAAGTTAAGTTATTTATATATATATATATATATATATATATATATATATATATATATATATATATATATATATATACTTAACATATATAAACTTAACTTATATATATGTATTAAGTTTATATGTTATGTATATATATAATATATATTATGTATATATATTATATGTATATGTATGAAATAGATATATATATTGTATTAAGAGATAAATCAAAAACTTGTGTAATAATTTTTATTACTAAAAATGACATATCTTTATTAATCTTCTCTCCCCCAATGGAATGAGCACAACAAGGTACTAATACCACCATTAAAAGAAAAAAAACTAAATAAGATGTGCCAAAGTACAATTTACAACACAATCTACATATCTCTAACAAATCTCATAAATCCTTCAAGATTTGGAGGGGGTTCCGTTGGCGGTGGTGGAAAAGAAGCTTGTTCATCACCACTTCCCGGCGAAGCAGCATCCTCAACAAGCTCCGCAATCATTTCTTCGTAAGCGTCATCCACATCCGGTTGTGATTCTGCAAGTCCAAAGTTTCTTCTTTCCGAGCGGATCCAATCTCTAAATAGCACTGACTTCTCCAAGCTCTCCCTCATAGCTGCTCTATGATCTCCTATTTGAAGTCTTGCTTGATTGAAGGCGCTCTCTGATGCAACTGTTGAAGCTTGAATAGATAATATATCGCGAGTCATCCTTGCAAGAACAGGAAAATGTTTTTCCCGTAACTTCCACCATTCCAAAAGCTCAAAACTCCCGTCTGGATTCTCCTTCTCTAGTCCCTGCGACAAATAAACTTGAAGCTCATTTAGATGGGAAGATTCGTCAAAATTATCTCCTTGAGAACCCCTAAACTCCGTCCAAGATTTAAGTGACTTCAAGCCCGCGGCTCTTTTGGACGACTGTGAAGTAGACGAAGTAGGGGTTGGAACAGTTGGCCTAGAATTTTGTAAGGCTTGTTGGTATGCATTATAAATTATTTGAGTATTAATTTTAATTGATGCTTTTGCATCTGCAAGAGTACCACGTTCTTCTACTGTAAGATCTAAAGCGTTATAAATATTTGTATACCAAAAATGAGGACCTCCTAATTTCATTGTAGGGTTTAAAATTGCTCGATACACCATAAATAGGAGGGATAGGGAAAAAATATTTTTTAAATTTTTCTTTCATTGCATTTATAGCAAGTTCATAAATAGGCCCACCCTCGTTATAATCCACAAATAATCCACATAATGCTGCAATATAAACTAGACAATTAGAAATAGTTGGATAATATTGTCCGGAAAATATATTTGTAGCAGATGTGAAAATGTTCTAAAAAATCTATAAGAGTTTTAACATTAGTCCAATCTTGGGTTGTAAGCATTTCATCATCATCCACACCCCCAACCCGAGCATTGAACGTTGCATTAATAGGGTTCCTATATTCGTAAGCAACTACTAAACTTTCGTACATATAATTCCACCTAGTGGGGCAAGGTTTAGGAACCTTTCTTTCTCTAAGTCCATATTCATCGCATTTTTTATAATACTCCCTAAGTCTACTTCTGCGGTTAGAATAAAAAAGCCAATTAAGAGCCATTCTAACCTTTTCAATTTCTACATTTAAAATTCGCATACCATCAACGACAATTAAATGATAAATATGACAAATACATCTAACATGAAATATATTACTAAATGCAGGATTTAATGTGTTTGTAAGAGTGCCTACTGCACTAGTGTTACTAGAAGCATTATCCATAGAAATTGATATTATTTTATCATTAATGCAGAAATATCTACAAATATCACCAACAGTGTTAGCGATAAACTTACCTGTGTGACGGGAGTTAATTATTCTATACGCAAGAATGCGTTTTTGCATTATCCACTCCTCGTCAATCCAGTGACTAGTAACAGTTAGGTAGTCACAATCATTATTACTTCTACCAATATCGGTGGTAATAGAAATTCTATTAGTTATATGACTAAATAAATACCGCAAATATTGTTCGTATTCATGTTTAAATTTATATATATCGGCCTTAATCGTTGCACGAGGCCAACCTTTATAAGTAGGATTAAAAACTTTTCTAATATAATGCACAAAATTAGGATTAGAAGGAAAAGTATACGGTAAACACATAACGGTAACCATCTTTGCTAATTCTTCCCTATCTTTGTTTGGATCGTAATATAATATACCTCCGTTGACAGTGTTAATTCCAGGTTGAACTAGATTAGAACCTGTACTAGCGTTACCCGCTTTTTCTACACTTGTCCCCTCTAGCTGTGCTTTTAATCTGTCATATTTAGCTTTTTCAGTAGGGTGTGTTCTTATGTGTCTAGTCAAAGTACTTGTGCCACTACGCGTATATTCATGAACCAACAATTTCTTACAATTTTTACATTGAGCCTTATTTTGATCTCTTAGTTGAGTAAAAAATTGCCAAACTATTGAGGTTTCTTGGCGTTTAGAAGGTTGTCTATTAAAAGTCGGTGTTTTTACGGGTGGGTGTTGTGGTTCAGTTGGGTTATTAGCCGGACTAGTAGGTGTGTCATCTAAATCCTCTTGGGTTTCATCTACATCATGTTGAGTTTCATCAAAATCCTCTTGGGTTTCATCAAAATCCAATTGCCTATGAAGTTGTAAATTAGGATAAAGAGCAGTCATAATTTCATTATCTAGTTGATCTTCTCGTGAAATATTATGACAAAATTCAGTGTCGCTAAATTGAAAACAAGGATTATCACTATCAAGAATAATTGGACCACTAGGACGGGTAGGTCGGGGAACCGGGGGGGGAAGGTTAGTTGGTTGACGACTACTTTCACCCATTTTAGCTTTTCCCTTAGCACTAAACATTTTTTTCAATGAAAATGCCATTTTATTTATATTTATGCAAACAAAATAACACAAAATATATTCTTAAAAATTAAGAGTTGGAACGACTTTACCGAATTGACGAACAACTTCTTCAAAATTCAAAATTGCAAATTGTTGAAGACTTGAAGACTTAAATACTTCAATTCACCAACTTCACAAAATTTCACAAAATTGGAATAATAATATAAGCAATTGAGAGAGATTGAGAGAGATTAAGATAGATTGATGAATTGGTGAGTTAAAATGAAATAATGAGGGGTATTTATAGTTGAGAATTGGGAAAAAGTGTAATTATATAAAGTTTGGGGTTATATTAAAGTTTGGGGACCATTTGGCTAAATTTTGATAGCCAAAAACGGCTATTTTTGACCTCCAACGGCTAGTTTTTAAATCTGGCCGTTGGGCCATTTTAAAAAAAAAAAAAAAAAATTTTTTTTTTTTTTTACCGTTGGGACCGGTTGGGGCCCGCCAGGCCCGCGAAGACCGGTCCCGGTCTTCGCGGTCCCGGTCTCGCGGTCCTAAGGGTAAGGACCGGCCCGTCACGGGCTTTAGGACCGGTTGAAGACCGGGACCGCGAAGACCGGCCCACCAGGACCGTGGGACCGCCAAGCCCGCGGTCCCGGTCCCGGTCCCGGTCCGGGACCGGCCCAGAATACACCCTTAGCGCTATGTCTTAGGGGTTGTTTGGTAGGAGGTATTAAAAAAAATAATGCAAGCATTAGCTTTATGCATTATTAATACCTTGTTTGGTATATTTTTTCAACTCAGTATAATCCCACTTAGTGGGGTCTGGGGAGGGTGTGTGTACGCAGACCTTACCCCTACCCTGGGGTAGAGAGGCTGTTTCCAAATAGACCCCCAACATCCTTCCCTCCAAGAACTTCTCACCTTGCTCTTGGGGAGACTCGAACTCACAACCTCTCGGTTGGAAGTGGGGGTTGCTTACCATCAGAGCAACCCCTCATGGCATTAGTAATACAAAAGCTTTAATGTATTTATTAGCATGGTTAAAGACAATTGTCCTTAAAATCCCTTAAAGCTAGAGAATATGAATGGCATATTTATAAGCAACAATTTTTCTTAAAAATTATGCAATGCATTATAATTTTAATACACCACACCAAACAATAAATAAGAAATACTATTTGCATTACTAATATATGCATTCATATTCGCACTATTCTTGTACACCCTACCAAACGACCCCTTAGTGGTGTTCGAAGTTTTGGAATACTCTTTGCAACTCAACAGAGCATATTGTTTAGTGTTGGGCGCTGGTCCCACCCCTAGAAAACGTCGTTGATCCTTTTACTGTGCGAAGAAGTCTTGCAGAATGAATTCTGAAAATCTTCTATCACAAGTTAAAAGTGACTGGAAAGTAAATAAAATATTTCCACTCATCAAATCAGTCCCCTGGTTTTCATACTTTGCATAATCTTTTTGCTTCAAACGACATCACAACTCGGAGAGCTCTAACATTCCATGCGCATTAACACAGAAAATTCTAAATATAAAGTTCAAAGAGAAATTAAGGGTCAGTGACACCTGTATCTCGCCGATTCCTTGATAAACCTGTAAGATCAAATTGTTCTCAGACATGTAGTCCAGAGTTAACTAAAAGGGCAGCCGGGTGTGCTAAGGAGCCAGATCACAAGGTTCTATTGCACGCAACCTTAACCTGCATTTATGCAAGATGTTGTTTCCACGGCTTAAACCCATGACCACTTGGTCACATAGCAATAACAAATTACAAGGCTTAAACCCATGATCTCTTGGTCACACAGCAACAACATTACCAGTTACAAGGCTTCCCTTCATAATCCAAAGTTAAGTAATAAAACAAAATGGCTGGTTAGTAAACAAGATCAGGCATGAAAGCAGCTGCTATATGATACAATTCATAAGTTACTGTACAATGATCTCTTATCACTTTCAATCCGCTAAACTTTTTGTCTGCAGAATATAGTTTCTTGTTCGAGATGAACAAAATAAAGCAACGATGCCAACATAGAAGCTAACTAAAGCACTTATACAGAAAACCCAAACTGATAGTGGACCCTCTTCCATTTCTTCTTTGAATTTCTTCCCTGGCTCTACTGGAAAAGTTTTCTGACAGCCATTAACAGACGATTCCATACATAGGTTCGGATTACCAGCAAATGCTCCTGGAAATTTCGAATAACCTTGCTTTGTGGGAATAACACCAGAGAAGCAATTATATGACAGATTTAAAACTGTCAAATTTCCAAGGACAGTAATGTTTTCAGGAATGTGACCAGATAAAGAATTATGTGACAAATCAAGAGCCTTTAACTTCTGTAACTTCCCTAAGCTACCCGGAACTGAACCATCAAGAAAATTATATGACAAATTAAGGTATTCCAAACCATGTAACCCGAGCAGACCCTCTGGAATTTCGCCATGAAGCAAGTTGTCAGACAGATCAATTCCAATTGTGGTGGTGAGATTATAGTTGAAGCTCAAACTAGTTTCATCAGCAACAAGGGAGAGTTTGATGTCTAGTCTTCGAGCTGAAATTGACAGTACTGCAGGAATGGTTTTTCTAGCATCGCTATTGTAGAAATTTGGACTAGTGTTAAAGTTACCATCTGGTATATAGCCTGAGAATTTGTTTCCAGAAAAATCTAAAGCATGAATAGCCTGAAATGTAAACAGCCAACTTGGCAGAGATCCACTGAACTTGTTACGAGCAAGGGAGAGGAACTTGAGATTCGTCCATTTGGTTATCGCGTCATTTAAAGATCCTGAGAGATTATTAGAGCTCAAGTCAACAACTTCCAAAGACTTGCACCCTGCCAATGTCAGTGGAATCTCACCCGCAATCTTGTTGTTCCCTATATCAAATATCTTTAGACTATCCAACGCGTCAAGCACAGGCTGAATTTCCCCAGAAAGATTATTACTGTTTAGTATCAGTGCCAGTAGTTGGAAACAACCGACGATGTTCACAGGAATCGAGCCAGTGAGCAGGTTATGTGAGAGATCAATCACCTGTAAATAGGTCAAATTACCAATCCTTTCTGGTATTTCGCCCACAAGAAGATTGTAAGAGAGAAACAACGCTTGCAAACTCTTTAATTCTGTTATTGTTACAGGAATATCACCAGAAAACCGATTGTGCGAAAGGTCAAGAAGTAGAAGTCCAGACTTCTCCGATGCCTCGACAATCCTACTTGGAATCTTCCCAGATAACTCATTATAACTCAAGTCCAACACACACAACTTCTCCGAAAAAACCAATCTTGGCGAAATACCATATCGCAACTCATTATGTGATAAATTGAGCTGTGTCAAACCCCCAAGACTAGAGATACATGTCGGTAGGCCTCCAAGAATCGAATTATTCGCTAAATTGAGAACCGTAAGTGATCCCCTGGAAGAATGTAGACAAGGCAATGTACCCGATAACAAATTAGACTCGAGGTTAAGTAAGACCAACCCTTGGCGAAAATCACCCACAGTTCCTATCAAATTATTGTGGGACAAGTCCAGATATTTCAATGACATCAAGTTTAACAAGCTCTTAGGTATATCTCCATGAAAACTGTTAAAAGCCAAGTTAAGATTCTCAAGCGTCATTGAGAAATTCCCTATCCACATTGGAATTTCACCACTCAACATGTTATGACTAAGGTCAAGTTCAATTAACTGGCTAATGGATGCAAATGTACTAGGAATTTCACCAGTGAACAAATTATAGCTAAGATCAAAATTCCTAAGGCTCCACAACTTCCACAAACAAGATGGTATTGAACTGTTGAAGCTGTTGTGAGACAACACAAGGGTTTCAAGAAAAGTGAGATTACACAAACAAGTATGAACCTGGCCTGACAAGTTAAACCGGGAGAGGTTGAGTCCAGTGACCCGGCCGGTCTGGTTGGACCGGGTCACACCGGTCCAGTTTGAAACATTTAAATCCCAGCTTGATAAGCTCTGAGAAGAATCTTGGAGCTGTAACTTGAACAGCAAAAGCAAAGCCATGTCATTTGGGTCAAGTCCAGTACTACCATTTACAGCTTCAAGATTCACAACCTGACTTGTATTACCATCAAAAGAAACAGCAAATGCAGAGGAAAATGGGTTCAAGAAAGGAATAAACAAGACAAAGAGTACAAAGAATGAAACTTTGAGCAAATAAGAGGTTCTACAAGGCTCAAATACTGAACCCCATGTTTCTGCCATAGAAGCAAATGAGAAGATTTGTGAAATGTGTTTTTGAGTGTGTGTGTGTGTGTGTGTGTGTGTGTTTGTTGGGGGTGCTAAGGAAAGGGAAAGGGCAAATGGGGGTCCCTGGGGAGGGTTACAGGGTTACAGGAGAGTGTGAAAGGAATCAGTAGTGAAGAGCAGTATAGTGTAGATAGAGACTAAGCTGAAAGTAGGTACTTCATTGAGAGTCACCACTAGAGAACCAACATTCTTTCTTGTTTCTTGTTTCTTTTTTTTAAGGGCGCCCTCAAATTTTATCGAGGCACACTCCTTTTGTATATTTCTACATAGTCAAAAGTACCATACTGCCCTTTTATTATCAAAATTTCAATTTTGGGATTTTCACAAATGTTTAAGTGCAAAAAACATAAGAAAATTATACCTCCTATAGTAACTATAGTATACACCCTATTTATTATAAATTAAAATTATTTTAAAATATTATTTTTTATAGTTATATTTTATATTTTATAGCAAAATAAGTATTTACGAAATATACTACCAGTGAAGTATGAAATACGCTATTTATGTTTTTCCTCTCTCTTAGACAGTTGGACATATCTATTTTTAAGGTGATTGATGTTACTGTATTTATGAATACATAGCGCGAATACATGTTAATACATGCGCATACATCTGGACTGCCCTGATTTTAGACGTTTTTTACTACTGTATTCATTAATACAACAGCGCGAATATATGTGAATACATGCACGCACAACTGGACTGACATGATTTTAGGCACTTTTTGCTGATGTATTCATGAATATATGGCGCGAATACATGTGAATATATGCGCGTACAACTGGACTAGCTATTTTTTAGGTACTTTTTGTTATTGTATTCATAAATACAGTAAGTACACTACCGTAACAACTGAACAGTAGCTATAGAAAGTAATTATGATTTATGTATATGGTAACTATAGGAAGTTAATAAGCACTAAATAATAGTGATTTCTGAAAATTGCTATATTTTATTGTAGTTATCATCTTGACATTGTTTATAATTTAAGGAATTTTTTTGTGTGTATAATACACATACCAACAAAAAACATAGTATATTTTATTGTTGTTATCATCTAGACATTGTTTCTAGTTTAAGCACTTGACTAAGTATTGTTTGACCAACTACATAAACCTAAGCTTCAAAAATTTTCCGAAAAATTATCCAATTTATTTAAATGTAAGTATCAACTTTTAGCAGTATGGAGACGAAGTACAAGAAGAAGCTGGTCTGAAGCTTGCTCATCTAACTAAATTTTAAATCAATTGTAAATTATGACTATATTTTAAATAACCCATTAAAGTGGCTACCTAGTGTAATTTCTACCATATAATAAATTGAGTGATCAAATGGGGGTAATAATGTCATTTAACATGGAAATACCTCTTTGGATAAAAAAGACGACACCAAATGAAAAAGACAGAGAGAAAGAAGCAAAAGGTGTTTGCTACTGCCTGGAGAAGTGTAAAACTAAAGTAGACAACTTTTTCTTTTCATCTTTCTTTTTTAAATTCTCTGTTTATGTCCCTTTAAAGAGACCCTTTATTATCTGTAGGCGAGCGTGTGAACACATGAAACATTATTGTTCCAAGACTGTTGTACTTTTTCTTTTATTTTTTCATATTCAGTATTAATATTGAGACCTAATTAATCAGGATTCATGTCGAGCAACGCTCATTAAATGAACAAACGCTTCCTAGCAACAAAAATCAACAATAATTCTTAAATCCTAAATAAGTTGAAATCGACTATATGAATCACATTTTTTTTATTTAAGCACAATTGATAGCTTTGTTATGCTATATCTTTATTATTTTGGTCCTTGAAAGGACTATAACAATATGTTTATAACAATATGTTTAGAACTTCAGTTGAGTACTTGAATTGGAGGATTTTCTGATTCAAGATTTTCTTACTTCATGTTTTGTATATCGAAATCAATTAAAATGTTATTCTACTTCCATATATATCAACAGTCATAGAATTATTCTAACTAGGAATGGTAAATATTTCTAATTAATTGTGACTGAATATGTACATCGAATTATATGTTAGTTGATTTTATGGTGTGAATGTATATTTATTAACCACAATTAAGTAAAATAAGTCGATTTACAAATACATATTATGTATTAATTGATTTGAAATAAACAACATATGTAAATTTTTTTTATTAACAACACAATGATGGTTTAGAATTTCATATTTTATCTATACCTATATGTTCTATGTATTTTCTATCCACTTTTTTTTTCTTCTCACCCTATTGTCTTATACTTTTAATGATTGAAATATCATCTCAGTAGAAAAATCAACAATATATGATTTTAAGTACAAAAGATACATATTGTCGTCGTTGGACCTCTCTATAACTGGTATTTGTTGAATGTACAAGAGGGGAAGGTGAATTGCCTATTTAAAAATTATATTTTAAGTGGATTAGAGGGAGGTGTACCATCCAAAGCTGAAAGTTTAGAACCGGAAGCAATTTGTGTAACACAAGGTTTGCAACCAAGCATGTTGGTCCGACGGAATCAATCTAAAGCATATTTGGTTTGTGACAGAAGAAGGCCAGAGAGCGCACTACGGCTTTTCAGCCTCTTGCAGGTCCCTTCATTACCTCCTCCTTACACAGACTTAAAAGAGTACCTAAGACGGATTAGTAGTTTATTTTCAAAAGGGATTTTATCCATAGCTTTTAGACAGCTAACAGCTAAGCCTGACTAGTTTACCAATTAGTTGACCAGAGATAATAACAGAATAATTGTAAGGCAGAAATAAAATGCATGAAATAAACACACCGGAATTTTGTACTAGTTCGGATTCAATGTGAATCATACTCCAGTCTCCTTGGGTTGCAAGAGTGTTCTCTTTCGGTGATCGAAGTTTCTTGAGTACAAAATAATTGATGTAGCTTTGAACCAACAGTTTAATCTTTATGTCACTTTTCTCTTCTCAATACAATACCTCACCAATGTTTATCTCTTTTTATTCTCTCACTAATTACACAGCGGATCTAAAACAACTGCAATGCTTCTTTGGAGTAGAACAAAAGGGGTGATAATGGTTGGTTCAAAGTATGTCTTCTTTAAGTATGGAACATGTACATATATATATATATATATATATATATATATATATATAGGCATAATTTTTCGTTACTTGAGTGATTTGCGATAGACCCCTTAATTTCTGGCTTCCACGATCTCTAGTGCACCCCTTTGCGATCTCGTTTCCCTTTGATTTGGGACCTTCGTGTATTAGCTTCTGTCAATCATTTATAGAATCGTTGATTAATTCTTTTTTTGGATTTCCGCTGCTTCTTTCTTTTTCACTGATTCTTTTCCTTCTATTGCTTTTAGAGCTTGTTTGACTCGAAAGCTATCGACTGCTTTATAAGTTAGGAACAATCAAAAGTTATGAGGGGGTAAATCGTAACCAACTATAATAAATCCCGAAGATAGATCTATGGTTTATGTATTATATATCCTGATGAGGTTACAACGAGATTATGTGGATTATCAATAAAAATCACTTGGGAGATCAAGAGAGAAATAAGTAGTAGAGAGAGATTGATACAGAGAGAGATAGTCAGAAGTTGTATTATTAATAAAATAACACTTGGCCTTACAATAAGGAAAACCTTTCTTTATATAGAAGGAGGGTTCCCTCGTCAAAACATAATTCGTTTAAGGGCTGCTGGCGTCCCAAAAATATAAAAGGGCGGAGGAGGCAGAGTACCCATGTGGTCGAGTTGACGTTACGCCTTCATTGTTAAAGGCGCACCCCTTATGCCGTACGGGCGTGAGGAAAAATTTACTTGGCCTTTGTTAGGCGTGGCCATGAAAGGAGGCGTACTCGACTTTTATTGGTTATATCCGATTCGACCCCATACAGTTAGTCCCTCCGCCTGTTGGAGATGTATTCGACATACGTCTGCAATGGGTGGAAAAGGTTGACTCGCCTTGGCGTCGTCCATATATGGTCACGTGACTTGTTTTTTTTAACTGACGTCATTGGCGACATGTGTCATAATTACAACTTCTCCCGAGGAAGGTCAGGAGGTGATTTGACGTTTCGGTTTCCCGCCCCCTTCTCTAACACTCGCCTCTTCGAATTCCGTATATTGGGACACTTTTGTTTTTTATTTTTGTTTTTGTTTTTATTTTTGTTTTGTTTGCCTTTTTTTTTCATGCGCCGAGGGTCGATTGGAAACAGCCTCTCTGCCTTTTCGGGTAGAGGTAAGGCCTGTCTACATATTACCCTCCCCAGACCTCACCTTGTGGGAATATACTGGGTTGTTGTTGTTGTTGTTCTTTTCATAGTGACTTTTAGCAATTTTACGTTTTGACTTTTAGAGTTTGCTTTATAACTTTACAAACTTGTTGACGTGTCCCAACTTTGATCAGAAAGCTGATTATGGCTAAGGGTAGTCGTCGTCGTGAAGGAAACGGGGATGGGCCACTTCTAGGATTCCTCCGTCTTCGGAAGGCGGGAAGAAGGTCCGAAAGCCTCTTGTCCCTCTTTCCATAGACAATGTGCTTCCTCGTGAACTATACGTTCGAAGGGATTTTTCCTCGAGGTGTACAGCAACCGCATGGGAGAAGTCTAAATTCACTATGTCACACTTAAACGACCTTCGTGTTTCTTGTCAGATTTCGGACACGATAGTTATGCAAACGGCTAGAAGGGATTTCGCCAACGTACACAGGACTGGGTTCTGTGTCTTTTATGAATACCCCTTCATAATTGGGTGTGGCCTTCCCATCTACCCGTTGGAAGAAGAGATATGTAGGTTTTATAACATATGTCCGGCCCAACTAACTCCATATACATGGAAAATATGTCGTATATTGATGATTTATGCCGAGAGGGCCGGACTGGACGTCACATTATACCATCTGTTGCAATTATTCAGTCCCGGATTCATGAGGGGGATGATGTTGCAAATGAAGAACCGTGTGACGAAGGGTTTGGTCGTCAAAATGGCTGACAAGCCCAACCGCCAGTTTTGGTTGAAGTTTTTCTTTGTCCAAACCTCAGATTTGGTAGTGAATCCTACTTGATTCCCAGGAGCATGGAATCTCGAACCTAAGCATCGTTACATGCACTTAAGATTTTCAATAATTTATGCATGCTCGACCATTGTAACCTTTTGTATTTTTTGTATCTGCAGCAAGGGCGCCCACGCCCCGGTCCGTGCCGGACATCAGAGCGTGGGTGGGACGATTAATCCTATTCGCCGAGGAATGTAGGATGTGGGTGGCATTTACCACGAAATATGGCCTTCCAGGTATTGCATTAGTTTTTGGTTTGGCGATCATATTTTTTGGTACCGCATTTTCTGACGTACCTTTCCCTTGGTTAATGTGTTGGCAGCCCGAAGAGTGCCATGCAGGAGAAGATGTCGAGCCACTGCTTCCTCATCGGCGGACTCCGATTTCGAGCATGTAATTCAGGAGCGTATAGGTGGAGACGTTCCTGAGGTTACTCGACCTGAGGGTGAGCATGCGGAAGTGGAGGTATCTAGTGAGGATGTTTTTGACGTTGTTCGCTCTGAGGACGAGGGCGTAATTTGGGAGCCCTCTGTTGAGGATGCTCCTAAGACTACTCGTCCCATAGTTGAGTCGGTAATCGAACCGACGAACGAAGAGGGCCCCTCGCCTCCATCTCCTCATGCCGAAGATTAGGATTCCGAAGGCGACGAGCCGCCAGAGCAGAAAAGGCACCGATTACTTCTCGGCAAAGACGTGGCCGTGGAGCGCAGAAAAGCGATTACTTGTCGTCCTGAATCAAGGCCGGTATTCATGGGCGATGCTATTCGACTAGAGAGGGCGACCCTTCTGAGGGAAGTTGCAGGCGATACTACTTCCCCTCAAGTCGAAGGAGGTAATGTGCTGGCTATCGCCGAGTTGGCTGTTGACGAGGGAGAAGCAGCTTCTGGACGAGTTCCTGCATCTGTGGACGTGCCGCGAGAGGACTACGCTCGGGTGGACATGGCGACGATGAGGCCTAACCGTCGACTTATAATCCCAACAGGATATAATCTTTTGCTAGACAGTGAGCATGCCACGACAGACATAACATTACTGTGCGTGGCTGTTGAGACCGAAACCTTAAAGGATATAAGCGACAGGGACTTATCTCATCGAGTTGCTGGCGCAGCTTTGCAGGTAAAATCTATTGTTGTTTCTCGTTGTTCTACTATAAGTCTTTAGGCCTGTGCTGATTTGGATTTTGTTCTTTTCACTTTTTCTTTCAGACCTTTATTTTAGAAGTGGAGCGAGGCTGGCGTGATTGGTAAAGAGTGCCGCCCTTAGGAGGGCGACGCAGAAGTACAGGTAGGTCCGAGGTAAGCATAAGACGCTGGCGGACCTTTATACCCGGGACCCACAATTTCAAATTTGTTGTGAGGGGCTCGAGCAAGCAGAGGCTCAACTGCGGGAGCGCATGACCCAGTTTGAAAAGGTAGATGCAGACTTAATGGATGCAGTGGCTCGAAACACTGAGCTGGAGAATCTCCTTCGATAGAAGGAGGAAGAGTTGGAAATGGGCTGCGTGGCGATGGCAGAGGCAGCTGAGTTGCATGCCAGAGTTGACGCCCTAACTACTGAGCTGATGGCCAAAGCGACGGAGGTGGACACTCTTCAGCAAGTAACGTTGGCCGATTCTGTCGATGATGTATCCCATAAAGTGCACGACATATATGTGTACATTGAGGCAATGCGGATAGTATTTGAGGAACTACGAGTCATTGGCAGGGCCACCGAGGCAGAGGTTTAAGACCAGCATCGCCTGGTTAGGGTTACATGCGAAGCTTATGGGTACAACCCTGATTCCTCGGAGCCGGCGGGATATACCTTTGCAGATGTGATTGGGTACGGGGTGCTTGATTTCTTTGATGTTCCGGACTAAGGGCGGTGATGACTGTGATGACGGCGCAGCTGGTACAGTGGGGGGTGGCGAAGGCCAGTGTGGTAGTTAGGTTAAATTCTTATTCTGATTTTGTAGTCGAAGAGACGTCGCGATTAGTAAATGATTTGTAGTAGTATATGTATATTGTTGTGTTTACGTTTTCTTTTGCAATTTTCATCTTGCATACTCACTGCATGGTATCGACTTTTATTGAGTTAACTTGTCGTAGTTAGGTCGAATCGACTCTGGTCCCAACTGCTTATTTGTTTTGAAGCGGTTGTTGTCTTTCCCTTGGCTCCGATCATATTGGGTTGAGTCGAGTTGGTTGTTTCGACATTGGCCTTGGCTATTTGCGCATTCAGGGATGGCCGTAGCCTCTTTATTCTTTTTAGCGGCCTTAGCCTCTTACGTTTATGGATGGCCGTAGCCTTTTCACTCATGGGAGATGGATGTAGCCTTCTCAAACGCTATTAGTGGCCTTAGCCTTTTGCGTTTATGGATGGAGGTAGCCTTTCATTCATGAGAGGTGGCCGTAGCCTTCTCATACGCTATTAGTGGCCTTAGCCTTTTGCCTTTATGGATGGCCGTAGTCTTTCATTCATGGGAGGTGGTCGTAGCCTTCTCATACGCTATTAGTGGCCTTAGCCTTTTACGTTTATGGATGGCCGTAGCCTTTCATTCATGGGAGATGGTCGTAGCCTTCTCATACGCTATTAGTAGCCTTAGCCTTTTGTGTTTATGGATGGCCGTAGCCTTTCATTTATGGGAGGTGGCCATAGTCTTCTTATGCTATTAGTGGCCTTAGCCTTTTGCGTTTATGGATGGTCGTAGCCTTTCATACATTGGAGATGGTCGTAGCCTTTCATACATTGGAGATGGTTGTAGCCTTTCATACATTGGAGATGGTCGTAGCCTTTCACACATTGGAGATGACCGTAGCTTTTCATACATTCGAGATGGTCATAGCCTTTCATACATTGAAGATGGTCGTAGCCTTTCATACATTGGAGATGGCCGTAGCCTTTCATACATTGGAGATGGCTGTAGCCTTTTCATACATTGGAGATGGCCATAGCCTTAGTCCCTGTGATACGCCATTCGTTCCAATTGTCGGTACGCTCGGTGTATCAGATTAGCCTCCTAAGCAATTCCGAGCATCTCATTCGTCAAACCCAACTGGGACAAAACTCGGGTGAGGGAAAAAGAGTATGACTCGGGGAATACTCTCTCTAGAAATGGAAATACTTGAGGTGGGAAATGTTCCAGTTGTTTTGGAGCATTTTATTGTCCATGGTTTCTAGTCGGAAAGAACCCTTGTCCGTTACTGCGGTGATTTTATAGGGTCCATCCTAATTGGTGCCCAACTTTCCTTCGCTGGGATCTTTGGATGCTAGTGTCTTGGCTTTTAGCACGTAGTCGCCTACTTTGAGCGGTCAAATTTTTGCTCTCTTGTTGTAGTACCTTTCGATCTGCTGATTTTGGGCCACCAGCCTAATGTAGGCCATTTCTCTTCTTTCTTCGGCTTCATCGAGGTCTTGGAGTCGATTCATATCATTTTCCTTTTAGTTTGTATGCGATTACCTCAGACTTGTCTCACCGACTTCGATTGGTATGACGACATCAGTTCCGTAGACTAGCGAGTAAGGTGTTTCTCCTGTAGAGGATTTAGGGGTAGTTCTGTGTGACCATAACACTTTTGGCAATAACTCGGGCCATAGTCCTTTGGCGTCTTTGAGCTTATTTTTTAATATATTTAGTATGGTTTTATTGGACGACTCTACCTGACTGTTGGCGGCGGTATGATATGGCGTTGAGAGTATTCTTTTGATATGCCATTTGTCGAAGAAGTCGGCTGTTTTCTGCCCGATGAACTGTCGACCGTTTTTGCAGGTGATTTCTTTGGGGATGCCGAAGCGACATATGATATTTTTCCAGATGAAGGCGATGACCTCTTGCTCGCGAATCTGGGCGTAGGAACCTACTTCCACCCACTTAGAGAAATAGTCAGTTAAAACTAGTAAAAAGCATACATTTCCTCGTCCGGTGGGTAGTGGTCCGATTATATCCATTCCCCACTTAATGAAGGGCCATGGCGAAGTGACTGAATGGAGGGGTTCCCCTGGTTGGTATATCAAAGGGGAGAACTTTTGACACTTCTCGTACTGGCGGACGTACTCTACCGCATCTTTTTTCATGGTGGGCCAGTAGTACCCAACACGTACCAGGCATCGCACTTGTGCTCGATTGCCTGTTTGAGCGCCACAATGGCCTTCGTGAACTTCCTCTAGTACTGGCGTTGTCTGATTGGGGCCAGGCACTTGGCCAGGGGTCCTCCAAAAGTCCTCTTATAGAGGTAATTGTTTATCATGCAGTACTTTGTTGCCTGCATGCGAAGCTTTTTTGCTTCCTTTTTGTTTGGCGGTAAAGTTCTGTCCTGCTTGATACAAATTGGTTGCGCCAGTCCCAAGTTATATGTAGGGAGAGTACCTTAGTATGGTTGATTGCTGAGTGAAGGAGGGTGACGATGCTTTCTTTGCTTAGGCTTGTGGCGGCTCCAGCCAGCCTGGCCAGATAGTCTGCTTCGGCATTACGCGCTCTAGGAATTTGTTCGAAGCGGCACTCATCGAGCTGTGCCATCAGCTTGTGGATTTCTGCTTGATACTTATGAAACCTTTGTTCCTTGATCTGATAAGTCCCGGTGACTTAATTTACCATGAGTTGTGAGTCATAGTGCAAGATGAGTCGGCGGGCCCCGTACCTGACGGCTAACTTTATACCTGCAATAACGGCTTCATATTCTGCCTTGTTGTTAGTCATTTCGGGGCATCGTATGGAATGGCGAATGGTTTTGCTCGTAGGGTCTTCGAGGACGAGTCCTAGTCCGGATCCCGAGGCATTTGCGGCCCCATCAGTGTAGGGAGTCCAGAGGTTGGTGCTCGAGGTGGCATGTAGGGCTTCCTTTTTTGCCTCTGGCAATATTTTGACGCTGAAGTCAACCACAAAGTCGGCGAGGACTTGCGACTTGATGTCAGTTCTAGGAATATATGTGATATCGTGCTTGCTGAGATCTATGGCCCATCTGGCGAGGCCCGATAGTTCAGGCTTATGCAAGATGCTCCTCAGAGGAAAAAGTGGTCACTACTTTGATGGGATGGCATTGAAAATAGGGCCTCAGCTTCCTCGAAGCTGTGACGAGTGCCAGAGCCAATTTTTCGAGGTGTGGGTATCGTGTTTCAGCGTCTACTAGGGTTTTGCTAATGTAATAAATAGGTGATTGCATACCTTTTACTTCACGAACTAATACTGTGCTGACTGCAACTTCCGATACGGCCTGGTACGTCAGTAAAGACTCACCTGGTTCCGCCTTTGACAGTAGTGGTGGTGATGATAGGTACGCTTTTAGCTCTTGCATTGCTCTGACACATTCTTCATTCCAGTGGAATCCGTTGTCTTTTCTCAGGACGATGAATAATTTGGGAAACCTGTCCGAGGATCGAGAGATGAAACGGGAGAGGGCGGCTATCCGACCTGTCAGTTTCTTGACCTGCTTCTTGTTGTTGAGAACTTCGGGTATTGAAGCGATTGCTTTCATTTGGTCATGATTGACTTCGATGCCTCTTTGGGATACGAGAAAACCTAAAAACTTTCCTGACGCTACGCCAAAGGCACATTTTTCGGGATTCAGTTTCATCACGTACCTTTTTAGTATTTTGAAGGACTCTCACAAGTAGTTGATGTGATCCTCCTTTCTAGCGGACTTCACTAGCATGTCGTCGATGTAAACCTCCATGGTCTTGCCGAGCTGTTTCTTGAACATCTTAGTGACCAATCTCTGATATGTGGCCCCGCATTTTTGAGCCCAAAGAGCATCACCTTGTAGCAGTAGGTGCCCTGGTGTGCGATGAACGTGGTTTTTTCTTGATCTTCTTCGGCCATTAAAATTTGGTTATAACCGGAATATGCATCCAAAAAGCTCAATAGTTCATGTACGGCAGTGGTGTCGATTAGTTGGTCCATGTGCTGGAGGTGGAAGGAGTCTTTGGGGCATGCCTTGTTCAGGTCGGTGAAGTCCACACACATTCTCCATTTTCCGTTCTTATTTTTTACCATCACTTCATTGGCGACCCACCGCGGGTATTTTGACTCTCTGATAGAGCCATTGACAAGTAATTTGTCCACTTCTTCGCGGACTCCCTCGTTGATCGTAGTGTTGAATTTTCTTCTGATTTGTCGTACCGGCGGATGTCACGGGTCGACGTTGAGTTTATGGGTAGCGATGTCTGGCGAGATTCCTAGCATGTCTGTATGGGAAAAAGCAAATGTGTCTGCATGGTCAGTCAAAAATTCATAGTACTTACTTGGGTTGGTGAGCCCGTGGCCGATGTATGCTTTCTTTTTGGGGTTGTTGTGATCCATTTGAATCGGATCGAGGTCCTCGATCGTTGCCTTGTAGGCTTCCATAATGTTCGAGTCTCTGATAGTATCGGTCGTCGGGTCCATTTTGGTCCTCGACATGGCTAATTGCTATGCTTCTGTGCTTGCCCCTTTCATCTGTCGGGTGTGGGCGCAATCCTGTGTTATCTTGTAACACTCTTGCATTATGCGTGGCTCTCCTTTGATGCTGAATATCCCCCATGGGGTAGGGAACTTGACCACTTGGTATAAACTTGAGGGGACCGCTTGCATGGCATGTATCCATGGGCGTCCGATGATAACATTGTACGCCGTTTCTTGGTCCATTACGTGAAAGGTTGTCTCTAATGTGACTCCCCCTGCAAGGACGGGCAAAGTCACTTCTCTTGATGTACGTTTCACTGCATTGTTGAAACCAGTTAGAGTTATACAATGGGGTATTATCCTATCCTTGAGTCCCATCTGTGAAAGGACTCTTGGATGGATTGATGCAGGCGCCACTTCCGTCATCGATCATGACTCTCCTGATGTCCGTATCAATAATACGTAAAGTGATAACTAAAGCGTCATAATGGAGAAAACACAAACCGTCGGCGTCAGACTTATCAAATGTGATACTCCCTTCGAGGTCGTCGTACCGTTCGTGGGAGATGGTTCGCTTCAGCTTGTGTGTGTTGGCGAATTTGACATGGTTGATAGCAACGTCGGCGCCGTCTCTGACGATCATGTTTATTATCCGTATAAGGGGAGGGTGACTTTGGTTGCCCGCGAGACTGTTCTCGCTCGCGAGCGAAGTTGGCTTTTCCCTTGTCGCTAAGCATCTCCTTTAGGTATCCTTGGTTTAGCATCCTGACGACTTCCTGCCGTAGGCCTATGCAATCTTCGGTCCTGTGTCCCCGCTCTTGGTGGAATTCGCACAGGATGTTTGACTTCCTCATGGCGGGGTCTGATTTCATTTTCTGAGGCCATTGTACCTTGGTGCCATGCTTTTCCAGTGCGTACTCTATCTCTGAGGGAGAGACACAAAAATTATGTGATGAGAGTAAAGGGGGCGTACCTCTTTTGTTTCTAAGCGGGGCGAGATGTCGTTGTAGTGCGTCTGCATGATGATGGGGCGGATGAGGAGACCTCATGTAAGGCTGATGCCGTTCTGTACTGGGGCGAGGGGGGAGTTCTCGACGCCCCTCATGACGTCGATCTTTCCTTGTGTCTGAGTGTATAGTTGTTATGGGTCGGCCCATTGATAAATTAAGTAAGGACTTTGCAAAATTAATGGGGAGTGAGTTTGAAATGACCATGATGGGTGAGCTTAATTTCTTCTTAGGCTTACACATCAAATAAAGTCCAAATAAGAATCGTGATCCACTAGCAGAAGTACGCAAAGGAGCTAATCAAAAAGTTTAACGAAGAATCTAAAGAAATAGACACATCCATTACAACTGCTACTAAATTAGACGTCGGTGAACGTGGTTTTGCTGACTTAGTGTGATTCTAGATTTATGTAACTTACTTGTTAATGCAAGTACATGGTCGGAACATAGTAAATTTACATAGTGTTTATCTCATATTTAATCGCTTCCTACGACAATTTATTTACATTTCATGCAAGTAATCTATAGAGTTTTTTCATTTCATGAACTAATTAAGAAGTTGGTGAAAGAAGAAAAGATTCATTATGTGGATAAGTACTAACTCAAAAACGCAAGAGGAAAGATTAATTAAATAAGTATATGATATAAATATCTACTAATTAACAAGGTATTTCTGTTTTCTTCAAATCCAAAGAAGAAACTCCAGAAGTAGCGCTAAAGATCTAAGATGCCATCTCAAGATATTATCAGTCACCTCACATGTATCATCTTTACAACTATTTTCAGGAATATCCACAGCATAAGAATCAATTACCACTACTTTTCCCAGTACAGAATTTACTGGTTTTGCGATAAAAGAAATATTTTTTCCTATTTCATGATAAAAAACAATCCAACAGTGATGAGCACTAACTTACCATAACAATAAGAAAATTAAAGCAGAAAAAAAAAAGACCAGTAGTTTTTCTTGAAATAAATTATGAACTAGCTTAATTGTTATGTTAGTATTTGTCGAAAAAGTACTATTGCTGTCGTGCTAATCTAACTATCAAATTAGTGGGTTTCTTTATATAAAATTAACTTGTGCTAATATAGTTTTCATAATTTCATTTGTATTATTGCGTTCATTATTCTAATCCATAATATTGCTAATGTTTTTATATATTATCAATCTATATTCAATCACAAAGATGTCAACATATTATTCCAACTGCAGGTAAAAGTCATTTCTATTCAATTATATGTTTAGTTAAATAATTCACTTTTTTCATAAATTTATAAATCAATAATATTGCTATTGTACTTAAAGTTTTATTTTAATAATATTAGTATCATTTTTTAACACATTGTATAACAAAACTTAGCATACACTATAACGTATAATGTACGTACCGAAAAATTGGTTAATATATAAATTCATGGAATCAAAGAATCTCATCAATCTGAAGTCGAACACACCAAGAAATACTCTATATTGTCTTAATTGGAAGGAAATGTCCTAACTATATGAAATTGTCGTAGAATCACTAACACCGAATTATATTCCTTTGATAATCCCGTGCCAAAATTCATAGTTATCTTTTACTCCATCCGATTCACAATAAGCGAACAATTTACTTAAAATATACCCATTAAAAAAAATACTAAATTCTAGACAAAAATACCTTATGTGACCACATTAACCTTAATTAAATGTCACAACACAGTCAACGTGAGGAGTAAAAGACTTTTTAGTGATTGTACATAAGGGTAATTTTTGAAAATAAATTAAATTCTTTTTTATTAATGCGGTTTTGTTTTTATTTTTGTTTTTGTTTGCCTTTTTTTTCACGCGCCGAGGGTCGATTGGAAACAACCTCTTTGCCCTCTCGGGTAGAGGTAAGGCCTATCTACATATTACCCTCCCAGACCCCACATTGTGGGAATATACTGGGTTGTTGTTGTTGTTGTCCTTTTTATTATATAGATACTTATTTTGGACCAAAAATAAAAAAAATAAATGGTCAGTTATTATGGACGTGAGGGAGTACCATTTGTGTTCGTAAAAATAGCACGGTATAGCCAGTTTTCAGATTGGTCAATCAAAAATAGCCAGCGTTTACCAAGTCAATGAAAAATAGTCACCGTTTTGCTGCAATAGAGACCGATCCAGCATAATATACCAGAATTCGGTGCTCTTGTATATGAACTCTAGCATATTATGCTGGACCGGTATACTTTGCTGGCTCTAGTATAATATATCTGAGAATGGATTATGCTGGAGTTTCAGTATACTATCATGGAACTTGGGTATTATTTTGAATAGTATTTTTACTCAGATTTATCTTTACATAAAAAGTAACTAAATTTCAATTACTTTTAAAATTGGGCTATTTTCGAAGGAAGAGTTTTAAATCTGGCTATTTATAAAATTTTCCCTTTGTGTTCGGTTTTCAATCATTTTGTGTTTGATTACTCCATTATTAAGACATCTCACTATCTTAGTTGACCATTTGACCTTAACTCAGTCTCCTCTCCACTAAATACTCCGATTCTAGAATCTCCTTTGCCTTCCATTTTCTCTAAGCGCTAACGCCACAAAAACTAGTGTCAGAGACAGCCAATTATTAGTAAATCTGTTCAAAGGAAATTGAACTTCAAGAATTTTTTCTTGTTTTGATGGGCTTGGCTTTTGCCTTTGTTGAACTTCCAATTAATCCATGGCCAATCTTGTAGCCTTAACTCCTCTTAGTATTGCTACTGTTATCAGATTCCGCATTACCCGTTTCCACCTTCTCCTTATCTTCCTCCATTCCCTCTTATAACTCCTTCTTTAAAAGTATATTCTTTTGTTTGGTTACGTGGAAAATTCAGAAACATCTGGAATTTCCTCTGACCCATTTTGAAAAATTGCATCTTTTTTGGATACCCTTTATCAAAATTTGAACTTTTCTTTCTGGATCACGAAAATTCAGATCTTTTTTTACAATCCAAGATTCAGACAAATCTTGGAAAAATAAAACCTTTTTAGTAAAAAAAAAAAGGGAAAAAGAAACAAGAACCAATTTTGAGTGGAAATGGCATCAGTGTTTCTGTACCATGTGGTGGGTGATCTGACAGTGGGGAAGCCAGAGTTAGTTGAATTTAGTGAAACACAAACAGTGGAGGATGCAATTAAGGCAATTGGGGAATCTACAGAATGTGGTATACCAGTGTGGAAGATTAGATCTCAAAAGAGTGTAATTGAGAATTCAGAAATGAGGGCAAAAAGGTTTGTTGGTATTCTAACTTCACTTGATATTGTTGCATTTTTGGCCAGTGAGGAATGTTTGGTTGATCAGGAGAAAGCAATGAAAACTCCTGTTTCTGAGGTTGTTGTTCCTGATCCTTCTTTGCTAAAGGAGCTTGATCCTGCCACAAGGTATATAAACTGTGCTTGTTCAAGTTATTCATTGTTATGCCAATCCTTTATGTTTGATAATGGAGTTATAGAAGCTTGCATAGGATTGCATGTTCTATTTTATATGACGGTATTTGACTTTACACAAATTTTAAGATGTCTTTGTCTTATATGTTACTCCCTGCGTTTTAATTTATGTGAACCCATTTGATTGGGCACGAAGTTTAAGAAAAGAGAGAACTTTTGAACTTGTGGTGTAAAATGAGGCACATATATTTTGTGTAGCTATAAATTATTGTATAAAGGTTAATTGTTTCCAAATAAGGAAAATGGTCATTCTTTTTGGCACGGACCAAAAAGGAAATATGTTCATATAAACTGAAACGGAGGGAGTACTATATTAATGTTAGTCGAAGAAAAATGAATTAAAATACGGTTGAGAAGTTAGTTTGGTAGAGGAAAATGTCACATCAAGATTTCAAATTTGAATAGTTTGATAAATTTGAAAGTTGTATAAAATAGAATGGTGTCAAACATTTTGGAATATTCCAAAATAAAATGATTGCCATGTAAAATTGGGATGGAGGAATAATGTTTTAGTAGCAAAACTTAGTGAAATATGATTAAGAAATTCGGCTTGTTGAGTAATTGTTCACTTCTTGAGTAGCAATTTGTATCTTTGGTGGTTATCTGCTTGCCAAGTGATATGGAGACAAGAAAAAATTGAAATACCATAGGACTGAAATGATAGCAAAGGGTTCCGAAGGTGTGTGCATGCATAGTCGATTGATTGACTAGTGGAGCCTTGTATATTTTGTAAGTTAAAAATTAATAAATTTGGAGGATTGACTGATGCAGTGTTTCATGTGATTGAATTTGAGTTTAGCAATGTCTCTCCTTTGCAACCGAAACACGATGTGGCAAGATTAATTCACACATTCTCATAATTGTCAACTAGGTTTGAATCACTCACATGCTAGATATTTTTCTTGACTCTGAGTGGAGTAGGACCTTCTTTAATTTGTTAGGGGAGGATATAGAGTGAAGAATTTGCAGGCTCTCTCTCTCTCTCTCTCTCTCTCTCTCTCTCATACTTGATTATGAATTGTCTCTCTGTTTTGAACTCAGGCAGAAGTTCAAAGTACTTAAAGATTTGGGATTCTCCCTTTAGCAAAACAACTATTATGCTGGAATATGAGATGTATTGGCTGCTTGGTTATACTCTATAACATGTAAAGATACTCTAGGTTTATGGTAGAAAACAATTCATTTGGTTGGCCTGGGAATTGAGGTATCAATATAGGATTTTGCTGTACTGTTATTCTAGATAATAGCAACAATGGATACTGGAGACCCCAAGTGAGGTATTTGAGAGGAGAAGTATAGAGGGGTATGCCCGTTACCCACCAAATTTTGAAACTAAAAAGACAGGATTACTTCATTATCTGAAAAAAGAGCCCGGATTTGGAGATCTAAAAGCATCAAGGGAGAATCCTGCTGCATTATCCGGCCTTACCTCACTGTTGCTCCAAAGAAATGTCAGTTTGTTGTAACGTTGGTTCTGCTGTTTAAGTTGGGCTAGCCTGGGGTGTTCTAGGAAACTTTGTTCACCTCTCTTTCTTTCTCTCTTCTAATGTGAGGTTTCCCTTGTTTGCTGGTTTTTCCAATAAGCAAGCAAAACTATTATTGAATGGTTAATTCAAGTGCACAGAAAGATATCTGCTAGACACTAAAGGAACCTAATAAGTCCATAATACTATCACCATCATCATGAGATTCATCCTACAGCAAAAAGTCAAACGATTAGTCCTAAACTTTACAACGGTAATGGTTGTTGCTTTCCCTTAAAGACATCTTTGATTACTCTCTAACCACACTGTCCAAAGAATGCATAGTGAGGGATGGTCCTGTACAAGTAATTCTGATCTTTCTTTGCCTTCATACAGTGTTGTTCTGTAAGATTCCTTTGTAAACACCCATTGTATGCCAAAAGATTAGGAACATTCTCCAAATTTACCTTGTTACCTCGTAATAGGAAAATAAATGTTTTACAGTTTCAGAACTATCGTCGGATAAAAAGCATCTATTATGTAGATTGAATCCACTTTTCCTTTTTAACCATCCATCCAAAGCATACGACTTCGGGTGGATCTTTTGTCTTCAGATCATCTTTGAAGAAGCTGAAATTGCTTCATCTGTACCACACTTCATTAACCATTGATAATATGAGCGAGAATGTGCCATCTTTCTTGGTTTCCCAGTCGGCATTTCCTTTTGTTTTCAAAACATTGCCATTTAACCAAATGAATTGTCCTCTCTCCTTGCTGTCATCGCATGAGAAGTCCCTTTTTATAAGCTGGGGTTCCGTGTAATACACTTTTTATAAGTGTCACTTGTCCCCCAGATGATCGGTCTTCTTCCAGTGTTTCTAGCTTCTTTTGTACTTCTTAATCACTCCTTGTTGCACCTTTTAGTTTTTATACTTGGAGCCTAGTGGAAGACCGAAGTATGTTGCTGGTTGTTACATGAGACCTTATCTTGAATGGATACTCTTATGCTTTGGGTACCTTTTGAATTCACATGTGAAACTTTGGGTACCTTTTGAATTCACATGTGAAACTTTGATCCTAAAAAATCTGTTCCCTTGACTTCTCATAGTCAATAGCAACTGCTCTTTTGTGTCATAAGGTCATTGTGTATGGTTTGTGAGTTTTTAATAAGGCGGCTCATTCTCTATCAAATTAAGTTAATCTTTTTTGGGTGAATCGGAGTATCTGAGGATTGTTTTCAGTTGATAAGGCAGTGAAGGACACAACTCCTCCCCCCTAAAAAAAAGATGAAGAAACACAAAAGAGTAAGTCTGATGAGAAAAAGGAAAAAGAAGTAACAGTTGATGTACAAATATCTCATGTTTATTCTTCCCGGCATGTTCCTAATATATTTTCCCCAGATGGCCAGATTCATTGGACAATGTCAATATCTGTGTACGCATGCTCCAGAAAATTCCTAGCCTAGTTGTCAATTTGTCATATTGTCATGTCATTGGTGTATTCTAGTATCTGTTTTTTTCCACAAGTCTATGTTGCAACTCACAATGTTCATGATTTCTTGAATTTTCTCTGTTGCTTTTTCATGCTGTATTGAGTAGAAAGACTAATTATTAATATTCTTCTTTGGGCACTATGACTGGATAGCATTAGGTATGCATGCTTTTAATCAGCTGGTTGATATCATTGTTCTGTTCTGGGTGTCTCTCACAGATGCGAAGCCATGATTTGAATTTATTGGTTCGGGGATTCTAATCCTTTTAAGGTACTGGGTTCTAAATGAATAATTTATACATATTCAATGGATTTTTAAAGAAAAATATAGGGTTTGAACCTAAGCCACTTGGTTCGGCCGAACCCGTAAGGAACATGCTTGCTGTGCCGCTGGTCTCTCAGATGTTCGGAGGATTCATACTTGGACCTTGGAGAATGAAGAGTAGAGTGTGAGCTTTTGGTTTCATCTACCTTTCGATAATATAATGTAAAAGATTAAGGGTGTGTTTGATAATGAAGAAAACTGTGTTCCTGGAAAATAATTGGTTTTCTTACTTATTTTCTGATATTTGTAAACCAGAAAATATTATCCCAAGAGCATTTATATATAATCTAGGCAAACACTATGGGGGACGGGGTAGGCAGGGGTGGACCGGGGGAGGGGGGTGTGAGGTGGTCGGGAAGTGGGTTGGGAGGGTTGAAAGTTGTTTTAGAAAATAATTTCCCCTCCACTTGATAGATCAAACAAGGTAGCTATATTCATTTTTGAAAGTAAGTTTTAAAAAGCAAAGTCTACTAGTATGACTAACAGGTCAAACAAGGTAGCTATATTCATTTTTGTTTCATATACAAGGTACAAAAAGAAACAACAACAACAACAACAACCCAGTATAATCCCATTTATTGGGGTCTGGGGAGGGTAGTGTGTACGCAGACCTTACCCCTACCCCAGGGTAGAGAGGCTGTTTCCAAATAGACCCCCGGCATCCTTCCCTCCAAGAACTTCCCACCTTGCTCTTGGGGAGACTCGAACTCACAACCTCTCGGTTGGAAGTGGGGGTTGCTTACCATCAGAAAGAAAGAAAATGCTAAAAAAATTGCAAGGATTTGTATCTTTTTCCCATGGAAGGTGAGAGGAAGTTGAACTATTATGCAATGAGTTTCCCCCTGGAAAGTAAGGACGATGAAAATTCTTAGGAACTATTCTTTTCAACTGGTATATTGCTGATCCACGTTTGTTGCAGATTGATAGATGCTCTGGAGATGATGAAGCAAGGTGTGAAGCGACTCCTAGTTCCTAAAATTGTTGTATGGCGAGGCATGAGCAAGAGATTTTCAATTCTTTACAACGGCAAATGGCTAAAGAACATTGATACTTCAAATCCTGCTGCCAATGCCAACCGACCATCACCTTCTTCGTCTACAACCATTCGTGACAAATTTTGTTGTCTATCAAGAGAAGATATCATCCGTTTCATTATTGGTTGCCTTGGTGCATTAGCCCCTATCCCTCTTTCCTCTATTTATTCCCTTGGAATCATTAACCCAAACTACTGCTCAATAGAAGCATCACGTCAAGCAATTGATGCCACTCAAACACTACCAAAGGATCCCCCTGCGGTTGCAGTCATCGAACCTGTTGCAGATGATTACAATAAAATCATTGGCGAGATATCTGCCACTAAACTGTGGAAGTGTGATCATTTGGCTGCAGCGTGGGCCTTGGCTAATTTTTCGGCAGGACAATTTGTGATGGGGGTTGAGGATAATATTACCTTAAAATCCCTACCTGATTTTGCAGTCAATTCTATGGTAGCAAATACAAATACATCCAATAGTCGTGGTACGACTAGGCCAAAGAAATTTAGCAGCAGGAGTATTGGGTTCGTCAGCAATCCAACAAACCCAAATTTAGGTTTTTCTAGGAGCATGTATCGGGGCAGAAGTGCGCCATTGACATGTAAAGAAACAAGCTCACTGGCTGCTGTCATGGCTCAGATGTTGTCACATCGGGCAACTCATGTATGGGTTACAGATGCCGAGAATGAGGACCATTTAGTTGGAGTTGTTGGTTATGCTGATATCTTGGCTGCTGTTACTAAACCACTTCCTCCTACCAATCCCGAAAATCAAACATCTTGAGACTCCGGGATTATGTAGTTTTTTGTTCATTTTTGAGTTGCCTCTCATGCGCCAGCGCAGAATATTGGTACATGGGTGTTCAGTTTATATTTATGGTTTTCTGTGCTTCTTTTTCCTGTTTTGCATATGTTTTGAGGTTTAGATTTGTTGATCTGAGAACAATGTGTTGTACACTCTAAATGTGAATATGTTATGTGGTGTCTGGTTTAATAAGTTGAAAGGATGGAAAATTAATGAACAATTTGTTCTCGAGTTTTCTGGTCATTCTTCTCTTTATTACAGATTTCAAGTTGTTCCAAATGCATCCATATCCCAAAATTTCTAAGCCACATACAACCAAGGGCGGAGGCAAGAGGGCGCAAGGGTGTTCACCCGAATACCCTTCGCCGAAAAATTATACTGTATAAGGCAAAATTAATTTTTTATCTCTATATATTAAGTTTTGAACACCCTTGACACAAGGCAAACGTTTGTCTCAGTAGTCAAGGGTGTTCAAAATGTGCAGAAAATCGTGGGTTTGATTCTTGTGAGTTTGCAATCCAATTTTTTTGAACACCCTTTGTATATATCCTGCCTCCGCCGCATTACAACATTAGAAGACAAGCTCATTATTTTTTATAATGATTTGAATTTTATTTACTAACTCTACGTTTGGTAGAGTGACGTATTTAATTTAATGATGACTTCCGAAGTGTTTAGTCCTAATTAGAGATGAGTCTTTTTCTAAGAATATAATGTTACTAAATAAATAATTTTTGGGTTGACATGCAACATCGTACATCCGTACTTTCTTTTTGAAAATGTCTATAGTGAAAAGCTACCTCATAATAATAATAAGTTAATCCAGAAAATTAAAATAGCTTTAAATGCTAGAGGAAATCACAGTTAGGGAAAACATCATTTTAATCTGTAGTTAGTGTAGCCTATAGCCCTATACATAATACAAATTACCATTGAGAAAATAAAAATTAAAAGCTTAATTTTAAACATCAAGATCCATCGATTAGAGATGCAACTGTAATACTCATTGCATTGTTAAAAGACCAAAAAAGAAAGAAAGAAAGAAACACTATATGTTGGGGATCAAGAGAAGCTTATAGGTCAAACATTATTTTCTTATACTAATTACCAAAAAAGTTATTTTCTTATACTTTGTCTGAATATACCCTAAGTGCCACAAAAGTAAATATCAGTATAATGTGGGCCATTTTATATATGCTAAATATTCCTAAAATATTGATCGACTTTTATGTCTTTAAATATTTATATAATTTAAGGATCTAATAGGTAACTACCTAATAATAAAATTCTTTTCCGATTTAAACTACACATAAAACAAACCAGACAGACATTGTTTTTGAGTCAAATTCTTTTAGGAGACTATTGATTTGGACTACTCCTCACAGCGTCATTATTGAGTACATTTAGATTTTAACCAATTGGTGGCTAAAAGTTACAAGCACTTTCAATTCCTTTTTATTTGTAGAAATTCTTTATTAAGTTTACTTTTCTATATTTATTATAAAGTATGAATATTGAAAGTTAAATATTGAATGACTAAAATATTTTTAAAATATTTGATTAATTTTTATGTCCTTAATTATTTACATAGATCTTCACAAGAAAATGACAAAACTGAAAAGACACCCGCTAATATGATAAGTTGTAGTAGAATAGGAATTTAACCCAGGAATCTTGATATATACGCGATCAACTAAATCTATCAAATTTAATTTTGGTATATGTAAGACTTTGTTCATAAGAAAACCTCTTTACATTAATTATATTACCTAAGAAAAGCAGCATAGAAAATTATCAAATTATCAATATCTCAATTATGTTTGGATACTAATTTGTTTGTCCCAATAGGACGCTAATATAGATGTTTCTTCAAATTTCTTTGCAAAGTACACCTTTTTCATTCTAATATTGAGTTTTTAAAAATATTTGTTCTTAGTAATGATATAATTTATCATGTTTTTTTTTTGTTGCTTTTTTAATTTTTTTCTCAGCATAAAAATTTTGATATCCCATGTAGTCTAACGCATTTGCTAAGACAAAGACATAGAAAATTAAAAACGATTTTATATAGAGTATTCTGCTAAAGACCCTCCGGAAAAGAAGGTTGGCAAGATCTCTTAAATGATTGAATCTATAATATAAAATATCTTTGAGGACTATGGCTGAGTTATATGATTTTTGGTATTTTGAGATGAGTTGTTCTATATAATAAATTTTAGTACATTAGAATGCTAAATATCGAATCATAAAAGTATTTTAAAAATATTAACCGTCTATTACGCTCTTCTACGATTAAATTATGCCGATGTATAAAAAAGTACTAAAAGGTTATCTGAAAATTTATCATAGAATTCAAAATACTATAGGATTTTTCTACATGAAATGGGCATATAATTAAACTAATTACAGTAACTTACAAATTTGCAAGTTACACATCACCTAACTTTTCACAAGTATGCATATTCATCACAAACATACACAAAATATACGTGCAATATACAAAATTAACAAACATATAGTATCAAGTTTCTTTTACACGAATTTATACTTTATAGTGTCTAGCGAAAGATATATGTGCAACGCACGTACATAGAGACTAGTTATATTAAAAACACGAAGGCCCTTAGCGAAATGTTCTTTATTTTTTTTAACCTTTAAAAATAGAGTTTACATTGGATAAAATAGTAGTTTAGTTATTTTCCTAATATGTGGGAATACTCATTTAATTATTTTCCTTATATATAGAAAAACTCATTTAATTATTTTCCTAATATTTAGGACTACAAAATCAACTAAATTTTATAAATTACATTCTTTCTTATTTGGATTATGTAGAAATTTTTTATTTAAAGCTTCAAAAATATTAACTTTTTATTTTATATAAATTTTTTATACTTTAATTTATATAGATGGAAAGAAAAGGAAAGCACTAAAACTACTAACTAAATAGGACGTAACCACTTGGTATTTAGAAGTTTATCTCTTTAAATATATATCAAGAATTCAATCAAAAAAGAAAGAGGACGTATGACATTTTTGGAAGATGACGAAGTAACTTTTAAAATTTCTTGATTTAGGTGAAACCCTTTTATATTCTAAAATACTTTAAACTATACAAAACTATTTTCCACTCATTTGATTTTCTTACAATTTGACAGAAGAATTTTTGTTCGATAAAATATAATTATAGTCGATTATTTAAAATTTGCTATGACCTAATATTAAAATTTAAATAAATTAAATATAATTATATTTTATTGATAAAAATAAATAATTAATTATTTAGCAATAGCTAAATAGCAAAAAAAAATTAATTTTATTATTTTTCAAATTTTATCATACAAGTAAAACTATCTTCAGGTTGACAAAAGTCTTAGTTTAAATAGAAATATTTCAATAAAAAAAGACCACTGATGATGAAAGAAATCAGAAAATAAACTCGAATCAATTATAATTATCTTTTATTTCTAAAAATAAATAATTAAGTATTTAAAATAGCTAATTAGAAAGAAAAAATTTATTATTTTTCAAATCATCATACAAGTAAAACTATCTTCAGGTTGAAAAAATATTGGCTTAAATAGATATATTTTAATAAAAAAGACCACTAATGATGAAAGAAAATAGAAAATAAAGTTGAATCAATTATAATATAGTATTAAAAATTAACTTGGCTAAAATTCAAAATAGAAAAAAAGAATGAAATAATAAGTATTCAAAATAAGTTGACATTTATTATTATATTTTATTTTTCATCTATTAAGTAAATGGCCCTCTAAAGGTTTATTTATGTAATAAGTTATTGGTTGTAAAATACACCTTCAATATTAGTTAGTTTTAGACCTTACATTGTTACTTAATCATTTATTTTTTTCCTACAAAACTATATGACCTAAACGTTCATTCCAATAGATCTAAAAGAAAAGAATTATAATAAAAATATATAACGATTTTGATCATGTTAGATTTAATATTATGTAACAAAAATGACTACAACAGTTGTAAACTTACTCCTAAGGATATGTCCTTCAAATTAATATAAAATATATGTGCTTAATTGTTTTACGTGTGAATCAGTTTCTTCTAAAAACTATATGACGACCTTCTTTATTCCAAATCTCTAAAAAAAATATAATTATTTTTACTGATGGCCTTTTGAAGAATCATAATAAGAATATATAATAAATATCAAAATTTAATAATCAAAAATAATTATATCAATCGTTTTAGATTCAATATCCTTTTATATGAATTACTACAATTTTTGTAATATTTTTTCTAAAGACATGCCCTTCAATTAAGAAGAAATATGTATTCTCCATCGAAATGTGTATTGATCATTTTACCTGTTAAAAATAAATTTTAGAATTGTTATAAAACTAATTATTTTCAAATATAATGACAAATGGAGTTAATCAATATTAGAATTATTTAAATACTAATTCCACTTAAATAATGATAGGTCATACGGTCTTTCAAATATAATACTGAGCCATTCTCTGATGTATTTTACTAGCTTACTTTGTACCCTATTTTTTTTATTATGTTGAACGTAAAATTTATATTGGATAAAAACTATAATTACAATTAAGTATTTAAATTTGGGATGAGTTATTATTAAGATTTGAATCAACAATAACAAAACAAAATTCTCTTTAATGTTAAGAGCAATCCTAATTAACCAAAAAGGTCTTTGATTAATTTGCGAAAACTTCAAGTTATTCTTTTTAAAATTTATAATAAAATAAATATAGTATTGTAGTAAAAGTCAAACTGTTAAATATGCAAACATTTAAAATAATAAGAATTAAACATTTGAAGAATAAATATACTCTAAGTTAGTTGCCATTAATTAATTTTCTTTCTGATATTCGTTTAAATAAATGACAACTTCCTATACTTTTTTCGGTACAGAGTTACTTATCTTAAAATGTTAACTTAGTGTAGATATTTTAAAACGTAGCATTTGATAACTTGATTTACATATTCTTTTTTTCTTTCTTTCCTTTTTGTTGATAAAGGCGCATAGGGGAGCTGGTTTGCATGTTCTTCATATACACATATTTTATTGATTGGCGCTAACCTCTCGTGCAACGCACGTACACTAAAGCTAGTATACATAAATTAATGCTTTGCGCCGAAATTATTTGATTCGGATGAACCCAGAAGGTTACGTCCGCCTCTGCAAATAGTAACACCTTCACAAAACGAGAGGGAGCAGTATTTTAATATTGGAGTCATGGAGAGGTGTAACTGATAAAAGTAAGGTAACCTAGAACGAGTGTTTAATGCACTAGAATATTCAGAATGGAATGCACATATTACATATAGATAAAATCGGGGCTAATGAGTATTTTGATTTCCTGGTGGGTCAAACAAAGCAAGGGGATGATTACACGGGATCGGAATCGAAGCTGGAAACTTCTCGTACTAAGGCCCGAATGGAGTGCTCACTACTGGGCTTGATAAGATGATACTTTCCCGAACTCGGGACAAGCTCCGAGACCTCGAAAAACACAGCAATGATTGTACATGATTAACAGAGGACCGTGATATTCGCACCCCACCAGATTCACGGCACAAATCTCTTCTAACGTCGGCACCAAATCAGTAATTGACAAGAAAGGAAGATTTACCTTTTAGAATTATACTAGGGATGAAACTCTGCTACTATATAAAAGGGAAGTTTTTCTTTGATAAGAGACATGGTAACACGCATATCAAGACAATACAAACTTATTTCTATGCTCTGTAGCTATTGCAAAATCTTGACTTTATTTTTATTCTTTGTTCCTTGTTTTTGATTAGCTTCGAGCCCATGACCCAACTGAGGGCAAAAATTATTGCCCAGTCCAAGTTTAAGATCGGCCATAACGTAACAATTGGTTTAATTATTCAATGTGTCTTTAACTCATTTATCTAATATTCTTGATTATTTGTGTTCTACATACCCTTAAAATCGCGTATAAATTTAATTGTTACCCATTTTAAGGATAAACAGTTTGGCGCCGACCGTTGGACTAAGGATAATAGTGGTAATTTGATACAAATTTTCATAAAACACTCTATTTTACGTTTGTTCTTTATAGTTTCAATTTGACGTCAGCTTAAAAATATCTAATTCTCAATCTGTTCACTTGAATGTTGAGACTGAGCCTGGCCATCATAGCGAAAACAATAACCCGGTGCCTAGCAATATGGTGCCCCCTGCTGATCCAAACAGAGCCCCAGCTTCCGATCCAAATGACGCCAATTCACAGGTCGCTATAAATGCATACTTGCCAACTGACCCCGAAAATAGCATTCATGGAGGCCCTCTACCAACAATCCGAGAAATGCCTGAAGGCGAAGGTGATGGAATAAGCGTGCGGCTAGTCTTCGAAATGTTGCAGGCTTAACAGGCGGCAATAGCACAACTACAGAATCATGGTCACCCTCTTGGAAGGGTCGAGTCTAAACAATCTAGGGAGAGAACCCGAAGAAACGAGCAAACCACTAAGAGGTCTGGTGAAGCTAAGCCCGGAGCCAACCCCGAGATAATAAAAATGCTTGAAGCACTGACGAAGCGGGTGGAATCAGGTGAAAAGAAGTTTGAGGCTAACGACAAAAAGGTGGAAACATATAACTCCAGAGTTGATCAAATCCCGGGAGCACCCCCAATATAAAAAGGACCGAATTCCAAAAAGTTTATCCAAAAGCCTTTCCCTTTGAACGCTGCACTGAAGCCGATCCCAAAGAGGTTTCGTATGCCTATACTTCAAAGTAAACTTGGAAGATGATTAAATCGAGTCTGTTTTGCTAATGAAGTTTGGGTAAACTCTATCAAAGGGAGCAATGATATGGTGTCATAACTTATCCCTAAATTCTATTGCTTCATTTGTTATGCTTGGAGATGCTTTTGTGAAGGCACATGCCAGGGCCATCAAGGTCGAAACCATAAAATCAGACATTTTCAGGTTAAACGAAGAGATAACGAGATGCTCAGGGAGTTCGTATTGAGGTTCTAGATGGAACGGATGGACCTGCCTCCACTTGCTGATAATTGGCCCATTTATTTGTTAATAGTTAGTAGTTAAATACTATAGTCCTTGTACAGTTGATCATTAGTCATAAATGAAGAAGCTCAACTCTTTCTTCTCCCATTTTCTCTCTAAAACTCTCACTTCTTTCTAGCTTCAATTGATCTCCCATGGCTTCTACCAGTAACAACATATTAAAATTGGATTTTAAGTGTTATTATATTTGGTTTTCTACGAGGAATAACATGTTATTGCAGATCAACTTAATCAAGCATAA
Organism: Nicotiana noctiflora; assembly: GCA_032618575.1. Taxonomy (NCBI): domain Eukaryota; kingdom Viridiplantae; phylum Streptophyta; class Magnoliopsida; order Solanales; family Solanaceae; genus Nicotiana; species Nicotiana noctiflora. The sequence continues at coordinate 278,616 of JASVEL010000201.1, read as the reverse complement.
AAACTTAATACACTGTGTGCACAACATATAACTTCAAAAATAAAGTATATTGATTCGACGTAGTTTTGACAACGTAGGAAGATGCAAGATCAGGATATATGCTTACATTTATGAACGAAAGAGCCAAATATTTTGTATCCCTAACGAATCAAAAGCCTCAATAAATAAGACAAAGTTAATTTTGTTCCTTGAATGTTGGAATATTATTGTCAATTAGACATTTATTCCAAAAAGTATCACATCTAAATAATGCCTACGGATCGTCGATGAGCCACACATCAATATATCGTCCTCTTATTTTGGGAAAAAAAACTAAAATGTTCGAAGAGAAAGCATTTGAAAGTCTCAAATTTTATGTATATTAACACTTCATTCTGAGTTGGATTATGTAGTTCTATCATAAACTTTTGTGACTGATTGTTTTCGTAATTGGGGATTAAATTCCATTGTTTTTCACAAAGAAATGACATGCACCAAAGGTGAAACCTGATAAAACACGAGAGATGCTGGGCGTATAAATAAATAAGCCTTAAATCCTGGTGACGCATTTTAAAGCTGTATAAGCTTAGACCCAAAGCAGACAATATTACTAAGGGACTGGGCTATTATATATGCATATGATATTAAAGTTTGCACCATGCGTGCTCGAAGTGCTTGCAGATGCCTTCCATTCACTCCTTGAGTCGGAGGATCGCATTGGGAAACCGGGCAATAGCTGCACGACCACAAATATTAATTTTGAGTAAGGAAGCGAAGGAAACTTGATACTTAAGGAAAGGCTACACTTACAAGATGCATTCCACTTCTCCAAAAATGGCAGGAATTCGGGAGGGATCAAATCTTCAATTGTCACTCGAACAAAGTGCCCCTGCCATCAGTCTCGATCCTCGTTGATGATCGAGAAGGAAGCGTTGCTGGCCCGACAAGTGAGTTTGATTCGCATCCTAGAAAAATTTAGGGACTCTACAGACGGATTAGTTGGTCGAGGGTTAGCCGAGGATATTAGGTGTTATTCGCAAAATAACATAGGAGGATCACGATTCTCCAAAGAGACAAGTGGATTTGTCTGAGGCATACCTTGTATCTCTTGCAAAAGGCAAAAAATACTAGGGGTAAGTATAAACACTTAAATGACCTTCCAAATGAGTAATATATTGTCCTTAGGCCCGGGGACAACCACTTCATTGCCATCCCATTTACTGTCCTCTCGGACTATGGGAAGGTTAACTTCAGTAATAGAACATATGTATCTCCATGCTCCTTCGGCCTTATTGACTTTGAATTCATCTGCGATTGAACAACCTTCACGTATAAAGCTTTTCATGGGGGAATTGGGGGCCTCCTCGAGAGCAGCTACCTCGGGGCATTTACCCGGAGCATAAACCTCGGGGGTAGCCACCTCGGGAGCAGCCGCCTCGAAAGCAGCCACCTGTTGATACCCAATTTTTTTCTAAATATTTTTATACCTAAAATACTTCCAATATAGCATATTTTTGCATATATAAGTACACCCAAGAGTTTTGGAATTTTTAACGATTTTTAAACCAATTTATTGCCTATTTTAATATAACAAAATCCAGTAAATATTCCCAAAATTATCATCTTAGGTGAATAACTTATTATATTCTTATATTTACACCAAAATATAACTAAGGTGATTTTTTCATATTTTTACGAATTTATTTGATATTTTTAAAGTTAATTTACATGTAATTGCAATTATAGCCAATTTTGCGATTAGTAGCATTTTATAATTACAAAATTATTTCCAGTATTTTTAAATTAATATTTATATAGTAGTTGTTTTCTCAGTGTTTTAATTTACTTTTAAATCATTATTACCATTTTTATAAAATAAAACTAAAAAAGTGGCTATTTACAATCTAGCCTCAATTGTATTTCAATTTCAGCCAATTTAATCTCCAATTAACCCCAATTCAGCCAAAAATACCTAGCCCAATTACCACTTGTAACCCGATCCATACCCATTTCCTATGATACCCAACACGTTCCCCATTTAACTCGTTCAATCCCAGCCATTGATCATTTAGATCAACGACTCCCCTCTTTCCTTACCTTTTTAAATTCAAACGGCCCTAAACCCTATCTCATTTTTTCCTCAACCGCCACCTCTAAATCCCCTCCTCTCTCAACTCAACTCAAACCCTAACCGTCGCCACTCATCAAAACCCTAATCTATGGCTTTTCAGGCCCATCGGAGGCCTATACTAGCCTCTCATGGCTTCTGCGTGCTCGTTTCTAAAGGTCCTATGACCAGATCTTGAAGGGTTCCAACCAAGCCTTCGCTCGATGACTATTTTTCGGCCGTCTTCAACCTTTGTTCAGCCAGTCATGGCTATTCAAGTTCGACCTTCAACTTTCCTACTCAGATCGATGGTTTCCAAAGCCTTTCTCATCACCTGGGTTTCTTACAAAATCCTAATCTCTAAGGTTCCTCTGATTTATTCTTAGATCTGCTCTGATCTATGTGTGTGTGAACCTTCTATGCATTTTTCTCAAAGTTTCTTTAATTTTTGCTTTCAGAAACTCTTTATTCTTCAATTAGGGTTTCATGTTATTTTGAATCACTTCTCTGATTCCCAACATGTTTTACTCTGTTTTGTTTGTGTTGTTTTCTATCTGGGTTAGCATGTTGAAAACCCTATTTTTGGGGGGATTTTGTTTGAGTTTCTTGGTCTGTTTATATTTGTTTGATTTACCTTATTTTTTATCTGAGTTAGCATGTTGAAAACCCTAATTTTGGGATTTTTGTTTGAGTTTCTGTTTGTCAATATTCGCTTGATTTACCTTTCTTCCAAATCCTAGTTAGCATAGTGAAAGCCCTAATTTTCAGTTTATTCGATATTCTGAATCTGTTTATTTATTTGTCTGCTTATCTCCTCTAAACTCAATCGATTTTCAAAAAACCCTAGCTTTTTTGGGGACTATTCAATTTCCTTGAAGTGCATGTGCAACTCGTCTGTTGAAATTGCAATGTGCTTCAACTCTCTTTTCTTCATATGATTCATTTTGTTTTGAGTTCACTCAACTCTTTGCATGCTTCTGATCTTCTTCTCTATTGTTAAACACTGAAACTTGACTATCATGCTTCGAATGTCTTCTTTTTAATTGCTACTATATGCTGTTATTTTGCCATAAATTGGCTTCACGTGTCTATTATTTGTGCATTCATTTATATATTCTGAGTTCCTTTTGTGGTTGATTTTTCAAACTCGTAATTGATTTCAAAACTTTTCCTTTTGTAAAATTCTAATATTTTACTCTCTTGTCAAGGGTTAATTGATTTACTTTCCTTGTTTGGCCTTGCTAAACCCTTTCCAAAAACAAGTACGATCATGTACTTGGACTTAAACGCCTATTGTATGATTTTACTGCTTCTTTTATGGAAACAATCATTCTGCTTAAAAACTACTTTTCTTTCCTTATTTTGACACTGTTTGTATCCGTTTGAACAATAATCCCTTGATTAAAGGGAAGTTTTGTGTTAATTTATTCTGACTTGTGATTGTTTCCAGGTTTATGTTAAAACTTTCCTTATAACCTTATTCTTCACTTGATTTCAAAAACTATAAATACCCTACCTTCTTTTCTTTAAACACACGAACAACTTGAGTTCAAAATACACTCTTGCACTTGAAAACTTTCTTTCTTTACTGCTACTTGTGTTGTTGCTTTGTCTAGCCAGCTGAAAACCAAGGCTAGACCGTGGACTTTTGTTTTCTCTACCTTTTCTGCACTTTACTTCTCTACTGGTATGTCTTAGTTAATTTAAAAGCCTCAACAACAACATATTTTCTTTAATTGCTCCAGTTTCCCATTCTTGTCTATTTCTACACTTGTTTCTGCCGTCTAAATATGCACTAGCATGCTGTAATATGTTCCCTTTCGCTTTGTAAATTAATGTTTACCTGTGTGTGCACTCTATCAGTCATTTGATATCTATTTGCTTCCTTGTGAATCCTAAACCTCCGTGTCACCTTATATGTTTTAAGTTATGGTTTAGACACATGGCAATATTTGAAGTTATTATCCATGGATATGAACTGGAGCCCTTGGGCCCTAAGCTTTGTCAATTTCCTATCCATATTCCCTCATTATGTGTGTTAAGTAATAGCTTTGGCCTAACAATATTCTAGTTATTCCTAAGGCCATAGCTTGACCTCCAGTAGGTCTTTATTCTCTAAATATTTGACCAACATGTTTGGTCAGAGGTGTGCTAGTCTACTTTATGGCTGGGCGTGACTGCCAGTCTGTCTGGGTATTCCCTACCCCCGTTTATTGCACTTACACTCACTTTTAGAACTTAGGTTCCGCCCCTCTTGTGTGAGCCCTGCCTTGGGACCCTTGAGCTCTCTCTAAATTTGGACACATAAGGGCTGGCCCTTCCACACTGCACAACTCAATTTCTGATTAACATCTTGGGTATATGCACTCCCTGGGGTGCTTGAAATCTCTTGGATCTCTAAACACCCTAGATGAGATAATGCTTGAAAATCTAGATCTCGAAAGTGGTTCAATCTCATATTATGAGACATTAAGTCTGAATTAGGTTCCTCAGATGTAGTTGTTGACCCCTGATGTATTTTTTTTTAATTCCAGTTTTATTTCTTTTGGGTTGTAATAATTTGTAAAACTCAGAGATTTAGTAAATAGGGGATGAGTTTTACTTTTATGCACTAAGGGTAGAAATCATGTCTATCGGGATCTATTTATGATTTATCAAAATTCACACATAAAAATTATGCCTATAGGGTTAAATTCTGGTTTTTGCAACTACACGCATAGATATCTTGCTTATAGGATTTAACTTATAATTATTCTGCAAGTTCACATATAGAAATACTGTCTATAGACTCCTGCATTTCTGCATATATAAACATTATCAGGCAAACAATTTGTAGGTTTAGTAATAAAAGCTGCATATAGATACCATGCTCATAGGACTTCTATTAACGTCTGAAACCAGTAAACGTGTAGAAAGTATACCTATAGGAAATCTCGAATCTGCATTATCTCATTCGTTAAAAGCAATATCAAGTGCCGAACTCGTATTATTCTGTTAAAACTGGTTTGCATCTTTTTTCTAAAATCAGTAGATATCATGCCTAGTTCTAATCAACACTTAAGACAAAAGGATTAATTAATCAATCAGATTAGTTTTAGTTAACTACATTAGAGCGAGCCTAATATAGACTTTCCGTCGAAAAATATACGTTGAACCAGTCCGCTCGTCGCTTTATTTAATTAAGACCAAATCATTATGTGTAAGACATGCTAAACTCTATGACTTTTATCTGATTTATGGAGGAGTATTTGAGCCCTGTTTGCTTGTCTGCTTCCCCTTTATTTGCATTACGTATTTTTTATTGACACCTTAGCATTTTGTCCTTTGAAACTTCTAAAAGCACCCAAACCCCTCTCCCTTTAGGATTAGTAGTCCATTTCCCCCGGGACTGATAGGATTGAGACGGGTAATAGCATGCAATAAGTAATGATACTATTCCACGCTTTAATACCTTAATATGTAGGAAATGGTAGACATGGAAATGATGATCACACAATAACACTATGCGTACAATTGGGTACCGGTGTTGTGTGGATGATTCGTGTGATTTATAAACCTAGGACCCCCTCCTTCTTTATTATTTTACTTTTTTTTTCCAGAATTTTAAAGCTGTCCATTTTTCAGTTTCTTTAACCTCTTCTTTTACTCTTTGCATCTATCCTGAAAATCTTTCTTTTAATTGTGTGAATTTTAGAATTGTTTCTCCCTAAAATTCCGCCTCTTTCACTTAAGTTACTAGCATCAATTATTTGACCCCTTCCCCTTTACTCGTGTATCTTTCCTTTTAAAAATTACTTTCTTCCAAATTTCAGTACTCTTTTAACCTTTTGTACCTTTATTTTATTTTATTTGCAACCATTGTGTGAAAGCTTCCTTGTATTTGCAATGCTTTCTTGTCTACTTGTTGTTTATATTTAAAGTCACAATTGTAGCATGGCCGCGAACCACACTAGTGCATCTTGAGGGGTGCCTAACACCTTCCCCTCGAGATAATTTATAGCCCTTACCCGATCTCTGGTTTTTTATTTCAAATTCTTTTCTTAAAAGTGTCCTAATGCACTATAATCATTAGATGGCGACTCTCCAAATCCAAAACTCAATTCCTAAATAGGAAATAGAGTTGTGTTTCTTAAATGTCGTAAACCCGATTTCTCGTTCTTTAGAGGGAGGGAAAAACGGGGCGTCGATACCACCTCAGCATTTGTGGCCATGTGGGAAGATTTCAAAAGTGGTAGCCTACTAAGGAACCGATTTTGAAGTTTTAGCCATCGTAATCTAGGAAATGTATGAAGATTTGAAAAAGGCATATGAAGATTTGAAGGTTAGAAATAAAGAGATAAGTTCTTTTAAAATCCAAGAAATATATATGAATATTTGGAGGTTGAAAATAGAGATTTGAAGATTCAAGAAGCGAGGTATGAAGATCTAAGAAAGTTGAAAGCCTTTGTAATGTTTGAAGGTTAGAGCTAGGATCAGAAAGTAAAAGAAGTGAAGAGGACGAAGCTTCTATAGGGAGAAATACGCGACGTTACACATTGAAGGCAATCATCCAATGACTCACATGTGTTCAAAGTCGTAACAACACGAAAGATGGAACGTTTTGGCTTATCAGTCATCTCGGTTGTAACGTTCAAAGGAAGGAACTGGGGTTCATCTGTTGTTTCTTATAGTTTCGGCAAACCTACTCCCCGGAAAACGAGGGGACTATCTGTATGTGGGTAAAACTGGGGCTAACGAGCACCCCAATTTTTCGGTGGGTCAAACGAATCAAGGACATGACTACATGGGATTGTCATCGAAACTGGGAACTTCACATACTAGGCCCAAATGGAGTGCTCGCCACTAGGCCTGATAAGACAACATTTTCCAAACCTAGGACAAGCTCCGAGACCTCAAAAAACATAGCAACGGTTGCGTAGGATTAACAAAGGGCCGTGATATCCGTACGCTACCGGATATCACGGTGCAGATCTCGCCTAACGTCGGCAGCAGATCAGTAATTGACGAGAAAGGAAGATTGTTACCTTTTTTAGAATTGTACTGGGGATGAAACTCTCCTGCTATAAAGAAAAATTTTTTCTTTGATAAGAGACATGATAACACGCATATCAAGGCAATATAAACTTATTTCACTACTCTCTAGCTACTGCGAAGTCTCGACTTTATTTTTGTTCTTTGTTCTTTGTTCTTTGTTCTTGATTTGCTTCAAGTCCAGGACCCAACCGGTGGCAGAAATTATTGCTCAATCTAAGTTCAAGCTAGGCCATAACGTAGTGACTGGTTTGATTGTTCATAGTGTCTTTAACTCGTTTATCTAATAACATTTTTGATTATTTGTGTTGAATCAATCCATATATCTTTAAAATCGCGTATGAATTCAGTTGTTACCCATTTTAAGGATAAACACATTTATTAAGACAGGAGTTTAACTTCTTCAATAGTATTTCAAAATACCCAATATAATTGATAAGTTGCGGGTTTATAATTCAGATAACATATTTCTTTCCTGAACATGCTATTCCCTCAGGTTTACAATAAGTGTTCATTTTATTTTTTGTAGCACGCCCATTAAGAAAATACTAAATCTCATACAAAAATACTTAGTATGACTAAACTATCCCTAATTAAACATTTAATGTGAGGAGTAAGAAAACTATTTAGGGATATGTACATAGGGGTTATTTTGTAAAACTAAATTAAATTTTTTCTTGATTACATAATTGGACACTTATTTTGAACCAAAATAAAAAAGCAAATTGGACACTTATCGTGAACCAGAGAAAATAATTAACAGTCACAAAATATGCTGTTTTCAATTACATCCTAAAGATTTTCAACACATAACCATAGTTTCATCAAGTTAGGCAAATTAAGGCATTTGGAGATAAAAATTGTAATTTTTTTTTTTGAAAAAGAAGTATTTGGTCCTTATGTAAGATTGGACGATTTTATTGGTGAGTCTGCCATTGAGTTATGTAAGAATTTACCAAAGTTTCTTGGAAGTACATAAAATTCTTTAGACGTCCAATACTAAAAATTAGATCTTCTCTATTCTTTGACGAATTTAAGTCACAGCGTGAAGAATATTTACATTATCAATATAATTTAACTAGTAACAACATATTAAAATTGAATTTTAAGTGTTATTATATTTAGTTTTCTACGAGGAATTACATGTTATTGCAGATCAACTTAATCTAGCATAAAAACTTAATACACTGTCTGCACAACATATATATAACTTCAAAAGATGAAAGATCAAGATATATGCTTACATATATGAATGAAAGAGCCAGATATTTTGTATCCTTAACGAATCAAAAGCATGAATAAATATGACAATATTGGAATATTATTGTGAATTAGATGTTTATCGCAAAAAGTATCACATCTAAATAATGCCCACGGATCGTCGATGAGCCACACACCAATATATCCTCTCTCTTATTTTGGGACAAAAACTAAAGTGTTCGAAGAGAAAGCATTTGAAAGTCTCGAATTTTATGTATATTAACACTTCATTCTGAGCTGGATTGTGCAGTTCTATCATAATCTTTTGTGACTGATTGTTTTCGTGATTGAGGATTAAATTCCGTTGTTTTTCACAAAGATGTGACATCCAAGATGAATCCCGATAAAACACGAGAGATGCTGGGTATACAAGTAAATAAACCTTAAATGTACTAGGCTATCATATATGCATATGGTATTAAAGCCACTTCGCATACAACCTTGAACAATGGTGAGCCAAACCTCAGCAGTCACGCTGAGTTCCTAATGAGAGTATATGTGATAACCCGGGTGAATCTTACATCGACAAAACATGGGAGAGATGTTCGGTATATAAGTAAACAATTCTTAAAACCTAGTGATGTGTTTTAATATCGTGCACGTCTGGAGCAAAAGAATACAATATCGCTAGTAGTCTAGACTATTAGAAAAACTACTTGACATTTTGGCTATTAAATGTGACACGAAGTGCAATGGATTAGGGACAAATTATTCGTTACAAAATATTCCTACAAAATTAATAATTTTTTGCAAGAAAATTAATGGAAAATTATATGTATTTCTCAAGTTGTCTTAGTCCTTTAGACAAACCACATCAGCATCCACATACAGTAGTTTCTTGACCTGGGACTTCTCTAGTTATCTACAGCCTAAATTTGTGTTAAATTAGTGTATCAATAAATTCTTCACAAATTTTGTGTGGCAGAGTCCGTCACGGAACTTATTCTTTTTTTCTGAAAAATACATGTCTTTTGTAAGGAAACTCACATGTCACACTCACATGCATATGTATATATGCTTCCTTGAAGTGTAGTACTCCCTTTGTTTCAATTTATATGAACCTATTTCCTTTTTGGTCTGTGCCAAAAAGAATAATCCCCTTTTTATTTGGAAATATTTTACCTTTATACAATGATTTATTGCCACACAAAATATATGCCTCATTTTACACCACAAATTCAAAAGTCTTCTCTCTTTTCTTAAATTTCACGCTCAGTCAAATAAGTTCACATAAATTAAAACGGAGTGAGGGAGTATATAGAATTGCAATTTATGGGTGTAAAAACAAGCAGCATATAATAATATTACCTGCTATCTAAACTTATTCAAAAGTAGACGAAAGCATCAATCAAACAAAAGAGCGAAGAGGAATATATTGTTAACTGACGTTGTACGTTAGAAAGGAAGTGCACCATCAACTCCTGAGACGCCAATTGAAGTCTAAAGATTTGGCATCGTGCCGAGCAGAGGCGGAGCCTGAATTTGATGAGTTCGGAATTCTTGTCCTTTTAAATTATTAATTTTTTAATTAATAATTTATACATATTTAATAAAATTCTTAAAAATTAAATATAAGGTTTGAACAAAAACTAATGAGTTCGACCGAACCCGCAACGTATATGCTAGTTGTCCCCTGCATATATATAAGTTTAGAGAAGCAACTTGTCGAACTTTTATCAGAGAATGGAATAAATGTACTGGTGCCACATCTCTCATTGTACGCACTTGATTCCCAAAGATCGTTCGTTTGATGTTTCACAAACTTTTAATGAGAAAGTGAATCCACCTTTTATACAACAAGGGAATTACACCTTGTATATAAATGTTGATCTACCAATTAGCTTTAAAACTTGTAAATTATTCTCAATATTTGAGCTATTGTATAAAAAGGGAAGGAGTAAGGGAAAGAGAGTGTCCGGTAAAGCGTTGTTTGACTCATAAACTATCAATTACGTTACGAGTTAGGGACAATCAAAAGTTGTGAAAGAGTTAAACCGTAATTAACTATAATAAATCCCGAAGATAGATCTATAGTTTTTGCGTTGCAAATAATTATAAGAATATGGCGAAGTTATGTGAACTATCAATGAAAATCACTGGGAAGATAAAGAAAGAATAAATAATACGGAGGGGTTGATATAGAGAGATAATCAGAAGTTATATTATTAAAAAATAACACATGCCTTTACAATAAGGAGAACCCCTCTTTTTATAGAAGAAAGGTTCTCTCGTCAAAAGCATAATTCATTTAAGGGTCGTTAACGTCCTAAAAATATACAAAGTGAGAGGGGACACAGCGTCCGCATGTGCGAGTCGACGCTACGCCTTTGTTGTTAAAGACGCACCATCGACGCCATGTAGGTGTGGGGGGAGATATGCTTGGCCTTTATCAGGCGTGGGCGTGGGAGGAGACGTACTCGACTCTTATTAGTTATATCCGATTCGACCCCATATAGTTAGTCCCTCCACGTGTTGGAGATGTATTCGACATACGTATGCAATAGGGGGAAAGATCGACTCGCCGTGGCATCGTCCATATATGGGCACGTGGCTTGCTTTTTGAACTGATGTCACTGGCGGCATGTGTCATAATTACAACTGCTCCCGAGGCAGGTCAGGAGGCTATTTGACATTTTAGTTTCCCTCCCCTTTCCCCGACGCTCACTTCTTCGAATTCCGTGTATTAGGGTACTATATATAGGAAGGGGTTTCAAGTTTTTTTATTCTTTGGATCTTTTCAAGAAAAATTTCTTTGTGCCTTTGTTCTTTTCATAGTGACTTTTAGCAACTTTGCGTTTTGACTTTCAGAGTTTGCTTTATAACTTTACAAGCTTGTTGACGTATCCCATCTTTGATCAAAGACTGATTATGGCAAAGGGCAGTCGACGTCGTGAAGGAAACGGGGATGAGGCCACTTCTAGGGTTCCTCCGTCTTTGGAAGGTGGGAAAAAGGCCCTAAAGCCTCTTATCCCTCTTTCTATAGACAATGTGCTTCCTCGTGAACTATATGTTCGAAGGGATTTTCCCTCGATGTGTACAGATTCTACATGGGTGAAGACTAAATTCTCTGTGTCACATTTGAACGACCTGCGTGTCTCTTGTCAGATTTCAGACACGGTAGTTATGGAAGCGGTCAGGGGAGATTTCCCCAACGTACACATGCCGGGGTTCTGTGCCTTTTATTAATACCCCTTTATAATTGGGTGCGGTCTTCCCATCTACCCACTGGCGGAAGAGTTGTGTAGATTCTATAATATATGTCCGGCCCAACTCACTCCCTATACATGGAAAATATGTCGTATATTGATGACTTATGCTGAGAGGGCTGGACTTGACGTCACAATACACCATCTGTTGCAATTGTTCAGTCTCGGATTCATGAGGGGGACGATGTTGCAGCTGAAGAATTGCGGGACGAAGGGTTTGGTTGTCGAAGCGGACGACAAGCGTTGCATCTGTTTTGGTTGAAATTTTTCTTTGTGTGAACCTTGAACTTGGTGGCGGAACCCAATAGATTCCCTGAAGCGTGGAATCCCGAACGTAAGCGTCGTTTTATGCACTTAAGATTTTCAATCATTTATGCCTACTTGACCGTTGTAACCTATTGTGGTTTTTTGTATCTGCAGCCAGGGCATCCACGCCCCGGTCCATTCCGGACATTAGGGCGAGGGTGGGGCGATTGATCCCACTCGTCGAAGAATGCAGGACGTGGGTAGCGTTTACCAATAAATATGGCCTTCCAGGTATTGCGTCAGTTTCTGGTTTGGCGACCATATTCTTTGGTATCGCATTCTCTGACGTACCTTTCCCTTGGTTAATGTGTTGGCAGCCCGAAGTGTCCCACAAAGGAGGAGAAGACGTTGTGTCGCTGCTTCCTCGTTGGCGGACTCTGATTTTGAGCATGTAGTTCAGGAGTGTATAGGTGGGGATGTTCCTGAGGTTACTCGACTTGAGGGCGAGCATGCGGATGTGGAGGTATCCAGTGAGGATGCTTCTGCCGTCGTTCGCTCTGAGGGCGAGGGTGTAATTTGGGAGCCCTCTATCGAGGACGTTCCTGAGGCTACTCGTCCTATAGTCGAGTCGGTAGTCGAACCGATGAATGAGGAGAACCCTGCGCCTCCATCTCCTCCTGCCCAAGAGAAGGCTTCCAAAGGCAACGAGCCGCCGGAGCGGAAAAGCCGCCGATTACTTCTCGGCAAAGGCATAGCCGTGTAGCGCAGGAAGGCGGTTACTCACCATCTTGAGTCAAGGCTGGTCTTTATGGGCGATGCTATTTGACCAGAGAGGGCGGCCCTTCTGTGGGAAGTTGTATCCGATACTGCTTCCCCTCAAGTCGAAGGAGGTAGTGTACCGACTGTCGCCGAGTTGGCTGCTGGCGAGGGAGGAGCAGCTTCTGGACGAGCTCTTGCATCTGCGGACGTGCCGCGAGAGGACTATGCTCAGGTGGACATGGCGACGATGGGGCCTAACCGTTGGCTTATGATCCCAACGGGATATAATCTGTTGCTAGGCAGCGAGCAGCCGCGGCGAACATGACCTTACTGTGCGCAGCCGCTGAGACCGAAACCTTAAAGGATGTAAGCGACAGGGGCTTATCCTGCCGAGTCACTGGTGCGGCATTGCAGGTAAACTCTGTTGTTATTTCTCGTTGTTTTACTATATGCCATTAGGCTTGTGCTGATTTGGGTTTTGTTTCTTCTGTCCTTTTTCTTTTAGACCCTCATTTTGGAAGTGGAGCGAGGCGGGCGTGATCGAAAAAAGAATGCCGCCCTTAAGAAGGCGACGAAGAAGTACAGGGAGGTCCGAGGCAAGCATAAGATGCTGGCGGACATTTATACCCAGGACCCATAATTTCTACTATTCCGCGAGGGGTTAGAGCAGGTGGAGAGTCGGATGCAAGAGCGTACGGCCCATTTTGAATGGGTAGATGCAGACTTAATTACCGTTGTGGCTGAGCTGGAGAGTCTCCTTCGATAGAAGGAGGAAGAGTTGGAAATTGGCCATGTGGCGATGGTAGAGGCAGCTGAGTTGCGTGCCAGAGTTGACACCTTAACTCACGAGCTCAGGGCCAAAGCGGCCGAGGTGGATGCCCTTCAGCAGGTGACAGCGGCAGGTCGTGTCGACGACATATCCCGTGAAGCGCATGACATGTGGGTGTACGCCGAGGCAAGGCGGACTATTTTTGAGGAACTACGATCTGTCGGCAGGGCCACTAAGGCGGAGGTTAAAGACTAGCATCGTTTGGTTAGGGTCGCACGAGAAGCTTGTTGGTACAACCCTGATTCCCTGGGCCCGGCGGGATATACCTTTGCGGATGTGAATCAGCTGGGCACGGGGCCTTGGATTTCTTTGTTGTTCCTGACTGAGGGCGCCGATGACCGTGGTGACAGCACGACAGGTGCAATGGGGGGTGTCGAAGGCCAGGGTGGTAGTTAGGTTAAATTCTTATTTTGATTTCGTAGTCGAAGGGACGTCATGATTGTAAATGATTTGTAGTAATACATGCATTTTGTTGTGTTTACGTCTTCTTTCGCACTTTTATTTTGCGTACTCGTTGCGTGGTATCGACTTTTATCGAGTTAACTTGTTGTAGTTTAGGTTGAATCGACTCTGGACCCAGCTGCTTATTTGTTTTGAAGTGGTATTTGCCTTTCCCTCGGCTCCAATCATATCAGGTCGAGTCGAGTTGGTTGTTTCGCCATTGGCCTTGGCCTTTTGCATGTTTAGGGGTGGCCATAGCCTCTTATGTGTTTGTACATGGCCGTAGCTTATGTATACGATGTTGGTGGCCTTATCCTTTTATGTTTTTTATGGGTGGCCGTAGCCTCTTTATACGCTATTAGTGGCCTTAGCCTTCTGCGTTATGGACAGTCGTAACCTCTCCGTATGTTATTAGCGTCTTTAGCCTCTTGCATTTATGGATGGCCATAGCCTTTCATGCATGGGAGATGGGAGTAGCCTTTTCATGCATTGGTGATGGCCGTAGCCTTCTCATACGCTATTAGTGGCCTTATCCTTTTGCATTTACGGACGGCCGTAACCTCTCTATACATTATTAGCGGCCTTAAACTCTTGCGTTCATGGATGGCCGCAGCCTTTCATGCATGGGAGATGGCCATAGCCTTTTCTTGCATTGGAGGTGGCCGCAGCCTTTTCATACATTGGAGATGGCCGTAGCCTTTTCATACATAGGAGATGGCCGTAGCCTTTTTATACATTGGAGACGGCCATAGCCTTTTCATATATTGGAGATGGCCTTGGCCTTTTCATACATTGGAGATGGCCGTGGCCTTTTCATACATTGGAATTGGCCGTAGCCTTTTCATACATTGGATATGGCCGTAGCCTTTTCATACATTGGAGATGGCTGTAGCCTTTTACTTCACGAACCAACACGCGCTGACTGCAACTTCCGATACGGTCAGGTATGTCAGTAAGGGTTCGCCTGGTTCCGCCTTTGATAGTAGCGGTGATGATGACATGTATGCTTTTAGTCCTTGCAGGGCTTTGACTTCCTCATTCCAATGACATCCATTGTCTTTTTTCAGGATGTTGAAGAATTTGTGGAATCTGTCCGAGGATCGAGAGATGAAATGAGAGAGGGCGGCTATCCGGCCTGTCAATTTCTGGACCTGTTTTTTGCTGTTGAGCACTTCAGGTATTGAAGCGATTGCTTTTATTTGATCAGGGTCGACTTCGATGCCTCTTTAGGACACGAGAAAACCTAAAAACTTTCCTGATACCGCACCAAAGGCGCATTTCTCGGGATTCAGTTTCATCCCATACCTTTTTAGTATTTCGAATGCCTCTCGCAAGTGGTTGATGTGATCTTCCTTTCTAGCGGACTTCACTAGCATGTCATCAATTAAACCTCAATGTTCTTGCCGATCTGTTCCTTGAACATCTTGGTGACCAATCTTTGTTATGTGGCCCCCGCATTTTTTATTCCAAAGGGCATCACCTTGTAGTAGTAGGTACCTTGGTGAGTGATAAATGTGGTATTTTCTTGGTCTTCTTCGGCTATTAAGATTTAGTTATAACTGGTATATGCATCCGAAAAGCTTAGTATTTTATGTCCGGCAGTGGCGTCGATTAGTTGGTCGGTGTGTGGGAGGGGGACAGAGTCCTTGGCGCATGCCTTGTTCAGGTCGGTGAAGTCCACACACATTCTCCATTTCCCGTTCTTCTTTTTGACCATCACTACATTGGCGACCCACTGCTGGTATTTTGACTCTCTTATAGAGCTGTTGGCGAGTAATTTGTTCACTTCTTCGCGGACTGCCTCGTTGATCGCGGTGTTAAATTTTCTTCTAATTTGTCATACTGGTGGATGTAACGAATCAACATTGAGTTTGCGGGTAGCGATGTCTGGCGAGATCCCTGGCATATCTGCATGGGAAAAAGCAAATGTGTCTGCATGGTCAGTTAAAAATTCAAGATACTTACTTGGGTTGGTGAGCCCGTGGCCGATGTATGCTTTTTTTTTTGGGTTTGTGGTGATCCAGTTGAATTGGATTGAGGTCCTCGACCGTTGCTTTGCAGGCTTCCACAATGTCCGGGTCTCTGATGGTATCGGTCGTCGGGTCCATTTTGGTCCCCGACATGGCTAATTGTTATCCTTCTGCGCTTGCTCCTTTCAGATGTCGGGTGTGGGCGCAATCTTATGTTATCTTGTAACACTCTTGCACTGTGTGTGGCTCTCGTTTGATGCTGAATATCCCCCATAGGGTAGAGAACTTGACCGCCTCGTATAAACTTGAGGGGACTGCTTGCATGGCATGTATCCATGGGCGTCCGATGATAACATTGTATGCCGTTTCTTGGTCCATTACATGAAAAGTTGTCTCCAATGTGACTCCCCCAGCAAGGACAGGCAAGATTACTTCTCTTGATGTTCGTTCCACTGCATTGTTGAAACTAATAGTTATACAACAGGGTATTATCCTATCCTCGAGTCCCATCTGTGAAAGTACTTTTGGATGGATGATGCAGGCGCCACTTCCGTCATCGATCATGACTCTCCTGACATCCGTATCAACAATACGTAAAGTGATAACTAAAGCATCGTAATGGGGAAAACACAAACCGGGCATCAGACTTATCGAAGGTGATACTCCCTTCGAGGTCATCGTACCGTTTGTGGGAGATGGTTCGCTTTAGCCTATGTGTGTTGGCAAATTTGACATGGTTGATAGCGATGTCGGCGCCATCTCCGATGATCATGTTTACTGTCCGTGTCGGGGAGGGTGGTTTTGGTGGCCCACGGGACTGTTCTCGCCCGCATGCGAAATTGGCTTTTCCCTTGTCGCTAAGCAGCTCCTTTAGGAATCCTTGGTTCAGCATTCTGACGACTTCCTATCGTAGGCCTATGCAATCTTAGGTTCTGTTTCCCCATTCTTAGTGGAATTCGCACATGACGTTTGATTTCCTCGTGGCGGGATCTGATTTCATTTTGTGAGGCCATTGCACCTTGGTGCCCACCTTTTCTAGTGTATACACTATTTTTGAAGGAGAGACATAAAAGTTATGTGATGAAATCAAAGGGGCCGTACCTCTTTTGGAGCTGGGCGAGATGTCGTTGCAATGCGTCTGTATGACGAGGGTGCGGATGAGGGGACCTCATGTATGGCTGATGTCGTTCTTTACTGGGGTGAGGGGGAATTCTCGGTGTCCTTCGTGACGTCGATCTTTCCTCGTATCTGAGTGTATGGTTGTCAATCATCGGGTCGGTCCATTGAGATCGTCTTCGTCTACTCGTACCTCGACGTAGTAGGCGTTGTGGATCTCGTCCCAAGTTATGGGAGGATATTTCATAAGCTGGCTTAGTAGTTTCTTAGTTGCTCTGGAACCGTCCCTGCTGAGTCCGTTCTGGAAGGCAGCTACCGCCATGCCTTCCGACACGTTTGGCAGGCTCATCCTCACTCTGTTGAATCTAGCGATGAAGTCCCTGAGGCCCTCGCCCATGATTTGTCTGATGGCGAAGATGTTGTTCACCCTGGCCTCTTCCTTCTTTGCACCGGCGTGTGCGGTGACGAACTTGTCCACCATTTCTTTGAAGGTTGAGATCGCTTTGGCGGGCAACTGATAGTACCATGTTAGGGCTTCCCCGGTCAGCGTCTCGCCAAACTTCTTCAGCAGCACAGATGATATCTGTTCTTTTGACAGGTCGTTACCTTTCACGGCAGTGACATAATAGATGAGGTGATCCTCGGGGTCGGTGGTCCCATCGTATACCCTCAGATAAGGAGGCATCTTGAAAGTTTTCGGGATGGTGTAAGGGGCGGCTTCCCCGGAGTAGGGTTGTTCTACGAACCTTCCAACGTCTCGCTTGGGCAGCAGTTTTGGCGCTCCGGGGATCTTATCGACCCTATCCTGATGCTCTTTCATTTGGTCGCGGAGGGTTTGTTTTTGCTCTCTATTTCTTCTATTTTTCTCAGAATGGACGCCAGTGTGTCATCATGGATTTGCGTCTCGATCGGTTGGTTATTGGTTTGCGTTTCCTCTTGCTCGTCCTCAGTGGTAGCAATACTCGTCGTCGTTACTGCTTTTGCGCGGCTTTGTGGTGATTTTCTACTAAGCCTCTCAAGATACTCGTCAACCATTCTTCGAGTAACTTTCTAACCGCCAGGGGGTGCTTCTTTTGCAGTGGATATAGAAGATTCTTTGTCCTGCAAGGTCGCAAGGTTCCCGGATGGGGAAGGTGAAGCTTCTATCTCTAGCGCGATATCAGGGGTGGTGTTGATGGTAGTGCTACCACCGACCTCGTTCAGGGAGCTCAAGAGGTTGGTGGTGACTTCCATTATAACTTTTGACCTGGTGTTGTTTTCGGCCATTTCGGGGTTTTCGTGGGAAATATATGATGTGGTTATCTGATCTTTTGGGTGTATACTATAGGTTTGATTTTCAAAATTCCCACAGACGACGCCAAATTGTTTGACTCAAAAGCTATCAATTACTTAATGAGTTAGGGACAATCAAAAGTTGTGAAAGGGTAAATCGTAATCAACTATACTAAATCCCGAAGATAGATCTATAGTTTATGCGTTGCAAATAATTATAAGAATATGGCGAAATTATGTGAACTATCAATGAAAATCACTTTGAAGATAAAGAAAGAATAAATAATACAGAGAGGTTGATAGAGAGAGAAATAATCAGAAGTTATATTATTAAAAAATAACACCTACCTTTACAATAAGGAGAACCCCTCTTTATATAGAAGAAAGGTTCTCTCGTCAAAAGCATAATTCATTTAAGGTCAGTTGACGTCCTAAAAATATAAAAAGGGTGAGGGACAGAGCGTCCGCATGTGCGAGTCGACGCTACGTCTTTGTTGTTAAAGACGCACCCTCGACGCCATGTAGGTGTGGGGAGATATATGCTTGGCCTTTATCAGACGTAGACGTGGGAGGAGACGTACTCAGCTCTTATGAGTTATATCCGGTTCGACCCCATACGAGCCTAAACCTTTTCAACCATAGAATACAAAGGTATTGATCAGGTACTACTAACTATCATTATAACTGTGAGCACGTGATTTTTACCCTATATGATGATTACTCCCAAAAATTCAAAATAAAATATTTTGTGTTATTTTTCTCTTAATTGTTTGAGTCTGTGTGTGCGTGTTTATTTGTTAAGTTAAGAACATACAAAATATGTTATGTTTGCACTCTTAGGATTTAAGTTTACAACTAAAAGTAATTAGAATGATTTGACGAAAATGGAAAATAAAAAAATATGTATTTTTTGCATTTTAATGTTTAAAGTCTAGTTGTGCGGTTTGTGTTTAATTGATGTTTAATTGAGTGTTAATTGTTAGCATACCTTAATTAGTATTTCTCATAATTTAATTGATTTTTGTAGTGTAATTAGAAAATTTGTTTTAGTAAATAGGGAGCTAAATTAAAGAGATAAAGAAAAGAGTTGGCCAGATTTGGGCCATCTCCAGTCCAGCCAAAACCAGGCCCAATCGAGTTTATCCCTAGTCCAATCCAGTGGGTCTCTAAGACTAACGAAACGACGTAGCATGGTGTTAAAGCTACGTCGTTTTAGCACCAACAGATCTCAACCTTAAGTCCATTCCTGATCCAACGGCTGAGATCTCATCGCCCCAACCCGTTTTGCCAGCGACCCGTTCCCCTTTGAGACCGACCCAGTCTCACTTAGTGAGACGACGTCGTTTGATATCCACCAAGAGATCCGGGCCATTGATTTTGCTTGATCGAACGGTCAAGATTAAATCACCCCTTTAGTATATAAACTTGATCTCTACCCAGCCCCCCGATCCAAAT
This sequence comes from Nicotiana noctiflora, assembly GCA_032618575.1. Classification (NCBI taxonomy): domain Eukaryota; kingdom Viridiplantae; phylum Streptophyta; class Magnoliopsida; order Solanales; family Solanaceae; genus Nicotiana; species Nicotiana noctiflora. The sequence goes on along the minus strand of JASVEL010000201.1, from coordinate 258,945 downwards.
ACCCCATCATCGTCTCTATCAGAGACGAGGCAAATGAGCTCCACCGTCCCCCGCCGCACTCCGCCTACCGAAAATCGCCTCACGGCGGTTCCGGTAGGCCAAACTTCTCCATCTTAGCACCAAATGATCTTCCAAGCACCCTGAGTCCAAATCCACGAACCGTTTCCCTCGAATCATTCCCTATCTTCTCGAATCTTCATTTGAAGATTCGACCTAAAACCAAACCTACGCCAAACCGCCCCAAAATCTCACCCTAGCACCTCCAGACCACCCTCACACCCAAACGACCATTGGTCTGGCTCGAATCTAACCAGAAGTCATCGAACCCCAATCCGAGCCTTTAAGAACCCTAGAAATCCAATTGGCAAAAAATTGATCTGATTATTCAAGATTTGGAGTCTAATAGACTTTAATCAGAGTATTTTCATTAGAAAATACTTTGATTAAGATCCATTCGACTCCAAAAGATCCAAGTTCGTCCATGACCGAGTTCTGAAGGTACTCTTTTCTCATTTTTTTCTTGTTGCATTGCTGTGTGTATATATACATTCTTCATTTTTTAGTATATAATTAATTAAGATTTTTTTTACTTTATTTTTTAGAGATAAATTTAAACGGAGAAAATGTAGTCATCATAGGATTTTCTTTTAAAAATAAGACGAGCCCCGCTAAATAACGTATAAATCATGGAGCCCTCAATTAATTGTAATGAAAACCTTAGACTTGGAAGGACCGTTTAGTGAATTTCACGGTCCTTTCCCCAAAGTTAAACAACACGATAGACTCTTTAGGCACGACTTTGACGAAATACTTTCCTAAATACGGGTGCGCATTTATGTGACCCAAATCTTACTCTCGGCGAAACTGAAATATATTAAAGTCGCAGGCGTACTGGTTGCGGTGTGACTCGAAATGTATTTTCGTGACGTTGCAATTCTTCTAAAATTGAAAAGCGGAATATAAGAGCACATAAATAAAAAGATATAAAGAAATCGGATAGAAACAAAAATTGCAGTTGAGCGACCGTGCTAAAACCATGGAATCCGGGAGTGCCTAACACCTTCTCCCGGGTTAACAGAATTCCTTATCCAGGTTTCTAATTTCGCAGACTGTAATACAAAGTCATAAATTTCCTCGGTTCGGGATTAAACCGGTGACTTGGAACACCATTATTTTTCCAAGTGGCGACTCTGAACTAAATAAATAAATCCCGTTTCGATTGTCCTTTAAATGGAAAAACTCCCACGCGCTCTCACGGGTAAGCGTAAAAAGGAAGTGTGACAATAACTAGTAATTGGACTATAATAATTTGTTAATTCGCCATACTGCGAAATATAATATAATAATTTCTTACGCTATTAATACATATAAGTTAAGCTTTAAAATAAATACTTCGGAAGAACATTACGTTAGTCTAAGGAAAAGAAATTGTTGATATATTATATCTTCCATATCATAGATAAAGGAATAAACTATGATTTCTCAGTCGGATCTCTCTATAACAACACTTTATTATAAAAGCCAAACTTTTCTGGAATAATTTTTATATTATGTTATAATGTATGTTCTTTATAACCATACTTCGCTATAACATCAAAAAATATTAGGAATAAATAAAGTTGTTGTGAGCACGTGATTTTTGCCATACATGAGAATTACTCCCAAAAAATTCAAAAATAAAATAGTTTTGTGTTGTGCGTGATTTTTGTGATTTTTGTGTTATTTTTCTCTTATTATTTGCATTTTTTGCGTGTGCATGTCTATTATTTAAATTAATATAAAATACAAAAATGTTTGCATTTGCATATAAATTTATGTTTGTAATTGAGAGTAATTAAGTTATTTTACGAAAATGAAAAATAACAAAAATATGTATTTTTATACTTTTAGCATGTAATATCCAAATTGTGCAATTTTATTTTTAAATTGTTATTATATGTGATAATTATTATTAGAAGTTAACTAGTAATTTTATAGACTAATTTAGTTCTATAAGTTAATTTAGGATTTTAGAATTTTAGTGTTATTTTAAGGAAATAAAAGAAAAGAAAATAACACAACAAAGAGAAGAGAATCAAATTTGGGCCATTTTTTAACTTAATTCTTCTAAGCCCAAATCACATTTTTCCAACCCATCCAGAACCACCCCTTAAACCCGCCCAATACCCAAACCGACGCGGTCCAGCCCCGTTTCCCCTCCTAATTGATCTGGACCATTGATCTCGTTGGATCGAACGGTACAGAACCAATGTTTTTTTTCAAACTAATTTTAATTACCCAACCCCCTCAAACACTCCCCATTTCTGATTTTCCCCAAACCCTAGCCCCAAAATTCCCACAGCCGCCAACCCCTCCCCCTTTCTCTTCGTCTCCTCCGAACAACCCCTCCAGCCATGGCCGCCGACCACTGCCCGTCAACCGCCGTTGCTCACAACCTCCAAACAGCCGCCAGAACTTCACCAACAACCCTTGAAACTCGTTGTCAACCAGCAACGCCATCCAACAACAGCCCCCCGCCGCCTCCAATTGACCCCAAACTCACACCCAACCTTCACCTCATCTCCCTCACACCCTAACCACCGTTATTTCTATTCGAATCTGGCCGGAAACCATTAAGCCCCTGTGACGACCCGGCCCGTCGTCACGGGAATTACCACCCCGTTATGTTGAAATTGTATGTTTTATGCTTTTATATCAGTGTTAAAGTCTATCGGGTGATTTAGGAGTGATTTGGATTGAAAATGAGGCATATAGCCTTTTTGAAGGAGGCTTGAATAAGGAAAGTCAACCCGGAGTTGACTATTTGGTTAGAGGGCTCGGAATCAGGTTCTGATGATTCGGTTAGTTCCGGGAGATGATTTGTGACTTAGGGGAGCGATCGGAATTTAATTTGGAGAGCCGGTGTAGAAATAGGCTTGAATTGGCTAAGGTTGAATTTTGGCGAAATCCGAACGGTAGGTGAGACTTTGATCCGGGGGTCGGAATGGAATTCCGACAGTTGCAGTAGCTTCGTTAGGTGATTTTGGATGTGCCTGCAAAATTTCAGGTCATTCGGACGTCGTTTGGTCGGGTTTTTGATCGAATGTGTAATTCGGAAAGTTTTAAGAAATCTAGGCTTGAATTCGTGTGTAATTGGCGATTTTGATGTTTAGAATGGTGTTTTTATGATTGGAACAAGTTCGTATCGTGTTTTGGGGTATGTTGGTGGTTTTCGTTGGGGTCCCGGGGGCCTCGGGGTGAATCCGGACCATCATCCGGCATTTGGAAGCAAGAAAAGACCTGCTGTAATCTGCAGATCACTGGGCAGTGATTTGGCCTTCGCGTTCGCGAGGGCACGGCCCGCGTTCGCGTAGGCCAAGTTCGGCAGGCATCGCGTTCGCGAGGGGGGTATCGCGTTCGCGTATTGGAAAGGCTGGGAAGCTTCGCGGACGCGTGAGTGAAGGTCGCGTTTGCGTATGAGGGAGTTAGGACGCATCGCGTTCGCGTGGGTTTAGGCCGCGATCGCGAAGAAGGAATTGGCGAGGCCACGCGTTCGCGTGAGGGACTACGCGTTCGCGTAGAGTAATAATCCGGAGGCTGGGAAGTTGACCTTCGCGAACGCGTGAATGAGTGACGCGTTCGCGATGAAGAGAGGAAAAAGGCATCACGTTCGCGTGAGAGGCGTCGCGAACGCGATGAAGAAAATAGGCTGGCAGTGAAGTTAAGTTCAGAACAGAACCAGTCGCGGGTTTAATACCCAAAACCTCCATTTTTGAGTTCCAAGAGAAGAAATTGATGGGAGATTGCTGATCGGGGTTTCGTTGGAGGTAAGTTTTGTGGCTTAATTACATCATTTTAACATGAAATCATGGGTTAAATTCCTGTAAATGGAAGATTAAAGGTGGGTTTGAGCCCTAGGCCTAAATTAAAGAAAAACACTGATTTGAGTGGGCAAATGGAGTCCGATTTTGGTACATTTTATATACCTAGACTCGTATCGAGATGTGGATTCCGAATATGTGACTTTTGTAATTTTCCGAGAAGTATACCGAAAGTCGGGTTTTGACAACTTTGGGAATTTTGATGTAAATTGAGTTGTATTGATTGGGTGTCGTCCCATTGGCCTAATTTGTTGTATTTCTACTGTATTTGATCAGGATTCTACGCGTTCGGAGTTTGATTCTCGTGGCAAGGGCATTGCGGAGTAGTCGTCGCGCCGTTTTGAGGTGAGTAATAGATGTGGGTGATGACCAGCAGGTTCGAAACCCCGGTATACCACTTTGTGACGCTGTATAGCGGCGAGACACGTACTCTCTTGTGAGTGCGGGGTCGATTGTGATTGGGGACTATGACATAGTCCGACTTGTTGATACAGTATTATGATATTAGGCTATTCTTGAGCCGTCGAACCTCCTTCTCGGATGGTTGCATATTATATATTGTGATAATGGCTACTCTTGAGCCGAGGAACCCCCTTCTCGGGCGGTTGAGTATACTTGTGGGCCATGAGCCAGTTATTGGATCCCGCGAGGATCGTTATCATTGTTTTATCATATTGACATGCTAGTTTACTACTAGTCCGCAGCTATTTCTGTTATCATGTTATTTCCAAATCTCTGGAACTTGATATTTCTGTTTTCAACTGAAAAATGATAAAAGATGTTTTCAAAACTACTTTTGAGCCTGCGAGGCTGTGATTGCATATTAGCTGACTAGTAGTGGATCGGGTTGCGCGCCGCAGCAGTATATATGTTGGATCGGACTGCACGCCGCAGTGATATTGTGCTTGGGCTGTAAGAGCCCCTCCGGAGTCTGAACCCCCACAGTGAGAACGGGTACCCAAATTGGATCGGGCTACGCGCCGTAGCGGTCATATCATGCATTGCATTGAATTTTAGCTACATCTGCTAGTTGTTATACTGTTTTGCTGGTACTTGTTGGTACAGGTACAGTTGATATTGATTCTGTGACAGGATATTTGGTTACAGCTTTACATAGTGCTTTATTGCGGATTTCTTATCTGTGCTGTCTTACCCCTGTTTATTACCACTGAGTCTGGCAGTACTCATTTTACTCCCTGCACCTTGTGTGCAGATCCAGGTACCTCTCAGCAGTGATCCAGTAGCTGTGCGAGGCAACATTTGTGGATATTCGAGGTAGCTGCAGAGTCCGCAGGACCCGATATTCCTTCCTACTGTCTATTGATTTTGTATTGACATTCCTTTCCGCACTTGGTATTCTTGTAAACCTTTATACACTCATGTTCAGTAGAGGCTCATGACTCTTGACCCTTGGTCTATGGGAGTTGATGTATTATGGGACTTGGTTCCCCGTTTTCGTTATATGTATCATTGTTGCTTCATGAATTAATATGCTTAAATGGGTTAAAGAGAGCTTCTAGCTCCGTTCTTGTTATTGATTGGTCAGGCTGGCTTAGCAATGTGCTGGGCGCCATCACGACCGGATTTGGGGTCGTGACAAGTTGGTATCAGAGCCTAGGTTTACTAGGCCTCGTGTGTCTTGAGCCGGTTAGTAGAGTCTTGTGGATCGGTACGGGGACGCCTGTACTTATCCTCGGGAGGCTGCGAACCTTTAGGAAAACTTCACTTTTCTTGAACTCTGTCGTGCGATCTTGTTGTTCTGAGAACTGAACTTCTATATTCTATTCTCTCGCAGATGGCGAGAACGCGAGCATCGGGACGAGGTGGACGACCTCCATTGCCACCTGTTAGAGGCCGTTGGCGCGGTCATGCTAGAGTTAGAGGTAGGGCGACTGAGACAGTGCCAGCTGACCCACCTGTTGTACCAGTTTAGGAGCAACCCCCAGTGGTTGATGCTCTAGCAGCCCCAGTTCAGGGCCAGACTATATCTATTGTTATTCCTGGTCTTCAGGAGACTCTTGCTCAGATATTATCAGTGTGTTCCGGTTTGGCTCAGGTAGTTTCAGCTACCGCTACTGTAGCGACATCTCAGTCAGGGGGTGGTCAGCAGACCCCAGCAGCTCGCACACCTGACCCGGTTGTTCAGGGACTTCAGACGCCAGAGGCGGTCCCCGCTCAGGTGGTTGCACCGGTTATTCCTTTAGCTGCACCAGCTCCAGCTCCAGAGCATATGATTCAGGCTATGCCCGACAACGAGCAGCGTCATCTTGAGAGATTTGGTAGACTTGAGCCACCCCATTTCAGTGGCGTTGAGGGCGAGGATGCCCAGGGTTTCTTGGACAAGTGTCGGAGGATGTTGCGGACGGCTGGTATTCTTGAGTCCAGCGGAGTTTCATTTACTACCTTTCAGTTCACTAGTCCCGCATTTGATTGGTGGGAAGAGTTTGAGAGGCGTAGGCCTGCAGGAGCAGCACCTGTCACATGGCAGCAGTTCTATACTCTCTTTCTAGAGAAATATGTACTTCAGTCTTGTCGCGAGGAGCTACGTCGCCGGTTCGAGTGGTTGGTTCGGGGCGACATGTCTGTGACCCAGTATGAGCTCAGATTCACACAGTTGGCTAGGCATGCCACATGGATGATCCCTAATGATAGGGAGAGGATCGGGAGGTTCATTGATGGCCTCAACTACTCTATCCGCATTCTTATGACCGGAGAGAGAGTTTTGTCATCATCATTTGAGCGAGGTTGTTGATATGGCACGCTCCGTCGAGGCGGATCGTCGCCGAGAGAGAGAGAGTGGGAGGCCAAGAGGCCTCGTGGTTCGGCCATTTCGGTGGTGCTCCATCTAGAGGGCATTCCCGGCGGAGCGGAGGTCGCTCATCGAGACCTTCTCGTTCAGGCCGCCCAGAGCAGAGCGAAGGATCTTATGGTCGTGGTCGACATGGGTTTCGGCAGGGTCAGTCATCACTCAGTGCCCTTCCGGCCCGGGGTGCAAGCACCTACTTCATCGGCCCGGGGTTCTTCTCGCGGCGAGGGGTTCCCTCCGGTCCCCTTCTCCGCAGCACCGGGTGCATGTTATGAGTGTGGTGAGTTGGCCACACGAGGAGACAGGTGCCCTCGACTCCGTAGGGACGAGACTCGGCAGAGGGATCGGCCCTCATCTTCGAGCACCATCTCGGTCCAGTAGAGGTGGATGTCGGTCTTCTCGTGGTCACCCCGAGGGCGAGGAGAGATCCGGTGGAGGCCGAGCACGGTTCTATGCACTTCCCGACGGGCGTGATGCGGTTGCCTCCGATGCTCGTGATTACGGGTATCATTTCTGTCCGTCACAGAGATGCCTCGTTCTATTTGATCCGGGGTCCACATATTCTTACGTGTCCTCTTATTTTGCACATCACTTGGGTGCGACTCGTGGTAGTCTTGATTTACCTCTGTTCATGTATCCACCCCCGTGGGTGATACGATCGTTGTGGATCATGTCTATAGATCCTGTGTTATATCTATCGGGGGTCTGGAGACCCAGGCAGATTTGTTATTGTTGGGGATGGTGGACTTTGATGTTATATTGGGTATGGACTGGTTGTCTCCGTACCATGCTATATTGGACTGTCATGCTAAGACAGTTACGTTGGCCATTCCTGGTATTTCGTAGATCGAGTGGCGGGGTTCGACCGATTTCGTCCCTAGCCGTGTCATTTTGTTCTTAAAAGCTCAGAAGATGGTCGAAAAAGGTGTTTATCGTACTTAGATTTTGTGAGAGATGTGAGGCCCAGACTCCCAATATTGATTCTGTTCCCATTGTGCGAGACTTTCCTGATGTGTTTCCCTCATACATGCCGGGCATGCCGCCGGACGGGGATATTGATTTTGGTATCGATTTGGTGCCAGGCACTCAGCCTATTTCTATTCCTCCGTATCGAATGGCACCAGCTGAGTTGAAAGAACTGAAAGAGCAACTTCAGGAGCTTCTGGATAAGGGTTTCATCCGCCCTAGTGTGTCTCCGTGGGGTGCACCGGTATTATTTGTTAAAACGAAAGATGGTTCCATGCGAATGTGTATTGATTATAGGCAATTGAACAAAGTGACAGTGAAGAACAAGTACCCTCTACCGCGCATAGATTATTTATTTGATCAGCTCCAGGGAGCTAGGGTATTCTCAAAGATTGATCTTCGTTCAGGCTACCATCAGCTGAAAATTAGAGAGTCCGACATTATGAAGACTACATTCAGGACCAGATATGGTCACTATGAGTTTCTCGTGATGTCTTTTGGGTTGACCAACGCCCCAGCAGCATTTATGCATCTGATGAACAGTGTGTTCATGCCTTATTTGGATTCATTTGTGATTGTGTTCATTGATGACATTCTAGTCTACTCCCGTAGTCAGGAGGAGCATGCTCAGCATTTGAGTATTGTGTTGCAGAGATTGAGGGAGGAGAAGCTATATGCTAAATTCTCCAAGTGCGAGTTTTGGCTCGAGTACGTAGCATTTCTGGGACATGTGGTGTCTCGTGATGGTATTCAGGTTGATCCTAAGAAGATAGAGGCGGTGCAGAGTTGGCCTAGACCGACCTCAGCTACAGAGATCAGGAGTTTTCTTGGCTTGGCGGGATATTATCGCCGGTTTGTTCGGGGATTTTCATCCATTGCTTCTTCATTGACTAAATTGACCCAGAAGGGTGCACCATTCGTGTGGTCGGATGAGTGCGAGGAGAGCTTTCAGAAGCTCAAGACGGCTTTGACCACGGCTCCAGTGTTAGTATTGCCATCAGCTTCAGGTTCATATACTGTTTACTGTGATGCCTCGAGAGTGGGGGTAGGTTGTGTGTTGATGCAGGAAGGTAAGGTAATTGCTTATGCTTCTCGGCAGTTGAAGCCACATGAGAAGAACTATCCTGTTCATGATTTGGAGCTAGCCGCCATTGTTCATACATTGAAGATTTGGAGGCACTATTTGTATGGTGTGTCTTGTGAGGTGTATACCGACCATCATAGTCTCCAGCACTTGTTCAAACAGAAAGACCTTAATTTGAGACAGCGGAGATGGCTTGAGTTGCTGAAGGATTATGACATTACTATATTATATCATCCGGGGAAGGCCAATGTGGTGGCCGATGCTTTGAGCCGGAAGGCGGTCAGTATGGGGAGCTTGGCATATATTCCAGCTGAGGAGAGGCCATTTGCTTATGATGTTCAGGTGCTAGCCAATCGGCTAGTGAGGTTAGATATTTCGGAGCCCAGCAGGGTATTGGCTTGTGTTGTATCTCGGTCATCTCTATATGATCATATTCGTGAGCGCCAGTATGATGATCCACATTTGGCTGTCCTTAGGGACAGAGTTCAGCATGATGATGCTAGAGATGTCACCATTGATAGTGACGGCGTATTGAGGATGCGGGGCCGGATATGCGTGCCCAATGTTGATGGCCTTCGTGAGTTGATTCTGGAGGTGGCCCATAGCTCGCGGTATTCTATCCATCCCCAGGAGCCGCTAAGATGTATCAAGATTTGAAACAGCACTATTGGTGGAGAAAGATGAAAATGGACATTGTCGGACATGTAGCACGGTGCCTCAACTGTCAGCAGGTTAAGTACGAGCATCAGAGGCCCGGTGGTGTATTTCAGCGCATTGATATTCCTGAGTGGAAATGGGAGAGGATCACTATGGACTTTGTTACTGGGCTCCCTCGGACGGCGAGGAAGTTTGATTCTGTGAGGGTGATTGTGGATAGACTGACCAAGTCAGCTCACTTCATTCCAGTTTGTACTACCTACTCATCGGAGCTATTGGCAGCGATCTTTATTCGAGAGATTGTTCGGTTGCATGGAGTTCCAGTGTCTATCATATCTGACAGGGGTACCCAGTTCACTTCTCAGTTTTGGAGAGCATTTCAGCGAGAGATGGGTACGCGTGTTGAGTTGAGTACAGCATTTCACCCCCAGACAGACGGGCAGTCCGAGCGCACTATTCAGATTCTAGAGGATATGTTGCGAGCTTGTGTGATTGACTTTGGTGGTTCGTGGGATGAGTCCCTACCACTTGCTGAGTTTGCCTACAACAACAGTTATCAGTCGAGTATTCAGATGGCCCCGTATGAGGCATTGTATGGCAGGCGGTGTAGATCCCCATTGGGATGGTTTGAGCCTAGTGAGGTTAGATTGATAGGGACTGAGTTAGTCCAGGATGCTCTGGATAGAGCAAAGTTGATCCAGGAGAGGCTTCGTACAGCACAGTCTCGTCGGAAGAGTTATGCGGACCGTAGAGTTCGAGAGTTGTCTTTCATGGTTGGTGACAGAGTATTGTTGAAGGTTTCACCTATGAAGGGTGTCATGAGGTTTGGGAAGAAAGAAAAGTTGAGTCCCAGGTACATTGGTCCTTTTGAGATACTTAGGAGAGTTGGAGAGGTGGCATATGAGTTGGCCTTACCGCCCAGCTTATCCAGCGTCCATCCAGTATTCCATGTGTCTATGCTCCGGAAGTACATTGGAGATCCGTCTCATGTATTAGATTTCAGCACCATTCAGCTTGATGGTGATCTATCCTATGATGTGGAGCCTATTGCCATTTTGGGACGGCAGGTGAGAAAATTGAGGTCTAAGGAGATTGCATCGGTTAAGGTTCAGTGGAGAGGTCGACCCGTGGAGGAGGCCACTTGGGAGGTCGAGCGGGAGATGCGGAGCAGATATCCTCACTTGTTTGAGACTTCAAGTATGTTTCTTGACCCGCTCGAGGACGAGCGTTTGCTTAAGAGGGGAGAATGTGACGACCCGGCCCGTCGTCACGAGAATTACCACCCCGTTATGTTGTGAAATTGTATGTTTTATGCTTTTATATCAGTGTTAAAGTCTATCGGGTGATTTAGGAGTGATTTGGATTGAAAATGAGGCATATAGCCTTTTTGAAGGAGACTTGAATAAGGAAAGTCAACCTGGAGTTGACTATTTGGTTAGAGGGCTCGGAATCAGGTTCTGACGATTCGGTTAGTTCCGGGAGATGATTTGTGACTTAGGGGAGCGATCGGAATTTAATTTGGAGACCCGGTGTAGAAATAGGCTTGAATTGGCTAAGGTTGAATTTTGGCGAAATCCGAACGGTAGGTGAGATTTTGATCCGGGGTCGGAATGGAATTCCGACAGTTGCAGTATAGCTTCGTTAGGTGATTTTGGATGTGCCTGCAAAATTTCAGGTCATTCGGACGTCGTTTGGTCGGGTTTTTAATCGAATGTGTAATTCGGAAAGTTTTAAGAAATCTAGGCTTGAATCCGTGTGTAATTGGTGATTTTGATGTTTAGGATGGTGTTTTTATGATTGGAACAAGTTCGTATCGTGTTTTGGGGTATGTTGGTGGTTTTTGTTGGGGTCCCGGGGGCCTCGGGGTGAATCCGGACCATCATCCGGCATTTGGAAGCAAGAAAAGACCTGCTGTAATCTGCAGATCACTGGGCAGTGATTTGGCCTTCGCGTTCGCGAGGGCACGGCCCGCGTTCGCGTAGGCCAAGTTCGGCAGGCATCGCGTTCGCGAGGGGGGTATCGCGTTCGCGTATTGGAAAGGCTGGGAAGCTTCGCGGACGGGTGAGTGAAGGTCGCGTTCGCGTATGAGGGAGTTAGGACGCATCGCGTTCACGTGGGTTTAGGCCGCGATCGCGAAGAAGGAATTGGCGAGGCCAAGCGTTCGCGTGGGAGACTACGCGTTCGCGTAGAGTAATAATCCGGAGGCTGGGAAGTTGACCTTCGCGAACGCGTGAAGGAGTGACGCGTTCGCGATGAAGAAGAGGAAAAAGGCATCGCGTTCGCGTGAGAGGCGTCGCGAACGCGATGAAGAAAATAGGCTGGCGGTGAAGTTAAGTTCAGAACAAAACCAGTCGCGGGTTTAATACCCAAAAACGCCATTTTTGAGTTCTAGAGAGAAGAAATTGATGGGAGATTGCTGATCGGGGTTTCGTTGGAGGTAAGTTTTGTGGCTTAATTACATCATTTTAACATGAAATCATGGGTTAAATTCCTGTAAATGGAAGATTAAAGGTGGGTTTGAGCCCTAGGCCTAAATTAAAGAAAAACACTGATTTGAGTGGGCAAATGGAGTCCGATTTTGGTACATTTTATATGCCTAGACTCGTATCGAGATGAGGATTCCGAATATGTGACTTTTGTAATTTTCCGAGAAGTATACCGAAAGTCGGGTTTTGACAACTTTGGGAATTTTGATGTAAATTGAGTTGTATTGATTGGGTATCGTCCCATTGGCCTAATTTGTTGTAGTTCTACTGTATTTGATCAGATTCTACGCGTGCGGAGCTTGATTCTCTTGGCAAGGGCATTGCGGAGTAGTCGTCGCGCCGTTTTGAGGTGAGTAATAGATGTGGGTGATGACCAGCGGGTTCGAAACCCCGGTATACCACTTTGTGACGCTGTATAGCGGCGAGACACGTACTCTCTTTTGAGTGCGGGGTCGATTGTGATTGAGGACTATGACATAGTCCGACTTGTTGATACTGTATTATGATATTAGGCTATTCTTGAGCCGTCGAACCTCCTTCTCGGATGGTTGCATATTATATACTGTGAAAATGGCCACTCTTGAGCCGAGGAACCCCCTTCACGGGCGGTTGAGTATACTTGTGGGCCATGAGCCAGTTATTGGATCCCGCGAGGATCGTTATCATTGTCTTATCATATTGACATGCTAGTTTACTACTAGTCCGCGGCTATTTCTGTTATCATGTTATTTCCAAATCTCTGGAAACTTGATATTTCTGTTTTCAACTGAAAAATGATAAAAGATGTTTTCAAAACTACTTTTGAGCCTGCGAGGCCGTGATTGCATATTAGCTGACTAGTAGTGGATCGGGCTGCGCGCCGCAGCAGTACATATGTCGGATCGGACTGCACGCCGCGGTGATATTGTGCTTGGGCTGTAGGAGCCCCTCCGAGTCTGAACCCCCACGGTGAGCACGGGTACCCAAAATTGGAGTCGGGCTACGCGCCGTAGCGGTCATATCATGCATTGCATTGCATTTAGCTACATCTGCTAGCTGTTATGCTATTTATTGGTATTTGTTGGTACAGGTACAGTGAAGATTGATTCTATGACAGGGTAGCTGATTATAGCTTTGCATAGTGCTTTATTGCGGATTTCTTATCTGCGCTGTCTTACCCTTGTTTATTACCACTGAGTCTGGCAGTACTCATTTTACTCCCTGCACCTTGTGTGCAGATCCAGGTACCTCTCAGTAGTGATCCAGTAGCTGTGCGAGGCGACATTTGTGGATATTCGAGGTAGCTGTAGAGTCCGCAGGACCCGATATTCCTTCCTACTGTCTTTTGATTTTGTATTGACATTCCTTTCCGCACTTGGTATTCTTGTAAACCTTTATACACTCATGTTCGGTAGAGGCTCATGACTCTTGACCCTTGGTCTATGGGAGTTGATGTATTATGGGACTTGGTTCCCCGTTTTTGTTATATGTATCATTGTTGCTTCGTGAATTAATATGCTTAAATGGGTTAAAGAGAGCTTCTAGCTCCGTTGTTTTTATTGATTGGTCAGGCTGGCTTAGCAATGTGTTGGGCGCCATCACGACCGGATTTGGGGTCGTGACAGCCCCAAAAACCGAGCTCTAAGAACCCTAAAACTCGAATTGGGGTTTCTTCGTCGGACTTCATGGAGATTGAGGTCTAATAGACCTTAATTGACTTGTTTTTCACTAGAAAAACATTTCAATTAAGGTCTTTTTAACCTTGAATCCCAAAGCCCAAGCTGGCCGAGTCTCAAATGTTTTTGTTTCAAGGTATTTCTTCTCCTTTTCTGTTCTCGTTTATTCATACTCGTCAATTTAGTTTAATCGTTTTGTAGTTTCGTTCGTTGTTGATTTTTTCTTGGGATATTTTTCAATTTTCTGTTTTCTATTCTTCTATCAAAGACCTTTATTTGGTCAATTTGTTGTTTCTGATTTGTTTGATTTAATATGTTAGTTATAGAATACGTATTCGCGTCGATTAGCGTCGTCGAATAGTTAGCTTCGTATTTTTCCAGCATTGGCCGAGATCTGTTTGAATCACTAACTGATCGATTAGATTGTTATCGATTATACATGTTATGATCGATTTAACGAATGTCGTCGTTTAAATTCGTGAAGTTGTTGTTTGAAATCCCGGGCAGTGGGTCATTGCTGTTGGGATAAAATTGATTTGATGATTTTTTGTGTTCATTTTTGTTGGTTGATTTTGGATTCTGAGTTAGCTATTTGAATTGGATATAGCTGCTATAGACTTAAGCTGAATTAAATTTAGTTATATAAAGAATTTCAGAATTAGTGGAATGCCACTTTGAGCACATGTGAATCATTAGGGCATGTTTTTAGTTGAATTATACCATATCAGTGACACAAAGTAGTGAAGACCAGGAATTAGTCCTAGTTTAATATGCAATGCACATGGGAAGAGTACTAGGACTTGCTGGACAGCAGGATTTTCTACCATTTTTCTACACTTTAGAGTTTTAAATAGTTGAAACCATACTTAGACAACTAAAAAGTGGGAAAAGGAAGAATAACAGGGGTTAGATAGATCTGAAACAATTAAAATCAGTCTTGTGTTTTGAGTTTCAAGGCTATAAAAGGAGACAGACTATTATATACAGAAAAAGAACAGAATAGAGAGACATACATATAGAGTTTAAGGGAGTTTTCTGAGAGTTAGAAGAAGCAGGATTGAATTGAGAGAGAGATTGAGAGCTTAAAAATATGAGACTCGGAGGAATACAATCTGAGAGAGAAATAGAAATTGAGAGCACTAAATAGCATTTGCAGAGTTGGAGAAAACACTTTGAAAATAGAGAAAACATTCTGCCTTTCTGAGTTCTATTGTTCCAGCTTGTTTTACTGTTCAATTGAGTGTAGTTCCAATTTGTTTCAAATCAGTTTTTGGGTTCTGCTGTGCTGATGTTGATGGGCGTTGTACTGCTGTGCTAACCTTCTTCCCTTTCGTTATTTTCAAGTCCAGGTACATTTCCTAGCTTCTAATGATCTGGAGATCGGTTGTATGATAAATTCGAGAAACAATGAAGAGAAATTATCATGTGTTCACCTGAGTTTATCACTGTCAAATATTTGTTTTTTTTTAAGTTTAGTTATTCATGCCTTATTATGATTGGACTGATTATTTGGACTGCCTGTCATATATTGGATTGTATTTTGAACTACATAAGCTATGTGGACTTTATATTAGCATGATTAATTCGAGTTCTAGTCATTTGTTGATATGCTGTTGTAGACACGTAATTTTTGACCATTCTCGAAATTTAACCCATTTTAGCGTAGAATAATTAATTTAGGTCTCATATAGTTATTTACACTAATTAACTCTTTTACATTATTTTTATCATAAAATTAAAAAAATACAAAAATAGTTTCATGCTATTACATAATTTATTTAATTAATTGAAATTAATTTGGTTTTAATTCAAAGCATTGGGTTATTTAGTTAATAGGTTGCTAAAATTAAAGAATTACAAGTTTTGGGCCCCATTTTGCAATAGAGGAGGCCCAAATCTGGTGACCCAACCCATGACCCTTTCTTCTATAATAACATAACATTGAATAAAAAACCCTAGCACATAAGGAACCCTTCAGCCGCCTAACCCCATCTCCTTCTTCATTTGAACATCAACAAACAAACCCTAGCACAAAAAGAGCACCCAGCCGCCTACCCTCCCATCTCCCTTACCAAAAAACCCTAGACTACAATACACTACACTACTAGAGAGCTGGAACGACAACCCCCCAAGCCGCCCACTGTTCATCTTCCTTGAACCCCATACCCGCCTACCCTCCCATCTCCCTTACCAACAACCCTAGCAGACCCTTTGATAACCTTCCGCCGCCATTTCTGCTTCTTCTCTCAACAACAACCAGCGGCCAGACCTAGACATCAGCCGCAACAGTAGAGAGCCGCTGCAGCCGTCGCCCCACCCCTGATCTTCACCAGCCTCGCCGCCAGCAGCCGCCCAGCCCTACAATCACCCGCGACACCTTCCAACGACCACCCGACTTCCACCTCCGACAGCCACCACCATCCCAACGCCATAGCCGCAACAGCTGAATGAAAAAAACTCTCTGCCGCACAACACCATTCCAATCGCCCCCAGTCACCTTAAACCCGCCGGATTTCGCCTCCTCGCCGAGCCAGCGACGATTTTGCAGATAAACACGCTCACATAACAAAGAGTCTTCTTCTTCTAATGTTTTGGATTTTCAAACATGGAGTTCGACCGAGCCAGAGGTGTTGTTCGCAGTGTGGTTCTCGATCCCGTTTGAGTTTGATTGTTTTCTCAAGTTTTAGTTGTAACATTCGCTCGATTCATGTCCTTGTATCACTGAAAATTTCATCAATTAAAAGTTTGATTTCAGTTTCTATGGTTGTTTGAAGTTCTATTAATCGGAAAACAATTTCAATTCTTAAGCCTCATTTTGCTGCTGAAGTTTCGTTAATTTGAGTCCATCTCGGAGCTCGTGTGCGAGATTCGTTTGGAGAGGAGCATGTTACACAGTTGCTGTTTTGTTCGAGCTCGTTACTGCTACTGCTGTTTCGTTTCTTTTGGGTCATGTTGATTTACTTCCTGTTTCAAAAGTTACGGAATGCGATTGAGGTTGAGCCGATATGGGTCGAGGTCTTAAGTTCATGATTCCAGTCTAAAGACGCTGCTGCTTCTTCTTCTTTGATTTCGAAACCATGGAACCCGACGGAGTGTCATTGAGTTTGTTCTGGCGCCTGAGCTTTTCCGGTCTCGGATTCTGTCCGTATCACTGTTATTAAATCACTTCTTGAGGTTCATTCTTTCCCCTGTTATCCTTTTCTTTTGCATTAGTCTATGTTTGTTTGCACACCATGTTTTAATTGTTGCTTTGTTAATGATTTTTGATTTCCCCATTTTGGATCCATTTGGTTTGAATCGTTGATTGAGCTTTAATTAAAGATAATTTGTGAATTTGTCTCATGAATACATTTTTACAACTAAGTGTGAATAGGAACAATAAATACCATAGGAGGCATCATGACTGAATTGGATTTGGTCTTTGGAAACTCAAATGGAATTAAAGAATTAGACAGTACATGGTATGCTTCATTGCTATTTCGTAATTACCAGAATACTAGGCGAACGATAGTAACATGCTTTAGGCCGACAACACTTGGGTAGGCAAGCTTTAGGATTTTGCTTTTGATTTCGAGGTGAGAGGTCGTTCCCTTAGTCAAATATATCCGGGGAATGCCCCGAGGGATTTGTACATATTATTATCCGGGGTATGCCCCGAAGAAGTATGTAAATATTTTGGAGGCCTTGACGAGCACGGTGGAGAAGCCGTAGTATCAGTTAGCTTAAGACATTTCTTTCCTTTTCATTTTTTTTCATTTAGGTGGGGACGACCTCGAGTCTCTTGTGTGTTTATTTTATTTCTATGTGTTTTACCTCAATTTGAATGTTTTGAAAGCCAACTTGATCGAGTACGCAACCGTGACCTTCACGGGACTTGGGGAATGCCTAACACCTTCTCCCCGAGTCAAATGAACCTCCTTACCCGAATCTCTGGTGCAGACTAAGTTTTGAAGTCTAAAGTGTTTTAAAGGAAAATTATTTTAAAAACGGTGGCCTGGCACACCGAAATCAATGTTAGGTGGCGACTCTGAGTTAATTCCTTTTAAACACGCATTTTTGTCACTTTCAAAATTGAAAAACCCTTTTCAAGCTTTTTTACTAAAATTCTTTTATTTATTTAAGAGGGTTTAGTAGGAAAAAGTTTGTTTTTGGTAAAAAAAAGGGGTGTGACATCTCTGGCGACTCGCTGGGGACATTGCGGGTTCGAGCTAGTACTTGATTTTGTTGGCTTTTGGAATATTTGGTTGAGGTTTTTATGTTTTTTCATTAGCTTTATTTGATTTTTATTATGTTTTTATATTTTGTTATTTGCTAGTTGTTTATTTGTTTACAGTTTTTGCTTTATTTGTTTATTGCTTTATAACTGTCATCATATGCATTACACGGTCAATTCTTTCTGAAACAAGTCTCGGAGCACGCGTCGCGTGCACGAAATCTTTGTTGAGTCACCCTTAATTTAGGAGGGGGGCCGTCGGACGTATGGAGTGGGTGGAAAGCTTAAGCAGCCACCATCGACCATACGCTTCCCCGAATCGCCTTGTTAGTGAACCCAAGCTTAGGTCAGCCTTTAGGTCATTTTTATTTGCATCATGTCATTTAGACCTAGCAGGGCTCGGTCCCAGGCACCGTGTCTCTTTGTAGGGAGCCTATCCAAATCTTGTCAAAAATGGGCCCGTGGCCCAAAAAGGCATTCAATCATCCCAATATGTTATATGTTGCATCTTTGAGGGTAAAAAGTCATTTGGCGGACCGATGTTTGGAAAAGAAGGGTGAAAAATGAAGAAAATAGGGTCCGGATGCATTTTCCTTTCACAACTTTTCAAGAAAAATCCAAAAAAAATTGAAAATGAAAAATCCAAAAAAAAAAGATTTTACACTTTTTTATTATTTTATAAGAAAAAATCAAAAAAAAAATTGAAAATGAAAAATCCAAAAAAGATCTTACATTTTTTATTATTTTCCAAAAAAATCAAAAAAAATTTAAAAATGAAAAATCCAAAAAAGATTTTACATTTTTATTATTTTCCAAAAATCCAAAAAAAAAAATTGAAAATGAAAAATCCAAAAAAATATTTTACACTTTTCCATTATTTTTCAAAAATTCAAAAAAAATTGAAAATGAAAAATCCAAAAAGATTTTACATTTTTCCATCCTTTTTCAAAAGATAAAATATAGCTTTTTACAAATTAATTGCATCTTTTCGAACTACGCGAACCTGATTCTCGTCTCTCGGGGCGAGATACGTAGGCAACCCATATAGGGTCCGGTCATCCTAGTAAGTCTTAGGTTCTTGGCTTTGCGGGGTCTTAGCCAAATCTTGCATGTCTAGCCACTTTTGGCCACATCGGCCATTCTTGTAAAATGGGGCCATTTTTTTTTGCGAAAGTGGTTCAATAAACTCATGTCTTAAGATTTTGAGTCTAGAATTAGGTATAATATCAATTGAAGGTCTTTCCTTTTCGAGTTTGCATGTCTAGCCACTTTTGGCCGCATCGGCCATTCTTGCAAAATGGGGTCATTTTTGCAAAAGTGGTTCAATAAACCCATGTCTTAGGATTTTGAGTCCACAATTAGCTATCATATCAATTTAAGGTCTTTCTTTTTCCAGTTTGCATGTTTAGCCACTTTTGGTCACATCGGCCATTCTTGCAAAATTGAGTTAATTTTCGCAAAAGTGGTTCAATTACTCATATATTAGAATTTTGAGTCTGCAACTAGGAGTCATATTAATCTAAAGTCTTTCATTTTTGAGTTTGCATCTTTAGCCACTTCTTGGCCATATCGGCCACTTTTGCAAAATGAGTTATTTCTTCAAATTAATTTTTTGGGCCATGATCATTGAGAGTTAAGTCCATATAAGCATTAGTAAGGCATTTTCATATAAGAGTAGTCACCTTTGTTGAGTTTGCACCAATAGCCATCATTGGCCAGAGAGGTTAATTTTCAAAAATAGCTCAATCGTGTCTTGCATGTGTCCAATAGAAGGTGTCGTGGTGTCGCTTAATGTCTCGAGTCACTGATTCACTTGATCTTACTTTTTCCATTCAGGTATGGAGCGATTTGCTAGAGTTTGAGCATGATATATCCCAGGACCATTCTAGTCAAAGACCATTGCATGCACGAGCTGCTTGAAGAAATTTTTTTAATTTTTTTTAGTCTATTTTATGATTGTCTTTTAATTTTTAGTCTTGTACAATCGTATCGAGTCTGTCAGTCTAGTTAAGATTGTCGAGTCTTTTGTTATAGTATTTCCTGTTTTGTATTTGAAAAAACCAAAAAATTTATAAATGAAAAATTCCAAAAAAAAGATTTTTGTTTCTTAGTTTATTTTATCCATTACTTTTCAAGAACTACGCTTGATCTGATTCATGAGGGGCATGATACGTAGGCAACCTACATAGGGTTCGATCGAATCATTTTTTCTGAAAACTAAAAAAAGAAAAAAAAGAAAAAAAGAAGAAAAAGAAAAAAAAGAGAATGAATTGTGGATGTGAGGAACGAGAGAAAAAAAAGAGTGATAACTAAAGAGAAAGGGAAATGAAGGAAAATGGGAAAGCCAAGAAGTGCTAGAAATGAAAGAAAAAAGAAGGTTGAAATGAACAAAGTGGGGATGATGCCAAATGACCTTCGTACCCTCGAAGCCATTTTAGAACCGTTAATTGTTGCTAGGGGCATTGCACGTAATGTGATATTTTTATCTGATAAATGTTCTAACGCTAACGTGTTGGCTTTGTTTTGCTCCTCTTTGTTACTTTCATTATTCCCATAACAGAGGGTGGTTAGTTTGTGGTACTTTGACAATTCATTCATACAACACAATGTCAAAAAGCAAGGAAGCCATGGCTGGCAAAGACTTGGACACAAGAGTTGTTGACCCGCCGAGGGAGTTTGTAGAGTCGAAGTCCGAATTGAAAGATGAGGTCCAAAGGTTGAAACAACAGATTGCGGAAATGTATCATGCCTGGATAAAGGAACATCCTCCACCTTCATTTCCTACTACCGTGGATCTTTCCCCACAACACGCACCAGGCTTCACCCCTTACCACAATTACCCTGGCGCTTCCTCCCAAACATTCCATGCTCCACCAGTCAAAACAACTGCATTCCCAACTCCAGACACCCAAGACATTGCAAAGAATTCTTTACCTGCACATGATGATGCAAGCTTTGTGGGAAAGATGTATGGTAACATAAAGTATGAGAATCCTCTTGGGAGGTTGCTGGCTGAAGTTAATGATGTTGAAATTGGTGAAGGTCCCGATAATTTTGATGTACAATCCAGTGGCTAAAATGTCGAGCTTGGTGATTGGAAAGACACTCCTTTCTTGGTTGGCCGGGAGGAGTTTTGGTGGTTTATGTTATTGTCATTTCTGCTTGTCCGGGTTATCTCAGGGTTGTAATCCAGACATTATCATGTGGCTCAAACTCTTCTTCTTCTCATTTTGTCTAGTTTGTTTAGTTGTAGTAACTCTTCTAATGTTCTTTAGTATTGTTCCAGGGTTACAACCCATGTCTGTTTTTCTTGTTCTCTTCAAACCCTTTTCACCATCGGTCTAATGCAATCTCGTGTTTTCTATTAGTTTTGGTCAGTTTTGTTTAGGTTTCTTCTTCTCTTATAGTTCTCTTCATCCCAACTCAAGTGATATGACATGCACGCATAATTCTCAACCTGATCTTGAAAGCTAGTCTGATCATGAAGCAATGACACAGTTTTGAGCATGACAAAAGAGGCGCTTGAGGAAATAAGTAAAGATTCATGCATTTTGAGATAAACTAAAGCTTGAATTGAGTGAAACTGAGGTAGTAAGTTTGAAAATCAAGAGGTTGGTAAGAGCATACAACAAGGAATCGTTTCTCAAGTAGTTTGAGGTAAGTGTGTCAGCGCTGAAATGCATTCTTCTGCATCAAGATAAGTTTGAATCAAGTCTGCTTTGAACTGGCAGGGATCATTCATCAGGACAAAGGTATTGCCTGTAGGCACTTTCAATTTGTGATGACGCCATCAATAGATAGTGTGCATGATTTCTTTGCTTATCTTCAATTGCACGCTTGTACTTGGTATTCTCAAAGATTGGTATGACGAAGGCTTTTTATTCTGCTACCCAAACACTTTTATCCTTTGCTACCCATTTTGAGCCCTAATTTTTTGTTTCGTACCCCTCTTTTGGAATCAGAAATATAGTCAGGACCTAGAAAATAAAAAAAAAAGAAAAAGAGAAAAAGAAGAAAAAAGAAGGAAATGAGAAAAAGAAAAAAAAAGAAGAAAAAGAAGAAGAAAAGAAATAGAAACAAAAAGTAGTCTTTTGAACTACGTTCGACCTGATTCTTGTCACCACAAGATACGTAGGCAGCCTTACGGTTCGGTCGCACCAAATAAAGTATTTCATAATCCCCCGAAATGAATACTGGGACAGATTTTCTAAGAAATCCCATCAAAGAAAAATCCAAAAAAATTCCCCAAACTTCATGAAACTGGGGATGAAGTTTTAATTTTGCCAAAAGGCCTGATTCCAAAAGATGTAATTTTGAACCTTTTCATCTTGAATTATTTTTGAGCCTTCATGCTACCCTTTCTTTCTAACCCCTGTCCAAAAGCCTACATTACGGTCCGAAGGAAGACCTTCCGACCAATCATTGAGGATGTCATATCAAGTGTTGGTGAAAGTATGATCTCCCTGCATCATGGGTAATACCTTTGTTCTCAGAACAATGAGAGAAAATGATAAAATGAGAGAGTCTTATCGGTGAAAACCCTCAGGGGCACCGTAAGGCGACGGTGAGTTGAGACAAAGTGCAAAATGAGAGAGGCTTGATGGTGAAAACCCTCCAGGGCACTACAAGTCGACTGAGGATTGTGAGTCAAATGGGACAATTGAAGCGCCGAAGCCCACTTTCACAGCGAAGAGGTACAACAAGAGTTGAATATTAGACTTTCTTGAGAGATTAGGGCACTTAGTCCAAAGGTGCATGTCATGGTCATTAGAGTTGGTATCCACATCTGATAAGTTTCAACTTCGTAATTTTCTTGTCAAGTATCATCTCTTTCCCTTGTCCCTTATTTTGTTCCTCTCGTTTTGTTAGAGTCCCTTCTTGAGTCTGTTTGGTCAGAACAAGTGAGAAATGGCTTTAAAATTTGCCACCAGCTTTCCAATTGCACAAAGCGGAATTTGGCCATGCACACCACAATATGGTGATAATTGAGGTTCAGGCAATTGAGTGGATCTTGAATTTTGAGAAGATACAAAGATTCAGCACCTCTCAAAATAAAACACAATGGAACAAGTGAATGTGAGAGATTCAGGTCAGAGGTTTTGTGGTCTAATTCCAATCAAAGGGTCAAACAACTCATTGCTAGCCTGAAGCAGCTAATCGGAATGAAGCATGGCAGTGGTGGAAGCAGATGCTCAGGAATAATGCCACAAACTAACCACCACATTTTCAAACTAACAAGATTTTATTTGTCTGAAGCAGGAGCAAGAAATTTGTTTTTTTTTTTTTTTAAGTCCACAGGTACCTCCTATGGGAAAAGCATTGTTCATGGAGCAAAATTAAATTCAGAATCATCCAAGATGGGAGCGTGGCTCATGGGATTTTAATTTTAACTTTTCTCATGACCCTCCTGGATAATGGGATTTAATTTTAAGTTTTCAGGACCCTCCTGGATAATGGGATTTAGTTTTAAGTTTTCAGGACCCTCCTGGATAATGGGATTTAGTTTTTAAGTTTTCAGGGCCCTCCTGGATAATGGGATTTAGTTTTAAGTTTTCAGGACCCTCCTGGATAATGGGATTTTAATTTTAAGTTTTCAGGGACCCTCCTGGATAATGGGATTTAGTTTTAAGTTTTCAGGACCCTCCTGGATAATGGGATTTTAATTTTTAGTTTTCGGGACCCTCCTGGATAATGGGATTTTAATTTTAAGTTTTCAGGACCCTCCTGGATAATGGGATTTAGTTTTAAGTTTCCAGGACCCTCCTGGATAATGGGATTTTAATTTTTAGTTTTCGGGACCCTCCTGGATAATGGGATTTTAATTTTAAGTTTTCAGGACCCTCCTGGATAATGGGATTTAGTTTTAAGTTTCCAGGACCCTCCTGGATAATGGGATTTAGTTTCAAGTTTTCAGGACCCTCCTGGATAATGGGATTTTAATTTTAAGTTTTCAGGACCCTCCTGGATAATGGGATTTTAATTTTAAGTTTTCAGGACCCTCCTGGATAATGGGATTTAGTTTTAAGTTTTCAGGACCCTCCTGGATAATGGGATTTAATTTTAAGTTTTCAGGACCCTCCTGGATAATGGGATTTAGTTTTAAGTTTTCAGGACCCTCCTGGATAATGGGATTTAGTTTTAAGTTTTCAGGACCCTCCTGGATAATGGGATTTTAATTTTAAGTTTTCAGGACCCTCCTGGATAATGGGATTTTAATTTTTAGTTTTCAGGACCCTCTTGGATAATGGGATTTTAATTTTAAGTTTTCAGGACCCTCCTGGATAATGGGATTTAGTTTTAAGTTTTCAGGACCCTCCTGGATAATGGGATTTAGTTTTAAGTTTTCAGGACCCTCCTGGATAATGGGATTTTAATTTTTAGTTTTCAGGACCCTCCTGGATAATGGGATTTTAATTTTAAGTTTTCAGGACCCTCCTGGATAATGGGATTTAGTTTTAAGTTTTCAGGACCCTCCTGGATAATGGGATTTTAATTTTAAGTTTTCAGGACCCTCCTGAATAATGGGATTTTAATTTTTAGTTTTCAGGACCCTCCTGGATAATGGGATTTTAATTTTTAGTTTTCAGGACCCTCCTGGATAATGGGATTTTAATTTTTAATTTTCAGGACCCTCCTGGATAATGGGATTTAATTTTCAGTTTTCAGGACCCTCCTGGATAATGGGATTTAATTTTTAGTTTTCAGGACCCTCCTGGATAATGGGATTTTAATTTTTAGTTTTCAGGACCCTCCTGGATAATGGGATTTTAATTTTTAATTTTCAAGACCCTCCTGGATAATGGGATTTTAATTTTAAGTTTTCAGGACCCTCCTGGATAATGGGATTTTAATTTTTAGTTTTCAGGACCCTCCTGGATAATGGGATTTTAATTTTAAGTTTTTAGGACCCTCCTGGATAATGGGATTTAGTTTTAAGTTTTCAGGACCCTCCTGGATAATGGGATTTTAATTTTTAGTTTTCGGGACCCTCCTGGATAATGGGATTTTAATTTTAAGTTTTCAGGACCCTCCTGGATAATGGGATTTAGTTTTAAGTTTCCAGGACCCTCCTGGATAATGTGATTTAGTTTTAAGTTTTCAGGACTCTCCTGGATAATGGGATTTTAATTTTAAGTTTTCAGGACCCTCCTGGATAATGGGATTTAGTTTTAAGTTTTCAGGACCCTCCTGGATAATGGGATTTAGTTTTAAGTTTTCAGGACCCTCCTGGATAATGGGATTTAATTTTAAGTTTTCAGGACCCTCCTGGATAATGGGATTTAGTTTTAAGTTTTCAGGACCCTCCTGGATAATGGGATTTAGTTTTAAGTTTTCAGGACCCTCCTGGATAATGGGATTTAGTTTTAAGTTTTCAGGACCCTCCTGGATAATGGGATTTTAATTTTTAAGTTTTCAGGACCCTCCTGGATAATGGGATTTAATTTTAGAATTTTCAGGACCCTCCTGGATAATGGGATTTTAATTTTAAGTTTTCGGGACCCTCCTGGATAATGGGATTTAGTTTTAAGTTTTCGGGACCCTCCTGGATAATGGGATTTTAATTTTTAGTTTTCAGGACCCTCCTAGATAATGGGATTTAGTTTTAGAATTTTCAGGACCCTCCTGGATAATGGGATTTAGTTTTTGAATTTTTAGGACCCTCCTGGATAATGGGATTTAGTTTTTGAATTTTCAGTACCCTCCTGGATAATGGGATTTAATTTTAGAATTTTCAGGACCCTCCTGGATAATTGGATTTAATTTTTGAATTTTCAGGACCCTCCTGGATAATGGGATTTAGTTTTAGAATTTTCAGGACCCTCCTGTATAATGGGATTTAGTTTTAGAATTTTCAGGACCCTCCTGGATAATGGGATTTAGTTTTAGAATTTTCAGGACCCTCCTGGATAATGGGATTTAATTTTAGAATTTTCAGGACCCTCCTGGATAATGGGATTTACTTTTAGAATTCTAAGGACCCTCCTGGATAATGGGATTTAATTTTAAAATTTTGAGTGCTCTGTAGGTAGCAAGATCCAATTAACATTCACATTTATGCCCGAATCCCAAACTGGGGCAGAAAAATTTCTTTTGTTTTGTCTGCTTTGTTGTAATGTCAGGCACCTACCTGGACAACGAGAGAAATCATTCAGAAATCAGTTCATGCTAGAAGTAGTAGAAGCTTGCGGCAAGAATGCGAGTCAATAATCCGATGTGATCAACATAAGGAATTTCAATCCAGAATAGAAAAGAAAAACAAAAAAAAAAGGAAAAAGAAAAAGAAAAAAAGAGAAAAGGGAGGTGAGCCCAAAATGCAGAGGCCGAGACAAGAGGTGGATCACTCAAGAGATGACTAAAGTCACAACCATCGCATGTCCGGTTTTGATCCGAAAAGCAGAAGAAAAGGAGCTAACACCTGCATCTAGCGAGCATCAAGGTTCAGATCTGAAGTCTGCATGAAGAACCATTCAAGAATCAAGATCAAGCTTCAGAAGACTCATAGATAGGAATCTTGTAACTCATAGTTAATAGGTTTAGTTAGCCTTTTTCATTTGCTGATTTGGATGTAACGGCTGGAATCGCGGACTGGAACCTCGACGGCACCCGACTCGACTCTCCACCTCGGTACATTCCATCATCTCATTCACTTCTGAACTACACGTGGCCTGATTCCTCTATAGCCGAGGATATGTAGGCAGCTCGGATACCAGAGCTCGGTCACATTCTCTTTTCTTCTAGTTGGTCTTTTAAATAAGGGTCAGGTCAAAAATCATGTCTAGTCGTTCTTCTCTCTCAATGTACACATCAAAGAGGGGCAGCTGTAGACACGTAATTTTTGACCATTCCCGAAATTTAACCCATTTTAGCGTAGAATAATTAATTTAGGTCTCATATAGTTATTTACACTAATTAACTCTTTTATATTATTTTTATCATAAAATTAAAAAAATACAAAAATAGTTTCATGCTATTACATAATTTATTTAATTAATTGAAATTAATTTGGTTTTAATTCAAAGCATTGGGTTATTTAGTTAATAGGTTGCTAAAATTAAAGAATTACAAGTTTTGGGCCCCATTTTGCAATAGAGGAGGCCCAAATCTGGTGACCCAACCCATGACCCTTTCTTCTATAATAACATAACATTGAATAAAAAACCCTAGCACATAAGGAACCCTTCAGCCGCCTAACCCCATCTCCTTCTTCATTTGAACATCAACAAACAAACCCTAGCACAAAAAGAGCACCCAGCCACCTACCCTCCCATCTCCCCTACCAAAAAACCCTAGACTACAATACACTACACTACTAGAGAGCTGGAACGACAACCCCCCAAGCCGCCCACTGTTCATCTTCCTTGAACCCCATACCCGCCTACCCTCCCATCTCCCTTACCAACAACCCTAGCAGACCCTTTGATAACCTTCCGCCGCCATTTCTGCTTCTTCTCTCAACAACAACCAGCGGCCAGACCTAGACATCAGCCGCAACAGTAGAGAGCCGCTGCAGCTGTCGCCCCACCCCTGATCTTCACCAGCCTCGCCGCCAGCAGCCGCCCAGCCCTACAATCACCCGCGACACCTTCCAACGACCACCCGACTTCCACCTCCGACAGCCACCACCATCCCAACGCCATAGCCGCAACAGCTGAATGAAAAAAACTCTCTGCCGCACAACACCATTCCAATCGCCCCCAGTCACCTTAAACCCGCCGGATTTCGCCTCCTCGCCGAGCCAGCGACGATTTTGCAGATAAACACGCTCACATAACAAAGAGTCTTCTTCTTCTAATGTTTTGGATTTTCAAACATGGAGTTCGACCGAGCTAGAGGTGTTGTTCGCAGTGTGGTTCTCGATCCCGTTTGAGTTTGATTGTTTTCTCAAGTTTTAGTTGTAACATTCGCTCGATTCATGTCCTTGTATCACTGAAAATTTCATCAATTAAAAGTTTGATTTCAGTTTCTATGGTTGTTTGAAGTTCTATTAATCGGAAAACAATTTCAATTCTTAAGCCTCATTTTGCTGCTGAAGTTTCATTAATTTGAGTCCATCTCGGAGCTCGTGTGCGAGATTCGTTTGGAGAGGAGCATGTTACATAGTTGCTGTTTTGTTCGAGCTCGTTACTGCTACTGCTGTTTCGTTTCTTTTGGGTCATGTTGATTTACTTCCTGTTTCAAAAGTTACGGAATGCGATTGAGGTTGAGCCGATATGGGTCGAGGTCTTAAGTTCATGATTCCAGTCTAAAGACGCTGCTGCTTCTTCTTCTTTGATTTCGAAATCATGGAACCCGACGGAGTGTCATTGAGTTTGTTCTGGCGCCTGAGCTTTTCCGGTCTCGGATTCTGTCCGTATCACTGTTATTAAATCACTTCTTCAGGTTCATTCTTTCCCCTGTTATCCTTTTCTTTTGCAATAGTCTATGTTTGTTTGCACACCATGTTTTAATTGTTGCTTTGTTAATGATTTTTGATTTCCCCATTTTGGATCCATTTGGTTTGAATCGTTGATTGAGCTTTAATTAAAGACAATTTGTGAATTTGTCTCATGAATACATTTTTACAACTAAGTGTGAATAGGAACAAGTAAATACCATAGGAGGCATCATGACTGAATTGGATTTGGTCTTTGGAAACTCAAATGGAATTAAAGAATTAGACAGTACATGGTATGCTTCATTGCTATTTCGTAATTACCAGAATACTAGGCGAACGATAGTAACATGCTTTAGGCCGACAACACTTGGGTAGGCAAGCTTTAGGATTTTGCTTTTGATTTCGAGGTGAGAGGTCGTTCCCTTAGTCAAATATATCCGGGGAATGCCCCGAGGGATTTGTACATATTATTATCCGGGGTATGCCCCGAAGAAGTATGTAAATATTTTGGAGGCCTTGACGAGCACGGTGGAGAAGCCGTAGTATCAGTTAGCTTAAGACATTTCTTTCCTTTTCATTTTTTTTCATTTAGGTGGGGACGACCTCGAGTCTCTTGTGTGTTTATTTTATTTCTATGTGTTTTACCTCAATTTGAATGTTTTGAAAGCCAACTTGATCGAGTACGCAACCGTGACCTTCACGGGACTTGGGGAATGCCTAACACCTTCTCCCCGAGTCAAATGAACCTCCTTACCCGAATCTCTGGTGCAGACTAAGTTTTGAAGTCTAAAGTGTTTTAAAGGAAAATTATTTTAAAAACGGTGGCCTGGCACACCGAAATCAATGTTAGGTGGCGACTCTGAGTTAATTCCTTTTAAACACGCATTTTTGTCACTTTCAAAATTGAAAAACCCTTTTCAAGCTTTTTTACTAAAATTCTTTTATTTATTTAAGAGGGTTTAGTAGGAAAAAGTTTGTTTTTGGTAAAAAAAGGGGTGTGACAGCTGTAATTTCGGCCATTTAAATAAAAGATATGGTTGTTTTTTATGTTCAGGCTATGTTGTTTGTTGAAGACTTTATATTTGCTAAATATTGAAGAACCTTTGCATCTATTCATAGCCATAACCGTGGCAATTTTTGTCAGCAACCAGTGATATAGTGGTTTAAAAAGAAAATCACTTTGTTAAGAAGTTTAAGACTTTAAGTTAGGCATTTTTTTTGCTTCTTCTGAAATTAGGTACTATTTTCGAGGTTTTTCTTTTAAATACACCCATTTGCTTCTCCTTTCTCTTTTATTTTTGTGTGTGCTGTGAAAATCTTAATTACCAATGATTTTATACATAGTAACATCTTAATTTTTGTTACCTTTTCTTTACTTGCAATTTGGTGTACGAATAGTCCGCTATGTAAATTATTAATTATGTGAAAAAATTGACAAACTAAAATCATGTGCGCTGCTTTTGAAACTGATTTGTTATGCATGAGAAATTTCGAGAAAATTTGTCTCGTGACTGTTAAGTAAGACTTCTGATTTTTTTATTTTTTCTGATTTTTTACTTTCCTTAACTCTTATTGATGTATAATAATCTCAAAAAGCCTAGAAAAATAATTAATAAACCTTCGTAGTTTGTTGTAATTGAGTAAAACCCTGTAAAAAAATTAATTAGGAATATAAGGAGTTAAATCATGAATATAAATCGAGTTTTGAATTAGGTAGTGGTTTCAAGCTAGAAGAGTCCTCCTTTTTTTGTTTGAATCTGCACTTGAATTAGGGATTTGAATTTATATTCGTGAATTAATTATCCTTTAGAAAAAAAATAAGATCATAGCTTGTTTTAGGTTGGCCTTAAATAAAACAATGAGATGAGCCTCGCCAAACAAAAAATACGTGATCGCGGGGCCCTCCAATAAATTGTTATAAAAGACTTAGATTTGGAAGGACCTTTTAGCAAATCTCACGGTCTTTCCCAAAGTTAATGAGACGTAGATACGTTAGGCGCGAATTTTAATATACATTCTACGGATGCACATTTATGTGATCCAAATCCAAGTCTCAACGAAGCCAAAATGTGTTAAAGGTCACCGGCGTACTGGTACAATGCGATCCGAAAAAATATATTTTTACGACGTTGCAATTCTTGTAAATAATAATCAAAAGCGTTTGAAGGTTAAAATTTGCACATAAGTTAAATCATAGTAATTCAGATAAATAAGCCGAATATGAAAGTTGAGCGACCGTGCTAGAACCACGGAACTCGGGAATGCCTAACACCTTCTCCCATGTTAATAGAATTCCTTATCCGGATTTCCGGTTTGCGGACTGTTAAATAGAGTCAAACCTTTCCTCAATTCGGGATTCAAACCGGTGACTTGGGACACCATAAATCTCCCAAGTGGCGACTCCGAATCTCTCAATAAATGAATCCCCTTTTGGTTGTCCTTTAATTGGAAAAACTCCCTTTACCACGCCCTTCGCGGGGTGCGGTGCAGAAAAAGGAGGTGTGACAGTTGTTATAGAAATATTTGAGTGTACTCCACTTTCATATTATCTTTTCATGAGAATATATAGTTTCCTCCTCAAGTCAGTGGCGGATGCAGGATATCCAGGATGGGGGTTCAAAAGAAAATTCTAGCTAGTGGAAATTGAACATATGATCTTATAAAAGTATTGAACTCTCTTGACCACTAAACTATACTTTTGAGATGTGTTAAGGGGTTCAAAACTTAATTTATAGAGGTAAAACAGATTTTGTCTTATATATACATTATAATTTTTCGACGAAGAAGGTTCGGATGAATCCCTTGCACCCCTAAATTCACCCCTGTCCTCAATTAGGCGTTTCATAGAGCCCGGAACCGAAGTAACAGTGAATTAAACAAAAAATACCATTTTAAACGGAAAAAAAATACGCAATTAGGCATTTCGCAGTATAAAACTGCGAATTGCACTAACGGCCGTTAGTGCAATTCGCAGTTTTATACTGCGAAATGTGATTCTTTATTTTTTTTTAAAAATGGCCGTGTTTTAAAAATTGGCCTATTTCGTAGTTTTGTACTACGAATTAGGCTATTTCGCAGTACAAAACTGTGAAATAGGCTGCAAATGGGGCCCACTTTTTAATTAAAACTCATAATTCGTAGTTTTGTAGTGCGAATTTCATTCAACAACTCTCAAAATTTCCTTATTTATAGACGACTGAACTTCATCAAAAATCTATCAACGCAAATTATTTCGCTTATTCTCTCTTCTCCTTATCAATCCATTTTTTATAATGTCGCAAATTGCCAAAATAAGGGTTTCATTGTATTGGGGGGGTGAGGTTATTGTAAATAATAACTCAGTGAGGTATAGCTCTCCTCCACAGTGTCATGTTAAATTACCGCTTAATATGGAGTACGATACTTTGGTATCGTTGTTACGTAAAAAAGTGAGTGAGCGGAGGCGTTCGGTTAGCATTAAAGTAACCGGAAAATTTCCTTATTCAGTGACTCCGCATGGGTTTGCTTATTATTCTGAGTTTAACATTGACGATGATGAAAGTCTTAGAGATTTTTTGCGGGTTCCGGACGAATATAGAGAATACATTGTAATAAAATTATTAGAAATGTATGTGAAGGTTGAAGACCTTAGTGGTAATGAGGGAGTGCGTATAAGTGATAACCCACATTCATCGGATGGTTATTTTGGAGGAGCATTAGGCGGACATGTTGGAGATGGAAGAGGTTCTCTTGATTTGATTTTGTCACCACAGGCGAATGAGGAGCCAGAAAATAATGTTACTACTTCGTATAATGAAGAAGACGATCGGTAAACTTAAATTTAGTGAAATCTTTTTCTTTATGTTTTATTTGGATTTGTATTTATAGTTCTAATTTTCATAGGGTGTATCGTCCGAAATTGAATTTGACAAATTATGACCACGTCCCTAGTTGGAATTTGCAAAAATCTGCAGTATTGGAGCACGGTGGTCCCTCTGGTAGTTATCAGCAACCTCAAGAAAGCCAGCATGAAACTTCAAGACAATACGAGTTGTAAGTATAGTGATGTAGTGATATGTACATTTAAATTTCAAGACAATACGATTAGGACACTTAAATTTTTGTTGGTTATATGCAGTGAAAACGAGCTTCTTGAAGCTCCTGGACTAACACAGTTTCCCGTACACGATATTTTTATTCGTGACTTAGCAGATGCGCAGAGTCAGGAGGATGATAGTGATTACGATAATAATGCGGATGAGTCTGGTGATGAGACACCCTTCGGTGAGGAGGGTGATGATGTGGAGGGTGACGATGAGGAGGAGGAAGTGAATGTGGAGCCTGATTTGACTAGGGAGCATGTTCCTCCTCCCCCCCGGTTAGACGAAGAGTGTATGAATCCCACGTGCCTTTTCATGAGAGAAATATTCCATACCTGGATAATTTGCCTGCCATGCCTAATGTTGATGCATTGACAAGGGATTATGATGAATTACGATCGAAGATGTGGGATGAATGTAGACCAGGTGTTGTTACAAAGGGCATGTATTTCCCCGACAAAGCTCGCCTAGTTAGGGCTGTAAAAATCTATAGCATAAGGGAGTGTCGTGAGATGACGATAACTGAGTCAACTAGGGATAGATACAAGGCTGTATGTCACAGGTGGTTCTTGGGCTGTCATTGGATGCTTCGTGCTACAAAGAAAAAATCTGATTTGTGGAAAGTTGGTAAATTTATTAGCGATCATAGATGTGAAATGGACACATTCAATGAGAACCACTTCAACCTGGATGTTGACTTGATTTCCCTTGTCTTGGTTCTATTTTTGGAAGTGTCTATTAGATTTAAGATTAAAGAGTGTATTACAGTTGTCAACAAAGAGTATGGTTGTACTATAAGTAAAAGAAAGGCATATCTCGGTCGCAAACGTGCCTTTGAACTAATTTATGGCGACTGGGATAAGTCCTTTTCAAATCTTCCCAGGTACATGGCTGCACTGCAACAATTTAACCACGGTACTATTGTTGAATGGAGGCGCGAGCGAAGTCCTGGCAGTCCGGAATTTATATTCAACCATCTATTTTGGTCATTTAAACCAGCAATAGATGGTTTTGTGCATTGTCGTCCTGTAATTTCCATAGACGGTACTCATGTCTATGGAAAGTATGATATTAAGCTTTTGATTGCAGTTGCTATAGATGCCAATGGCCAAATATTTCCACTTGTTTTTGCCATTTGTGCGAACGAAAGTGAAGAGACGTGGACGCAATTCTTGAACCACTTGAAGCAACACGTTGTGAAACAGCGTTCAGGTATTTGTCTAATTTCTGATCGGCATGGTGGTATTTTAAGTTCTGTACGTCACTTGCCTGAATGGCAGGCACCGCATGCATACCACCATTACTGTGTGAGGCACCTAAAGGCCAATTTTCAAAAGAGATTTCCTGACAAGGCGTTGCATGACGTAATGTAGATGGCTGCAACTGAGCACCAGCTCTGTAAATTCAATAGGTGCATGGAAGCAATCCGGCAGTTGGAACCACGAGCCTATAGTTGGTTGATGCAACATGACCCTCAAATGTGGACATTGCATGCTGATGGTGGCATACGATGGGGAGCCCTCACCATGAATGTGTCGGAGTCATTTAATGGCTTGTTGAAATCTGCCCGTGGACTGCCTGTCACTGCCGTGGTCCGCATGACTTTCAAACAGAGTGCAGAGAGATTTGTTGAAAGGCATGCAGCTGCATCGTCATTGTTGGACAGAGGTGTTGAATTTATGCCAATACCCATGGTAAGATTCGAAAAGTACAGGAAACGAGCACAGTGGCATTCTTATCTTCAGTACGACAATGAACAAGGTGTTTTCGAAGTTAAGACAGGTAATCGTGGACACCGTGGGAATAATGTACATACGGTGAATGAAAGTAGAAGGTTATGTTCATGTGGGAAATGGACCATCTACCACATGCCGTGCCCGCATGCATTGAAGTGCTTTCAACAAGTTGGCTATGGGGCAACAAACTACATTGATAGGCACTACAGTGTTGCAGCATACGTAGACACGTATAGTGGGAAGTTGCATCCTTTAGGTGCTGAGCATTATTGGCCGACGGAACCTTTTAATTTGGTATGTAACAAGGAGTACTTGCGCAAGTTGAGAGTGCAAAAGAGAACACGTATACCAAACCAAATGGATGTTGGTGAGTCTGTTTATGCACGTAAATGTAGCATATGCTCCCAAACTGGACATGACCGCCGTAAATGTCCTTCAAGTGCAAGTTCGTCCAATGTACCCAACTATCAACCATAACATTAGTTCCTTATTTTTGTATTATTAGTTGTAATATATGTATGTAGTACCTTTTGTGCATTTGAAATAAAATTATTCTTCAAATTATGTATCTTGTTGTAATTTTCTTAATGTGATGTTGTGCAATTTTAAATAGTCTATAATAATACGAAAAGTGAAGTTATGAGAACCATGTGAATTGTCATGTCTATGTCATTTAGTTCATGTAATTCATAGTTTAGTACTACGAAATGTAAATTTGTCGTTTTATTTCAAAAAAGCTAAAAATCATAGTTCAATACTACGAAATGTAATTCGTAGTTCAATACTACGAAATATAAATTTGTCCTTTTATTTGAAAAAACCTGAAAATTATGTGATTTTTAGTGTCCTAGTAATTCGTAGTTCAATACTACGAAATGTAATTCGTAGTTCAATACTACGAAATGTAAAGTTGTCACTTCTTACGAAAAAGCTGCATTTTTTTGTAATTCGTAGTTTAGCATTACGAAAGGCAATTCGTAGTATTATATAACGATTTATGTTTATGTTGCCTATAAATACGGGGCTCATTACCGTCATTACATGTGCTTAAAATCTTACAAAGCGCAAATATTTCTTGCGGACGTTTGATATTTTCAAAGTGTGTTACTGTGCAATATTTTAAATGGCTCAATATGGAACACCAGTGTGTTACTGTGGAAAAAAATGTGTGCAACAAACATGTTGGGAAGGTGATGATGTTGGACGTAACTACTGGATGTGCATGAACCAGATGGATTGCTACAAAAATCCGAATGAGCCAATGTGTGAGTTCCATGAATGGGCTGAGGAACAGTGTCTCCAAGCAATCTACAGAGAACGAATGCTTAATCTGCATAATATGTGGTTAGCCCAAGCAGAAAGCAGCTACAATAGCAATATAAGAAGGATAGAACTCAGGGACGAGGTGAGGGAAGAAAAAAATAAAAAACTAAGAGCAGAATGGAAATTGGCATCAGCTATGGAAGAAAACCAAAAAAATAAACAGGAAATTGCGGAGCTTAAGGCGAGAGTAAAAGAGTTAGAAGACGAACAAGGACGACTGCTAGAACAATTTAAGTGGCTAGAACGCAGAATAAATGGAAGCTCATAGACGAAACAATTCGTACTATGTGTTTAGTTGCGTTTTAGATTTGTCTACTTGATTTTACTCTCGTTTAAGTGTCATTTCAGTTTAACTGTAATGGTATGTTTGTGTTTGTATTGAACAATTTTAAGTTTTATGGGAATATTATGTTTTAAGTTTTATTGGAATATTATGTTTTAAGTTTTATTGGAATATTATGTTTGTGTTCTATTTTATATATAGATATTTGGCTCATTGTTCTATTTATTGCTTTAGTTATATTTGAATTGGAAGTGTTGTTTCTACTATTAATGCTATGTTTGTATTTACACATTAATGAAATCAAAAAATATTTATTTATTCACAATAAATGTTATTTACATAAGTGTGTATACATAATGAAATCAATGAGTGCCGCATGCTTTGTGCCTCAAATTTGCTGCTGGCCTAAGCCGCATCCCCTGTCGGTCTGGCACACTATCTGGATCATCATCGTCAAGCCGCCTCTT
Source organism: Nicotiana noctiflora (assembly GCA_032618575.1). Taxonomy (NCBI): domain Eukaryota; kingdom Viridiplantae; phylum Streptophyta; class Magnoliopsida; order Solanales; family Solanaceae; genus Nicotiana; species Nicotiana noctiflora. Next base: position 222,955 of record JASVEL010000201.1, on the reverse strand, counting down.
TATGGGATGTGACGACCCGGCCCGTCGTCACGAGAATTACCACCCCGTTATGTTGTAAATATATGTTTTATGCTTTTATGTCAGTGCTAGAGTCTATTGGGTGATTTAGGAGTGAATTGGATTGAAAATGAGGCATATAGCCTTTTTGAAGGAAACTTGAATAAGGAAAGTCAATCCGGAGTTGACTATTTAGTTAGAGGGCTCGGAATCGGATTCTGATGATTCGGTTAGTTCCGGGAGGTGATTTGTGACTTAGGGGAGCAATCGGAATTGAATTTGGAGGCCCGGTGTAGAAATAGGCTTGAATTGGCTAAGGTTGAATTTTGGCGAAATCCGAACGGTAGGTGAGATTTTGATCCGGGGGTCGGAATGGAATTTCGATAGTTGCAGTAGCTTCGTTATGGGATTTTGGATATGTCCGCAAAATTTCAGGTTATTCGGACGTCGTTTGGTCGGGTTTTTGATTGATTGTGTAATTTGGAATGTTTTAAGGAATTTAGGCTTGAATTCGATGAGAATTATGGGTTTTGATGTTGTTAGACGTGTTTTGAGGATTTGAGCAAGTTCGAATAAGGTATTAGGATGTGTTGGTGTGGTTGGATGAGGTCCCGGGGGCCTCGGGGTGTTTTCGGATGGTTAATCGGGAGAAAAACATGGAAATTGCAGGTTTGAAGAGTTCTGGTTCTATTGTTTTCGCTCCTGCGGAAATGGGGGCGCAGGAGCGAGCCCGCAGGAGCGGAAAATGAGCACAGAAGCGCTGGGGTTCGCCGAGGCGGATCCTGGTCCGCAAGGGCGGCACCGCAGGTGCGGAAGGAAAGACCGCAGAAGCGGTCTGGGCTCGTTATGGGAGGATCCGCAGAAGCGGAAGACTTGTCGCCTAAGCGAGTCCGCATGAGCGGACTCTGATGCGCAGAAGCGGTAAGGCTCGCAGGAGCGGAAAGGGGTTCGTAGGAGCGGTCTCGCAGGAGCGAGACCTGGGCCGCAGAAGCGGAGCTGGGCGGCTAGGAGTGTTTTCGCAGAAGCGACCATTTGGTCGCAGAGGCGGCCTCGCAGAGGCGGATTTTGGTCCGCAGAAGCGGAAATCGCGCATGTGTTAAAAATAACAGAAGGGTTAAAACTTCATAAGTTGCAAAACATTTAGGGCTCGGTTCTTGAAGGCGAATTGGGCGATTTGGGCGAGTTATTGCTGGGAGAACATCGGGTTATCATCGGAGGTGAGTTTTATGGTTCCTTTACGCGTTTTTTTCATGAAATCCTCCTTTAATTCACGAAAATTGGATCAAACTGTGGGGAAATTTAGCCTAAGCCAGGGTTTTGGTAAATTGCCGATTTGAGTGGGCAAATGGAGTCCGAATTTGGTAAATTTGATATGCTTAGACTCGTATTGAGATGAGGGTTCCGAATATGTAACTTTTATAATTTTTCGAGAAGCGCACCAAAAGTCGGGTTTTGACAACTTGTGGGTTTTGATATAATTTGGGTTATTTCGAATGAATTGCGTGAAATTAGCATATATTGATGCATTCTCTATGATTTTGAGCAGGATTTGGCATCCGAGGAGATTGATTTGCGAGGCAAGCGCAAGGCGGATTGAAGCTTCTACCGGTTCGAGGTGAGTGGTGGTAGTAAACAATGTATTGAGGGTTTGAAACCCCGTACTAGCACTTCACAGTGCTATATTGAGATGAGACACGCATTCTATGACGAGTGTGGTGACATTGTGATTGGGGACTTGGACTTGGTCCTTCCCGGCTAATAGAATATTGTGTTGTATGACTGCTAATGATATTATAACTGTACAATTGGGCTAATAGCCATGTTTGGGGCCTTGTGCCGATCTGTAGAGCATTAGGGAACCTATAGAGCTAGGTGACCCTTATATCATGTTGGAAACATACACTCAGCCGTAGCTCTAGCTGTATAGCATAATATGAGCCCGTACTAGATGTGTACATTGAGAGAGATTATCTAGGGTGGAATTCCCTGTTCTAGTTGAGTGGGCCTGAAAGGCCAAGTCTATATTGACTGAGACAGGGTCTAGGACCCACTGTGATATATTATATTGGGCCTGAGAGGCCAAGCACATATTGACTGGGATAGGGTCGAGGACCCATTACGAGGTATTATATATATATACCTATATCGGATCGGGCTGCACGCCGCAGCAGTATATATATTGGATCGGACTGCACGCCGCAGTAATATACATGTAACACGCAGTAATATATATGTGGATCGGACTGCACGCCGCAGTATTATTGCGCTTGGGCTGTAGGAGCCCTTCGGAGTCCGAGTCTGCACACATTCTTAGTGAGCGCTGGAGTATATTATGGGATCGGGCTGCACGCCACAGTAGTATAAATATATATTTATACATATATTGGATCGGACTGCACGCCGCACTAATACATGTGTGGATCGGGCTGCACGCCGCATTATAATAGTGCTTGGGCCTAGGGAGCCTCTCCGAAGTCTGTATACAGCCCCAGTGAGCGCCGTCGACGTTAAATGGAGTGGGCTGCGCGCCGCAGCGGTATATGTACTGGAGCGGGCTGCACGCCGCAGCATTATACTTAATCATATCCTATTATCTACTTAAATACTTATACATTATAGACAGGTATGTGTCTTTATATGTTGAGATGGTCGTACACCGTATGGATACGAGTGAGGGTTGGATCAGTGTAGAATCTTGTAGAGATAAACATGGATTGGAGATTTGAGCATTTCTATAGTGATGACGTACCTGTGAGGGTTGCCTTAGAACTGCTAAGTGATAGCACAGGAGTTCTTACCTTCAGTTATTATCTATTATTGTTACTCACCGAGTTGAAATATACTCACCCCACTTCCCTGCACTTTCTGTGCAGATCCACAGGTGCTCGAGAGCAGTTGAGACATTGTAGCTGTTGATCCTTATCTACTTTTGCGGAGATTACGAGGTAGCTGCCAGCGTCCGTAGAGCTTGTTTTCTCCTTCTTTATCATCTTGTTGATTTCCTAATTTCCTAGACTTGGTTGTATTAGGATGCTATTCTGTAGAGGCTCAGTCTCGTGACACCACGATATGTTGGGACCGTATTTTGTATGTTTTACGTTTCGATTATCACCTGATATAATTAATTATTGTTTGAGTTTAATTTGATTAATAACTGGCTGGTTTAAGGGATAATATGGTCGGGCTTGCCTAGCATTATGTTGGGCGCCATCACGACCGGGGTTTGGGTCGTGACAAGTTGGTATCAGAGCCTAGGTTAACAGGTCTCGCGAGTCATGAGCCGGTTGGTAGAGTCTCGTGGATCGGTGCGGGGACGCCTGTACTTATCCTCGGGAGGCTGCAAACCTTTTTAGGAAAAATTTTCAATTCTTGGAATTCTTGTCGTGCGATTACTTTTGACTTGATTTGAACTTTGACATTCTATTCTCTCACAGATGGCGAGAACTCGATCATCCGGACGTGGAGGACGACCACCACTGCCATGTGCTAGAGGCCGTAGACGCGGTCGTGGTCGTGGCGGAGTTAGGGCAGCTGAGGCAGTGCCAGCTGACCTACAGCCCCCAGTTGCAGAGGTGCCAGCAGCACCAGATCAGGCACCAGCTGTGCCCATTGTTATTCCGGGTCTACAGGAGACCCTGGCTCAGATACTAGCAGTCTGCACTGGCCAAGCACAAGGCGGTTTCAGTTACTACTGCAGCAGCTGCATCGGGGATCGGGGGTGGTCATCGGACCCCCGCAGTACGCACTCCAGAGCCAGCAGTGCAGGGCTTACAGACACCAGAGGCTCCTCCAGTTCAGCCTGTGGTACCGGTTCAGCCAGCAGATCAGATTCAGGGGGACAGGGTCCCAGCTATGACAGACGATGAGCAGCGTCGTCTCGAGAGGTTCACCAGTTTATCTCCTCCAGTGTTCACTGGTGCTCCAGGCGAGGACGCCCAAGGTTTTCTGGATAAGTTCCGTCGGATGCTTCGTACGGCAGGGATCTTGGAGTCCAGTGGGGTATCATTCACTACCTTTTAGTTTCAGGGGCCAGCCTTCACTTGGTGGGAGGCTTATGAGCGCCGCAGGCCAGCCGGAGCAGCACCACTATCATGGCCGGAGTTCTCCACTATGTTCTTCGAGAAATGGGTGCCTCGATCTCAGAGAGAGGAGATGCGTAGGCAGTTTGAGGGTCTCCGTCAGGGGGACATGTCAGTGTCAGAGTATGAGATCAGGTTTACACAGTTGTCCAGATATGCATCGTTGTTGGTTCATTCCGACAGAGAGAGGATTAGGCATTTCGTGGACGGCCTCATCTATCCCATTCGTATTCTGATGACTCGGGAGAGGGTTTTGAGTCGTACATTTGAGGATGCTGTGGATATTGCTCGCGACATAGAGACAGATCGTCGCATGCAGCGGGATGAGAGGGAGGCCAAGAGGCCTCGAGGTTAGTTCTAGTGGCACCCAGACCAGAGGCCAGAGCCAGCAGAGCCGAGGTCGCTCTTTCAGATCTTCCCAGTCGGGTCACTCCGATCGTCGCAGATGGTGTTCTAGACAGGGTTATCAGGGTTCGCACCAGAGCCAGCCATCTCTCACTGCCATGCCAGCACAGAGTTCTTCACAGGCCCCATCCGCTCAGGGTTCATCTCGGCCTAGTTCATCAGCTGGCCACTCCAGCGCCAGAGGTCCTTATCAGTCTCAGTCACCAGCACCGAGGAGTTGCTACGAGTGCGGAGAGTTTGGGCATCACCGTAGGGAGTGTCCCCGTCTTGTTTCTAGATCTTATCAGCAGAGGGGGCAGCCCTCGTCATCTGGTCCTTCTACTTCAGTACCCGCCCTGCCAGCTAGGGGTGAGGGTCAGACAGCTAGGGGTCGCTCTCGAGGGGGAGGCCGATCAGGCGAACAGGCTAGATGCTATGCTTTTCAGGGCCGATCTGAGGCCGTTGCTTCGGATGTTGTCATTACAGGTATTATTTCAGTCTGCCACAGAGATGCCTCAGTATTGTTTGATCCCGGTTCTACTTATTCTTATGTGTCTACATATTTTGCTCCTCATTTGGGCATGACCCGAGGGAGTCTTGAGCTGCCAGTGCACGTATCTACCCCGGTAGGGGATACTATTGTTGTGGACCACGTATACCGGTCCTGTTTTGTCACTATTGGAGGCCTGGAGACCCGAGTAGACCTGTTTCTTCTTAGCATGATTGATTTTGATGTTATATTGGGCATGGACTGGCTATCTCCATGTCATGCTATTCTGGACTGTCATGCTAAGACAGTCACTTTGGCTATGCCGGGCATTCAGAGGATCGAGTGGCGAGGCACGACCGAGTATGTACCTAGCAGGGTAATATCTTTCCTCAAGGCCCAACGAATGGTTGGGAAGGGATGTCTCTCTTATTTAGCATTTGTGCGGGAGGTCGAGGCCCAGACTCCCAGTATTGATTCTGTTCCCGTTGTGAGGAATTTTCCTGATGTGTTTCCTCGGACCTGTCGGGCATGCCGCCGGACAGGGATATTGACTTTGGGATTAATTTGGTACCGGGCACCTAGCCTATTTCTAATACCTTATCGTATGGCTCCAGCTGAGTTGAAGGAATTGAAAGAGCAGCTTCAGAAACTCCTAGATAAGAGGTTCATACGGTCGAGTGTGTCACCATGGGGTGCACCGGTCCTGTTTGTTAAGAAGAAGGACGGATCCATGAGGATGTGTATTGACTACAGGCAGCTAAACAAAGTAACAGTGAAGAATAAGTATCCTCTGCCTCGTATTGATGATTTATTTGATCAGCTCCAAGGAGTTAGGGTGTTCTCGAAGATTGATTTTCGTTCAGGCTACCATCAGCTGAAGATTATAGAGTTTGACGTTATGAAAACTGCATTCCGGACCAGATATGGTCACTATGAGTTCCTTGTGATGTCTTTTGGGCTGACCAACGCCCCAGCAGCATTTATGCATCCGATGAACAGTGTATTCAGGCCGTATCTTGATTCATTTGTGATCGTATTCATTGATGACATACTAGTCTACTCTCGTAGCCAGGAGGAGCATGCTCGGCACTTGAGTGTTGTGTTGCAGAGATTGAGAGAGGAGAAGTTGTATGCCAAGTTCTCCAAATGTGAGTTCCGGCTTGAGTCCGTGGCATTCTTAGGGCACGTGGTGTCCTGTGATGGTATTCAGGTAGATCCGAGGAAGGTCGAGGCAGTGCAGAGTTGGCCCAGACCGACCTCAGTTACTGAGATCCGTAGCTTTCTAGGATTGGCGGGGTATTATCGCCGATTCGTTCAGGGATTCTCTTCTATTGCTTCACCCTTGACTAGATTGACTCAGAAGGGTGTCCCTTTCATATGGTCCGAGGAGTGCGAGGAGAGCTTTCAGAAGCTCAAGACAGCACTGACCACAGCACCAGTTTTGATTCTGCCGTCAGCTTCAAATCCTTATACTGTGTATTGTGATGCCTCAGGAGTTGGCATTGGTTGTGTGTTGATGCAGGAGGGTAGGGTCATTGCTTATGCTTCTCGTCGGTTGAAGCCCCACGAGAAGAACTACCCTGTTCATGATTTGGAGCTAGCAGCCATAGTTCATGCTTTGAAGATTTGGAGGCATTACCCGTATGGTGTCTCCTGTGAGGTGTTCACGGATCATCGCAGCCTTCAGCACTTATTCAGACAGAAGGACCTTAATTTGAGACAGCGGAGGTGGTTGGAGTTGCTTAAGACTATGATATCACTATTTTGTATCATCCGGGGAAGGCCAATGTGGTGGCCGATGCCTTGAGTCGGAAGGCGGTTAGCATGGGCAGCCTAGCTTTCATCCCAGTTGGGGAGAGGCCATTTGCTTATGATGTTGAGGCCCTAGCCAATCGGCTAGTGAGATTAGATATTTCGGAGCCGAGTCGGGTGTTGGCTTGTGTTGTTTCTCGATCTTCCTTATATGATCGCATCAGGGGAGCGATAATATGATGACCCACATTTACTTGTCCTTAAGGACAGAGTGCAGCATAATGATGTTAGAGATGTGACTATCGACAGTGATGGTGTTCTGAGGATGCAGGGCCGTATATGCGTGCCCAATGTTGATGGTTTGCGGGAGTTGATACTTGAGGAGGCACACGGTTCGCGGTACTCTATTCACCCAGGTGCCGCAAAGATGTACCAAGACTTGAGACAGCACTACTGGTGGAGGAGAATGAAGATGGATATTGTTAGGCATGTAGCTAAGTGCCTCAATTGCCGGCAGGTCAAATATGAGCATCAGAGACCGGGCGGTGTTCTTCAGCGTATGGTTATTCCCGAGTGGAAATGGGAGAGGATCACCATGGATTTTGTTACTGGGCTACCTCGGACAGCGAGGAAGTTTGATTCTGTATGGGTGATTGTTGATCGGCCGACTAAGTCCGCACATTTCATCCCAGTTAGTACTACTTACTCATCGGAGCGGTTGGCATGGATCTTTATTCGGGAGATTGTCAGGTTGCATGGGGTCCCAGTGTCTATTATATCTGACAGAGGCACTCAGTTCACTTCTCAGTTTTGGAGAGCATTTCAGCGAGAGATGGGTACGAGAGTTGAGTTGAGTACAGCATTTCACCCCCAGACAGACGGGCAGTCTGAGCGTACTATTCAGATCCTGGAGGATATGTTGCGAGCATGTGTGATTGACTTTGGTGGTTCGTGGGATGAGTTCTTACCACTTGCTGAGTTTGCCTACAACAACAGCTACCAGTCGAGTATTCAGATGGCCCCGTACGAGGCATTGTATGGCAGACGGTGTAGATCTCCCGTGGGATGGTTTGAGCCTGGTGAGGTTAGATTGATAGGGACTGAGTTAGTCCAGGATGCTCCGGATAGAGCAAAGTTGATCCAGGAGAGGCTTCGTACAGCACAGTCTCGTCGGAAGAGTTATGCGGACCGTAGAGTTCGAGAGTTGTCTTTCATGGTTGGTGACAGAGTATTGTTGAAGGTTTCACCTATGAAGGGTGTCATGAGGTTTGGGAAGAAAGGAAAATTGAGTCCCAGGTACATTGGTCCTTTTGAGATACTTAGGAGAGTTGGAGAGGTGGCATATGAGTTGGCCTTGCCGCCCGGCTTATCCAGCGTTCATCCAGTATTCCATGTGTCTATGCTCCGGAAGTACATTGGAGATCCGTCTCATGTATTAGACTTCAGTACCATTCAACTTGATGGTGATCTATCCTATGATGTGGAGCCTATTGCCATTTTGGGACGTCAGGTGAGAAAATTGAGGTCTAAGGAGATTGCATCGGTTAAGGTTCAGTGGAGAGGTCGACCCGTGGAGGAGGCCACTTGGGAGATCGAGCGGGAGATATCCTCACTTGTTTGAGACTTCAGGTATGTTTCTTGACCCGCTCGAGGACGAGCGTTTGCTTAAGAGGGGAGAATGTGACGACCCGGCCCGTCGTCACGAGAATTACCACCCCGTTATGTTGTAAATACATGTTTTATGATTTTATATCAGTGTGCTAGAGTCTATCGGGTGATTTAGGAGTGATTTGGATTGAAAATGAGGCATATAGCCTTTTTGAAGGAAACTTGAATAAAAAAAGTCAACCCGGAGTTGACTATTTAGTTAGAGGGCTCGGAATCGGATTCTGATGATTCGGTTAGTTCCGGGAGGTGATTTGTGACTTAGGGGAGCGATCGGAATTGAATTTGGAGGTCCGGTGTAGAAATAGGCTTGAATTGGCTAAGGTTGAATTTTGGCGAAATCCGAACGGTAGGTGAGATTTTGATCAGCAGGTCGGAATGGAATTTCGATAGTTGCAGTAGCTTCGTTATGATATTTTGGATATGTCCGCAAAAATTCAGGTCATTCGGACGTCGTTTGGTCGGGTTTTTGATTGATTGTGTAATTCGGAATGTTTTAAGGAATTTAGGCTTGAATTCGATGAGAATTATGGGTTTTGATGTTGTTAGACGTGTTTTGAGGATTTGAGCAAGTTCGAATAAGGTATTAGGATGTGTTGGTGTGGTTGGATGAGGTCCTGGGGGCCTCGGGGTGTTTTCGGATGGTTAATCGGGAGAAAAACATGGAAATTGCAGGTTTGAAGAGTTCTGGTTCTGTTGGTTTCGCTCCTGTGGAAATGGGGGCGCAGGAGCGAGCCCGCAGGAGCGAAAAATGAGCGCAGAAGCGCTGGGGTTCGCCGAGGCGGATCCTTGTCCGCAAGGGCGGCACCGCAGGTGCGGAAGGAAAGACCGCAGAAGCGGTCTGGGCTCATTATTGGAGGATCCGCAAAAGCGGAAGACTTGTCGCCTAAGCGAGTCCGCAGGAGCAGACTCTGATGCGTAGAAGCGGTAAGGCTCGCAAGAGCGGAAGGGGGTTTCGCAGGAGCGGTCTCGCAGGAGCGAGACCTGGGCCGCAGAAGCGGAGCTGGGCGGCTAGGAGTGTTTTCGCAGAGGCGGCCTTGCAGAGGCGGATTCGCAGAGGCGGATTTTGGTCCGCAGAAGCGGAAATCGCGCCTGTGTTAAAAATAACAGAAGGGTTAAAATTTCATAAGTTGCAAAACATTTGGGGCTCGGTTCTTGAAGGCGAATTGGGCGATTTGGGCGAGTTATTGCTGGGAGAACATCGGGTTATCATCGGAGGTGAGTTTTATGGTTCCTTTACGCGTTTTTATCTTGAAATCCTCCTTTAATTCACGAAAATTGGATCAAACTGTGGGGAAATTTAGCCTAAGCCAGGGTTTTGGTAAATTGCCGATTTGAGTGTGCAAATGGAGTCCGAATTTGGTAAATTTGATATGCCTAGACTCGTATTGAGACGAGGGTTCCGAATATGTAACTTTTATAATTTTTCGAGAAGCGCACCAAAGTCGGGTTTTGACAACTTGTGGGTTTTGATATAATTTGGGTTATTTCGAATGAATTGCGTGAAATTAGCATATATTGATGCATTCTCTATGATTTTGAGCAGATTTGGCATCCGAGGAGATTGATTTGCGAGGCAAGCGCAAGGCGGATTGAAGCTTCTACCGGTTCGAGGTGAGTGGTGGTAGTAAACAATGTACTGAGGGTTTGAAACCCCGTACTAGCACTTCACAGTGCTATATTGAGATGAGACACGCGTTCTATGACGAGTGTGGTGACATTGTGATTGGGGACTTGGACTTGGTCCTTCCCGGCTAATAGAATACTGTGTTGTATGATTGCTAATGATATTATAACTGTACAATTGGGCTAATAGCCATGTTTGGGGCCTTGTGCCGATCTGTAGAGCATTAGGGAACCTATAGAGCTAGGTGACCCTTATATCATGTTGGAAACATACACTCAGCCGTAGCTCTAGCTGTATAGCATAATATGAGCCCGTACTAGATGTGTACATTGAGAGAGATTATCTAGGGTGGAATTCCCTGTTCTAGCCGAGTGGGCCTGAAAGGCCAAGTCTATATTGACCGAGACAGGGTCTAGGACCCACTGTGATATATTATATTGGGCCTGAGAGGCCAAGCACATATTGACTGGGATAGGGCCGAGGACCCATTACGAGGTATTATATATACATACCTATATTGGATCGGGCTGCACGCCGCAACAGTATATATATTGGATCGGACTGCACGCCGCAGTAATATACATGTAACATACATGTAATATACATGTGGGACGGACTGCACGCCGCAGTATTATTGCGTTTGGGCTGTAGGAGCCCTTCGGAGTCTACACACATTCTCAGTGGGCGCTGGTATATATTATTGGGATCGGGCTGTGCGCCGCAGCAATATAAATATATATTCATACATATATTGGATCGGACCGCACGCCGCAGTAATACATGTGTGGATCGGGCTGCACGCCGCAGTATAATAGTGCTTGGGCCTAGGGAGCCCCTCCGAAGTCTGTATACACCCCCAGTGAGCGCCGTCGACGTTAAATGGAGCGGGCTGCGCGCCGCAGCGGTATATGTATTGGAGCGGGCCGCACGCCGCAGCATTATACTTAATCATATCCTATTATCTACTTAAATACTTATACATTATAGACATGTATGTGTCTTTATATGTTGAGATGGTCGTACACCGTACGGATACGAGTGAGGGTTGGATCAGTGTAGAATCTTGTAGAGATAAACATGGATTGGAGATTTGAGCATTTCTATAGTGATGACGTACCTTGTGAGGGTTGCCTTAGAACTGCTAAGTGATAGCACAGGAGTTCTTACCTTCAGTTATTATCTATTATTGTTACTCACCGAGTTGAAATATACTCACCCCACTTCCCTGCACTTTCTGTGCAGATCCACAGGTGCTCGAGAGCAGTTGAGACATTGTAGCTGTTGATCCTTATCTACTTTTGCGGAGATTACGAGGTAGCTGCCAGCGTCCGCAGAGCTTGTTTTCTCCTTCTTTATCATCTTGTTGATTTCCTATTTGCCTAGACTTGATTGTATTAGGATGCTATTCTGTAGAGGCTCAGTCTCGTGACACCACGATATGGTTGGGACCATATTTTGTATGTTTTACATTTCGCTTATCACCTGATATGATCATTTATCGTTTAAGTTTAATTTGATTAATAACTGGCTGGTTTAAGGGATAATATGGTCGGGCTTGCCTAGCATTGTGTTGGGCGCCATCACGGCCAGGGTTTTGGTCGTGACATGGGAGGATGTGCAGCGGCATCTACATCACAACTTGCAGGGTCGGAGAATAGGCCGTTGGGCCGGCACCAACCTATAAAAAATAAGTAATGTTAGATAAAATAAGAGAGATATTTAAATTATTATGGTTAACAAATTATTTCTCTCACAATGATCTCGTCGAGGTCCTGCGTATATTCATCGCTGGTCAGCTCATCATCGTATGTAGTATGGTCAAACATGGTCTGAGATGAAGACTGCATAAAAATAGATGTAATGAATTTATTGCATCGAAATTAAAAATAATGTAGAATTGAAAAACAAAAGTAATACAAACATACCGCATCAAATGCAGGGGACGATGAATAACTCAACCTACGACCGCCATCCACGTCACGGGTCGGCCGATGCTCAGCTGCAGTAGATGTGCCAGCGAAGTACTCATGTACATCCCCGTCAAAGGTACCCATAATTTGCAATGGTCCGGATGGGGTCATCTGTGTCGCTGGCAATGACAACTGAAGGTCGTATGAGAGCATACTGCTGCGAGGGTCGTATGAGGGCATGCTGCTGGAAGGGTCAGCTGGATGGGTCATAAAACCCCGCTGCATGCTGCTGGAAGGGTCAGCTGGATGAGGCACATAACCCTCCTGCTCATCTCCAAACCCCCCAGCTCCAAACCCTGCAGGTGGGTCGACCGGCTCCTCAACACCCCCTCGCCGTGCACGTCGTCGTCGTCCCCTGCGAGCCCTAGTCCCTGCACGGGGGACTGGCCTACCCTCCGGTACGCGTCTGGATCCATATAATCGGGCTCATCATCTAACCTATTGCCCTCCCTCGCCTCTTCCTGTCCCAAACGACACATCTGGGCAACCACCTGTCCATACTCAACCAGTCTAGGGTTGTCTTCACACTGCTGGATATCTATACTAGACTGGTAGACCCGGTGAAACCAACTAACCTGTGAAATAAGTCAATTAGTAAATAAATTACTCTATGCCATAATTATATGATATTAATAAGTCAAAAAAACATACCAGTGACTCGTGCCGTCCGGCAAACAGTCTGTACCGGCCGTCAAGCATGTGGATGGGGTTCCCGACATGCCTCCGGGTGTGACGTATGTACCAGCACTCATAAATCGCAATAGTAGCCTCCTGGTACGGTGTCGGCGATGGCGGTATGTGCTAAGCTCGCTCCTCCCAATGAACTACCTGGTCACGCAGCCACGCTACATAATTCTGGCTCATGTTGTGACGGTCGTCACGCTGATAATGAGTAGGGTCCTAGGAGGGATCACTCGGTACCAGCTGATGACGACCAAACTGACGAAGCACACGCTCCATCGCATGATACTCAACAACTTCCCAGAATATCAATGGGACGGAGCTGCTCCATATGAGCCGGTCTGCCGAGCAAATAGCAGGTAGGTGCGCAAGTAGCTCATCAGTGTACGACATCCAGATGAACTACAATGATGTGACGACCCAAAGGGTCATCACTTGTTTTATTAATCATTCCGAGCTTTGGAGGTCTTGAAAACCTCATTTATAGTTGCCTCGATTTGCGTGCACAGTCCGGGCACAAAGCTGGAAAATATTTATGTTGAAATATGTGAAATATGTGAAAAAGTAGAAGAATTTTGATATTAATATTGATATGGTTGACTTTGGTCAACATTTTTGGTAAACGGACCCGGATCCGTGATTTGACTATTTCAGAAAATCCGTAGAAAAATATGGAACTTGGGCATATGTCCGGAATTGAAATCCGAGGTCTAGAACCCGGTAAAAGAATTTTTCTGTTAAATTGTTTTCTGAAAATGTTTAAGGAAAATGAAACTGAATTTTGATTAAAAAGTACTGGTATTGGGCTCGTATTTTGGTTCCGACGCCCGGTACAGGTCATATATATTGGTTAAGCGCTTCCTGTAAAGTTTGGTTGAAAACGGACGTCGTTTGACGTGTTTCGGCCTTAAATTGGAAAGTTTGGAAATTATGGAATTTGAAAGAATTCTTGAGGTTTAAGGCTAAATTCCTTGATTTTGATGTTATTTTGGTGATTTGATCGCGCGAGCAAGTTCGTATGATGTTTTTGAGTTAGTGTGCATATTTGGTTTGAATCCCCGAGGGCTCGGGTGAGTTTCGGATAGGTAACGGGATGGTTTTGAACTTGAAATTTCAGCAGAAACTCTGCAATTTTTGCACAGAGATTTTCTTCTATGCGATCGCATAGGTGAGGCCGCGATCGCATAGAGCAAAGATTAGAGGTCCCAAAAATCCTTCTGTGCGATCGCAATAGAGCCCATGCGATCGCATAGCTTCCACTTTTCATCCTATGCGATCGCATACTATTCCTCGCGATCGCATAGAGTAAGACTTGAGGCCCAGAATTTCCTTCTATGCGATCGCATTAGTCCTCCGCGATCGCATAGAGCAATTTTGTTGTCCCCTTATTTTCTTCTATGCGATCGCATCACAGGCCCTACGATCGCATAGAGTAAATTTGCCCAGCGATTTTAAGTTCTGCAAAAACAGAACAGACGGGATAAAATCCCATTTCTCTCAACTCTCTCTTCTCCAAACAGCTTATTGGGGCGATTCTTGGGCGATTTTCATCAAAACTTCTTGGGTAAGTGATTCTTGACTCGTTTTTTTCATTTTCCCTCATTATTATTTGAATTCCTAACCCTAAATATGTGTGAATGGGTAGAAAAATTGAGAATTGAATATAGTAAGGGTTTTCAAAGAATTTGCGATCTAGACCTCGTTTTTGAGCCGAACTTAAGAACAAATTGTATATTTGAACTCATGGGTGATTGGGTGAACTTATTTTGGTTCGAAAATTGAGTTTCGATTATGTGGGCCCGGGGTCGATTTTTACTATTCCGAGCAGAATATTGTAAAAATCATATTTAGCAATATGAACTAGTTTGTTACGTAGAATTGATGATATGAAATCAATTGTGTATAGATACGGTTGGATTGGAGTCAAATTCGAAAGGAAAAGGCATTGCTACGGATTGAATCGTTCGTGAACTTTCGAGGTAAGTGTTTGTTCTATCCTAGTTTGTAGGAATATGAATTTAGTTATGAATAAATTGTTGAATAAGAATTATTGGTGTTATACCGGTAATGAAGGTAAATTGTTGAAACTATTATAAATTATTGGTTTAAAAACCGGTAATTACAAATATTGTTGATATAGAGATTATTGGCTAAATGCCGGTAATATATATATATTTATGAAATGGGATCGTGTGGTACGCCGACCACTTATATAATAAGAAATGGGATCGTGTGGTACGCCGACCACGAAGTGATTTAAATCTTGGCATTGTCCATAGTTGCCGGTAGCCTATTGATATATTTGGGAGCGGGTGGTACGCCTACCACAAGATATAATTTTTGATATATTTGGGAGCGGGTGGTATGCCTACCACAAGATATAATTTTTGATATATTTGGGAGCGGGTGGTACGCCTACCACAAGATATAATTTTTGATATATTTGGGAGCGGGTGGTACGCCTACCACAAGATATAATTACTGATATATTGGGAGCGGGTGGTACGCCTACCACAAGATATAATTACTGTGATAGTTGGGAGCGGGTGGTACGCCTACCACGAGATATGAAATGAGAGAGGAATTGAGACATGAAAGTAAGATTTATTATGTTGATTAGATTATTCCGGATATCGTGAGTTATTGACGGTTATTTCAGAGCAGAGTATTTCCTTATAATGTATTATATATATATATATATCTATATTGCAACTGTACAGGTTTAGGTGGGTGAATGGCCTTAGCCTTGTCACTAGTTCGCTGGGATAGGCCAGGCACTTACCAGCACATGGGGTCGGTTGTGCTGATACTACACTCTACGTTTTTTTTGCGCAGATACAGGTTACGGACAGCAGCAGCGACAATAGAGACTTGTGGATTTTTCGACTACCGAGACTACGAGGTAGCCTTGCAGGCGTCCGCAGGACCTGTTGTCTCTTCTATCTATGCTTTTCATTCCGTTATCTCATGTAATCGAGATAAACAGCTTGTATTTTCTTTCAGACAGTTATGTGTATTATTCTTAGAAGTTCGTGAGTATTGTGACACCAATCTTGGGTAGTGTATCGGATTTGGATTTTCTTTATCATATTTGACTAAGTCTTCCGCTGTAATTTATTTGTTTTTAATAATAAGAATTGGTAATTAATGGAGTTGTAATTAATATTTGGCTTGCCTAGCTTCCATTTAGTAGGCGCCATCATGACCCCGATGGTGGGGAAATCCGGGTCGTGACAAGTTGGTATCAAAGCACTAGGTTGCATAGGTCTCACAACTCACGAACAACCTTAGTAGAGTCTGAAGGATCGGTACGGAGACGTCTGTATTTATCCTCCAGAGGCTACGGAGTTAGGAAAATATTCTCTTTATTCTTTCCAGTCGTGCGACTTGATCTTTTGAATGTTAATTGAACTTCTACTCTGTTCTTCCGCAGATGGTAAGGACACGTGCATCCTCATCTACCGACCAGCAGCCCGAGGTCCCAGCAGCGGCAGCTCCTGCTAGGGGTAGAGGCCGAGGTCGAGGTCGTCCTAGAGGACAAGGTAGGGGCAGAGCTCAGCCCCGAGCAGCAGCACGAGTGGCAGAACCTCAAGGTTCATATAGAGGAGGAAATTCCAGCCCCAGCAGCTCCAGTAGGCCCAGCTCAGGTCCCAGGAGGAGCTTTATTTTCACCGGATCTTCAGGATGCTTTGGTCCGGATAGCAGGTTTTATGGATCATGTCACCAAAGCAGGTTTATTACCGGTAGCACCAGCCACTTCTCAAGATGGAGGAGGTAATCAGACTCCTGCTACGCGCACTCCGGAACCAGTAATTCCCCAGGCTCAAAATCCTGTGATTCAGCCAATTGAGGCAGTTCGGCCTATTATTGCGACTCCGTCTAATGATGGTGCAGCCATGTCTACTGATGCGTTGTGGAGATTGGACAGGTTTACCAAACTGTTCACTACCACATTCAGTGGCACTCCTTCAGAGGATCCACAGGACTTCCTATACAGCTGCCACGAAGTTCTCCGTACTATGGGTATTGTGGAGACAAATGGTGTGGATTTTGCTACTTTTCGGTTATCCGGTTCCGCCAAGACTTGGTGGAGAGATTATTGTCTAACCAGGCCAGCGGGATCGTCATCTTTGACTTGGGAGCAGTTTGCAGAATTATTCTTGGAGAAGTTCCTTCCAGCAACTCAGCGGGAGTTTATGCGCAAGCAATTTGAGCGTCTTCATCAGGGTTCTATGTCTGTCACTCAGTACGAGACTAGGTTCGTGGACCTGGCTCGTCATGCTATTATCATACTTCCCACAGAGCGGGAGAGAGTGAGGAGGTTTATTGATGGTTTGAATCAGCCAATTCGACTGCAGATGGCTATGGGAGAAGGGACCGAAATCACTTTTTAGGAGGCGGCTAATGCAGCCCACCGGATCAAAATGGCTCTATCACAGGGAGCCAGTCATGGATCGGATAAGAGACCCCCTAATTCAGGGTAGATTCAGTGGTACCTCGTCTGGAGATAGAGATTTTTATGATAGAGGCCATCCTCCTAGGCCTTATCGGTCAGCTCTTCAGGTTTCTCATGATGCTTCAGGTGATCGTAATTCTCAGCCACGCTACTCTGATCAGCAGCCTATCAGTGCACCACCACTTCGCCATTTTCAGCAGCCGAGGGCTTGTTTTATGTGCGGTGATCTTAGGCACATTGCAAGGTATTGCCCTCGAGCTTCTGACAGATCTCACCAGCAGGGTTCTCGTGCCATGATTCAGGCCCCAGTTCCCTCACAGCCTGCCCAGCCGGCTAGAGGCGGAGGTAGAGGACATAGAGGTGGAGGTAGAGGTCATAGAGGTGGAGCTCAGACCGATAGAGGTAGAGACCAGCCAGCAGCTGATCGTCCTAGAGATACAGCTCAGGGTGGTGGGGCACAGCCCCGATGTTATGCACTTCCCGCCGGACCAGAGGCTGAGTCTTCTGATGCCGTCATTACAGGTATTATCTTGGTTTGTGATAGAAAGGCATCGGCATTATTTGACCCTGGGTCTACATATTCGTATGTGTCTTCCTATTTTGCACCATACTTGGTTCAGCCCAGTGATCCATTGAGTGTTCCTGTTCATGTGTCTACACCGGTAGGCGACTCTATTGTGGTTGATCGAGTTCATCGGTCATGTATTATAGTAATTGAGGGTCTCGAGACCCGTGCTGATTTATTACTCCTAAATATGGTGGACTTCGATATTATACTAGGCATGGACTGGCTATCTCCGTACCATGCTATTTTAGATTGCCATGCCAAGATGGTGACTTTAGCTCTGCCGAATTCGACTCACATAGAGTGGAAAGGAGTTTCAGGTCATACTAGCCGTAATATTATTTCTTATGTTAAAGCTCAGCGTATGGTTGGAAAGGGATGCTTGGCTTATTTGGCATATGTCCGTGATTCTAGTGCTGAGGTTCCTTCTATTGACTCTGTGCCTGTGGTTCGCGAATTTCCTGAAGTATTTCCTTCAGACTTGCCAGGTATGCCGCCCGATAGGGACATTGATTTTTGCATTGATTTGGCTCCAGGCACTCAGCCCATTTCCATTCCCCCATACCGTATGGCTCCGCCGGAGTTAAAAGAATTGAAGGAACAATTGCAGGATTTACTTGAAAAGGGTTTCATTAGGCCCAGTGTTTCGCCGTGGGGTGCACCTGTATTATTTGTAAAGAAGAAAGATGGTTCGATGAGAATGTGCATTGACTATCGACAGTTAAACAAGGTAACTATCAAAAATAAATATCCACTTCCGAGAATTGATGATTTATTTGACCAGCTTCAGGGTGCCAAGGTATTTTCAAAGATAGATTTGAGATCTGGCTATCATCAGCTGAAAATTAGGGCATCTGATGTTCCTAAGACCGCGTTTCGCACTCGGTATGGACATTATGAATTTCTGGTCATGTCTTTTGGGTTGACAAATGCTCCAGCAGCTTTTATGGAATTAATGAATCGGGTGTTCCGGCCTTATTTAGACTTGTTTGTAATAGTCTTCATTGATGACATATTAATATATTCCCGCGGTCAGGAGGAGCATGCGCAACATCTCAGAGTGGCCTTACAGACTCTGAGAGATAGCCAGCTATATGCAAAATTTTCAAAGTGTGAATTTTGGCTAAGTTCAGTTGCATTCTTGGGTCATATTGTGACGGCAGCAGGTATTTAGGTTGATCCGAAGAAAATTGAGGCAGTCAAGAGCTGGCCTAGACCGACATCAGCCACAGATATTCGGAGTTTCTTGGGGTTAGCGGGCTATTATCGCCGATTCGTAGAAGGATTTTCGTCTATTGCAACCCCACTGACCAGATTGACCCAGAAGGGTGTTCAATTTGAATGGTCCGATGAATGTGAGACGAGCTTTCAAAAGCTCAAGACAACCTTGACCACAACACCGGTATTGGTTTTACCCACAGGTACGGGACCTTATACTGTTTATTGTGATGCTTCCCGTGTTGGGCTTGGAGAAGTGTTGATGCATGATGGCAAAGTTATTGCCTATGCTTCGAGGCGATTGAAGATTCATGAGAAGAACTATCCAGTTCATGATTTGGAGTTGGCAGCCATTGTTCATGCATTGAAGATCTGGAGGCATTACTTATATGGTGTAACATGTGAAATATACACCGATCATAAGAGTCTTCAGTATTTGTTTAAGGAGAAAGAGTTGAATATGAGGCAGAGAAGGTGGCTAGAGTTGCTAAAAGACTATGATGTTACTATTTTATATCACCCGGGTAAGGCCAATGTGGTGGCCGATGCATTGAGTAGAAAGTCTGCCAGCATGGGTAGTCTTGCATATATTCCGGTCAATCAGAGACCATTGGCTCTAGACGTCCAGGCACTAGCCAACCGGTTCGTGAGATTGGATATTTCTGAGCCTAGCAGAGTGTTAGCATGCACGGTCGCTCATTCTTCTTTATTAGAGCGTATCCGTGAGAGGCAATTTGATGATCCTCATTTGCGTGAGTTGAGAGATACAGTACAGCGGGGAGGTGCCACACAGGTAAATCTAGATGATGATGGGATATTGAAATTGCAGGGTCGAGTTTGTGTGCCCAATGTCGAAGGGATTCGAGAGTTAATCTTAGCAGAGGCCCGCAGCTCACGGTATTCTATTCACCCAGGTGCCGCGAAGATGTACCAGGACTTACGTCAGCACTATTGGTGGCGCGGAATGAAGAAAGATATCGTTGCGTATGTCGCTCGGTGTCTAAATTGTCAGCAGGTGAAATATGAGCACCAGAGACCTGGTGGTGTATTCCGGAGGATTGAAATTCCCGAGTGGAAATGGGAGCGGATCACTATGGATTTCGTTACTGGACTTCCTTTGACTAGAAGGAAATTTGATGCTATTTGGGTCATTGTTGATAGGCTGACCAAGTCAGCACACTTTATTCCAGTATCCGTCTCCTACTCATCGGAGAGGTTAGCGGAGGTTTACATTAGGGAGATTGTTCGTCTCCATGGAGTGCCAGTATCTATTATCTCTGATCGGGGTACGCAGTTTACCTCGCGGTTCTGGAAAGCGGTCCAGCAGGAGTTAGGCACCCAGGTTCAGTTGAGTACGGCATTTCATCCTCGGACGGATGGCCAGTCCGAGAGGACTATTCAGATTCTTGAGGACATGCTTCGAGCCTGTGTTATTGATTTCGGAGGCTCGTGGGATCGGTTTCTACCATTAGCAGAGTTCGCCTACAATAACAGTTACCAATCTAGCATCCAGATGGCTCCGTATGAGGCGTTGTATGGTAGGCGATGTCGATCACCAGTTGGATGGTTTGAACCGGGAGAGGCTCGGTTGTTGGGTACGGACTTAGTTCAGGAGGCCTTGGATAAGGTCAAGACTATTCAGGAGAGATTGCGTTCAGCTCAGGTCTAGGCAAAAGACTTATGCGGATCGCAAGGTTCGAGATGTAGATTTCATGGTTGGTGAACGAGTATTGCTCCGAGTGTCGCCTATGAAGGGTGTGATGAGGTTTGGGAAGAAGGGCAAGCTCGGCCCTAGGTATATTGGCCCATTTGAGATTCTAGACAGAGTGGGAGGGGTGGCTTACAGATTAGCTTTGCCGCCTAGCTTATCAGCCGTGCATCCGGTTTTTCATGTATCTATGCTTCGGAGATACCACGGCGATCCCACACATGTGTTAGACTTCAGTACTGTCCAATTGGACAATGATCTATCTTACGAGGAGGAGCCGGTAGCCATTCTAGACCGGCGGGTTCGACAGTTGAGGTCGAAGAGTTATCCTTCTGTGCGTGTTCAGTGGAGAGGTCAGCCTCCTGAGGCATCGACCTGGGAGTCCGAGTCCGATATGCGGAGCCGCTACCCACATTTGTTTCCTGACTCAGGTACTTCTTTCTTTTGTCCGTTCGAGGACGAACGGTTGTTTTAGAGGTGGAGATTGTGACGACCCAAAGGGTCATCACTTGTTTTATTAATCATTCCGAGCTTTGGAGGTCTTGAAAACCTCATTTATAGTTGCCTCGATTTGCGTGCACAGTCCGGGCACAAAGCTGGAAAATATTTATGTTGAAATATGTGAAATATGTGAAAAAGTCGAAGAATTTTGATATTAATATTGATATGGTTGACTTTGGTCAACATTTTTGGTAAACGGACCCGGATCCGTGATTTGACTATTTCAGAAAATCCGTAGAAAAATATGGAACTTGGGCATATGCCCGGAATTGAAATCCGAGGTCTAGAACCCCGGTAAAAGAATTTTTCTGTTAAATTGTTTTCCGAAAATGTTTAAGGAAAATGAAACTGAATTTTGATTAAAAAGTACTGGTATCGGGCTCGTATTTTGGTTCCGACGCCCGGTACAGGTCATATATATTGGTTAAGCGCTTCCTGTAAAGTTTGGTTGAAAACGGACGTCGTTTGACGTGTTTCGGCCTTAAATTGGAAAGTTTTGAAATTATGGAATTTGAAAGAATTCTTGAGATTTAAGGCTAAATTCCTTGATTTTGATGTTATTTTGGTGATTTGATCGCGCGAGCAAGTTCGTATGATGTTTTTGAGTTAGTGTGCATATTTGGTTTGAATCCCCGAGGGCTCGGGTGAGTTCCGGATAGGTAACGGGATGGTTTTGAACTTGAAATTTCAGCAGAAACTCTGCAATTTTTGCACAGAGATTTTCTTCTATGCGATCGCATAGGTGAGGCCGCGATCGCATAGAGCAAAGATTAGAGGTCCCAAAAATCCTTCTGTGCGATCGCAATAGAGCCCATGCGATCGCATAGCTTCCACTTTTTATCCTATGCGATCGCATACTATTCCTCGCGATCGCATAGAGTAAGACTTGAGGCCCAGAATTTCCTTCTATGCGATCGCATTAGTCCTCCGCGATTGCATAGAGCAATTTTGCTGTCCCCTTATTTTCTTCTATGCGATCGCATCACAGGCCCTGCGATCGCATAGAGTAAATTTGCCCAGTGATTTTAAGTTCTGCAAAAAAGAACAGACGGGATAAAATCCCATTTCTCTCAACTCTCTCTTCTCCAAACAGACTTATTGGGGCGATTCTTGGGCGATTTTCATCAAAACTTCTTGGGTAAGTGATTCTTGACTCGTTTTCTTCATTTTCCCTCATTATTATTTGAATTCCTAACCCTAAATATGTGTAAATGGGTAGAAAAATTGAGAATTGAATATAGTAAGGGTTTTCAAAGAATTTGCGATCTAGACCTCGTTTTTGAGTCGAACTTAAGAACAAATTGTATATTTGAACTCATGGGTGATTGGGTGAACTTATTTTGGTTCGAAAATTGAGTTTCGATTATGTGGGCCCGGGGTCGATTTTTACTATTCCGGGCAGAATATTGTAAAAATCATATTTAGCAATATGAACTAGTTTGTTAAGTAGAATTGATGATATGAAATCAATTGTGTATAGATACGGTTGGATTGGAGTCAAATTCGAAAGGAAAAGGCATTGCTACGGATTGAATCGTTCGTGAACTTTCGAGGTAAGTGTTTGTTCTATCCTAGTTTGTAGGAATATGAATTTAGTTATGAATAAATTGTTGAATAAGAATTATTGGTGTTATACCGGTAATGAAGGTAAATTGTTGAAACTATTATAAATTATTGGTTTAAAAACCGGTAATTACAAATATTGTTGATATAGAGATTATTGGCTAAATGCCGGTAATATATATATATTTATGAAATAGGATCGTGTGGTACGCCGACCACTTATATAATAAGAAATGGGATCGTGTGGTACGCCGACCACGAAGTGATTTAAATCTTGGCATTGGCCATAGTTGCCGGTAGCCTATTGATATATTTGGGAGCGGGTGGTACGCCTACCACAAGATATAATTTTTGATATATTTGGGAGCGGGTGGTACGCCTACCACAAGATATAATTTTTGATATATTTGGGAGCGGGTGGTACGCCTACCACAAGATATAATTTTTGATATATTTGGGAGCGGGTGGTACGCCTACCACAAGATATAATTACTGATATAATTGGGAGCGGGTGGTACGCCTACCACAAGATATAATTACTGTGATAGTTGGGAGCGGGTGGTACGCCTACCACGAGATATGAAATGAGAGAGGAATTGAGACATGAAAGTAAGATTTATTATGTTGATTAGATTATTCTGGATATCGTGAGTTATTGACGGTTATTTCAGAGCAGAGTATTTCCTTATAATGTATTATATATATATATATATATATCTATATTGCAACTGTACAGGTTTAGGTGGGTGAATGGCCTTAACCTTGTCACTAGTTCGCTGGGATAGGCCAGGCACTTACCAGCACATGGGGTCGGTTGTGCTGATACTACACTCTGCGCTCTTTTTGCGCAGATACAGGTTACGGACAGCAGCAGCGACAATAGAGACTTGTGGATTTTTCGACTACCGAGACTACGAGGTAGCCTTGCAGGCGTCCGCAGGACCTGTTGTCTCTTCTATCTATGCTTTTCATTCTGTTATCTCATGTAATCGAGATAAACAGCTTGTATTTTCTTTCAGATAGTTATGTGTATTATTCTTAGAAGTTCGTGAGTATTGTGACACCAATCTTGGGTAGTGTATCAGATTTGGATTTTCTTTATCATGTTTGACTAAGTCTTCCGCTGTAATTTATTTGTTTTTAATAATAAGAATTGGTAATTAATGGAGTTGTAATTAATATTTGTCTTGCCTAGCTTCCATTTAGTAGGCGCCATCATGACCCCGATGGTGGGGAAATCCGGGTCGTGACAAACGAATAACAATAAATTAGTATGCAAGGTACAACTACATTTAAAACAACCAACTTTATGTAGATGTTTACCTGTCCAGCATGCAACATATCCAACTGGTCCCTAATAAGGGGGAGATTGTGGTGCACATCCACTCCTCGGTAATTCCCCTGCTGGAGAATCCATCTCACAGCTAGCGGGAGGGGCGGATAGTCATGTGCCGGCAGAGGTGGCTGTAGTGGCATGATATGCTACCACGCCCAAACCTAAGAACAAATGTTGATGTAAATTATGAGTCATTTCACAATATATAATTTGTGCTTAATTAATTTTGAAAGTATTTTGCACTTGAAGGAGTGGCAAAAAACCACCAATATCAGTAGCTGCACCGATGCTAGCCCGGCACATACTCCTGTAGAGATACGCCAGAACAGCAGCTGCCCAACTATAATAATGCACCTGCTTCATATCCTCCAGCGAGTGGAGAAACCGCATCGATATCTTGTTCCCCGACGTGTTGGGAAACAAGACACACCCAAATAGCATGAGTAATGCCATCCGAGTGAAACGGATAATCCACAGCTCCTCTGTCTCCTGCGTGAACTGTGGATGCAACTCCGCCATGAACGCTCTAATGACGGATAGCTGGAGACCACAACCACTAACGTTGCCCTCCTGGTGCAAACATGTCATCCGTCCCATCACATCCGCCAGCTGTGCGCGGGTCATCCGTCTCCACTCCTGGGGCAGTGTCAATGCGCGGCCCTCAATGCGCAATCCATACAACACCTGCACATCCTGGAGAGTGATCGTAGCCTCTCCAGTAGGCAGGTGAAATGTATGCGTCTCTGGTCGCCACCGCTCTATCAACGCTGTGATGAGCGACCAGTCAAGCTGCATCCGTCCCAGCTCAAATATGCTGTACAAGCCGGTCTGCTGTAGAAGGTCTACAACTCGTGGATGAAAGGGATGTTGCGCCAAAAACTCCCACATATCGTCCGGCCTCCTGGGGCGTATAGTCTGAAGAGCTAGCCGGCCCTCCCAAATAAACGATGACCTATGGTCACCCTGCAGTATTAATAATCTTTCTGCCGAAGGTCCAGGGTGTGCAAGTTGACGAGATGCCATGTCGTGTACTATAAATAAGAAAAATTAATTATTGCATAGATGAAGACACACATAATAATGATTAATTATTCTAAATCTCAATTTTAATATTTTCATAATTTTGTTAACTTAATTAATTAAATTACATATAATTTAATATAATGGTTGTTTAAAGGTTCCAAGCTTGATTTTTGAGGCCCGGGACCACATAATAATGATTAATTATTATAAATCTCAATTTTAATATTTTCATAATTTTATTAACTTAATTAATTAAATTACGTATAATTTAATATAATGGTTGTTTAAAGGTTCCAAGCTTGATTTTTGAGGCCCGGGACCACATAATAATGATTAATTATTCTAAATCTCAATTTTAATATTTTCATAATTTTATTAACTTAATTAATTAAATTACGTATAATTTAATATAATGGTTGTTTAAAGGTTCCACGATTGATTTTTGAAGCCCGGGACAACATAATAATGATTAATTATTCTAAATCTCAATTTTAATATTTTCATAATTTTGTTAACTTAATTAATTAAATTACGTATAATTTAATATAATGGTTGTTTAAAGGTTCCAGGCTTATTTTTTAGGCCCGGGACCACATAATAATGATTAATTATTCTAAATCTCAATTTTAATATTTTCATAATTTTATTAACTTAATTAATTAAATTACGTATAATTTAATATAATGGTTGTTTAAAGGTTCCAGGCTTGATTTTTGAGGCCCGGACCACATAATAATGATTAATTATTCTAAATCTCAATTTTAATATTTTCATAATTTTATTAACTTAATTAATTAAATTACGTATAATTTAATATAATGGTTGTTTAAAGGTTCCGGGCTTGATTTTTGAGGCCCGGAAACACATAATAATGATTAATTATTATAAATCTCAATTTTAATATTTTCATAATTTTGTTAACTTAATTAATTAATTACGTATGATTTAATATAATGGTTGTTTAAAGGTTCCAGGCTTGATTTTTGAGGCCCGGGACCACATAA
The DNA here is from genome assembly GCA_032618575.1 of Nicotiana noctiflora. Lineage (NCBI taxonomy): Eukaryota > Viridiplantae > Streptophyta > Magnoliopsida > Solanales > Solanaceae > Nicotiana > Nicotiana noctiflora. Next base: position 196,936 of record JASVEL010000201.1, on the reverse strand, counting down.
TAATGATTAATTATTCTAAATCTCAATTTTAATATTTTCATAATTTTATTAACTTAATTAGTTAAATTACGTATAATTTAATATAATGGTTGTTTAAAGGTTTCGGGCTTGAATTTTGAGGCACGGGACCACATAATAATGATTAATTATTCTAAATCTCAATTTTAATATTTTCATAATTTTATTAACTTAATTAATTAAATTACGTATAATTTAATATAATGGTTGTTTAAAGGTTCCGGGCTTGATTTTTGAGGCCCGGGACCACATAATAATGATTAATTATTCTAAATCTCAATTTTAATATTTTCATACTAAGACACTACGCTAAAATTTAATAAGGCTCTACGCTACAAGGCTCTACGCTAACAGGCTCTACGCTAACATGATATACAATAACATATTAAAGTAATACTAATACAATAAATATATCAACATTAACATTTCTTTGCTATATAATATAAATCTAACACTAACATATTTTTTAATAATTTATGAAATAAAATTAATTCAAATACCTCAAATTGAAGCTGTAAAACTGAAATTTTGTAACCGAATTCGTGTCCAACACTATCTCCGTGTGGGCCCCACTTGTGTTGCACTTGAAGGGGACGGGTGGGACTTCGAAATCAAATTTTTGGCAAAAAATTGGAGAGAATTTGAGGGGTGGCCGACAAAAGAATTTGGGAGAGAGTGAGTTGAGATTGAGAGATTGTAGAGGAGAGAAGGAGATGGCGGATATAACTAGGGGGCATTTCGCAGTATTGTACTGCGAAATGCAATTCGCAGTACAAAACTACGAATTGCATTTCGCAGTACAATACTGCGAAATGCCTTATTTTTAAAAAAAAAATTTAATGTTCTTTTACACTAACGCTTATTTTTCAAAAAAAAAAATTAATGCATTTCGCAGTATAAAACTTGCGAAATGTACAAACGGACGTTTGTACATTTCGCAGTTTTATACTGCGAAATGCCTAATTTTGTAATTTTTTTTTTTAACATTTAAAATGGTATTTTTGTAAAATTCACTATTATTTCGGTTCCGGACTCCGTTTCATATGTAATCACTTTTTTTTATACTTTTTCTCCATCTTTTTTTATGCCTATGTCAAATAGTAAACTTGAAACTTGGAGTATGAGTTGATTGTCAACAAGCTAAATTCTTCCTATATACCGTTGATATTGAATATGTTATGTGTACCATTACTTGGCCAACCATTTAAAACGCAAGGAGAATCAGACAACATGCTCTTAGCAAAGCAATTTCAAGGCCTCAAATTCATCCAACATGCTCAAATATGATATCACCAAATTATTCCATTTGTTGATGTTTTCACCAAAGAGCAAATTTACACTCTGCACTTCATTTGTATTTGGGAGAAATTTAAAGTATTCAGATTTATAACTGGTCGTTCAAAAATAGCCCAATTTTAAAAGTAATCAAAATTTAGCCACTTTTTATGTAAGATAAATTTGAGCGAAAATACTATTCATAACCCAAAAATACTCCAGTATATTATGCTGTAGTTCCAGCATAAGTATATGCTAGAGCTCCAGCATAATATGATGGAGTTCCAGCATAACTATACTAGAACTCCAACATAATATACTGGAGTTCCAGCAAGTATAATGGTCCAGTATAATATACTGGAGGTTGGAGCACCAGTGCTCCAGTCTCCATTATATTATACTGGAGCCAGCAAAGTATACCGGTCCAGCATAATATGGTAGAGTTCATACACAAGTGCACCGAACTCCAGTATATTATGCTGGACCGGTCTCTATTGCAGCAAAACGGTGGCTATTTTTTATTGACTTGGTATACGCTAGCTATTTTTGATTGACCAGGCCAGTCCAAAAACTGGTTATACTGTGCTATTTTTACTTTGTATTCTTAATTGGAATACCCTAAATACTACTACTAATTACGAATGTAAACACTGTGAAATTAAGAAGAGTATAACTAAAAGGTTGCCGAGTTGCTAGCCCATGTTTTGGAGCTTAATTGGATTAATCTCTAGCTAATAATAACCCTAATACTTTTGATGACAAACACATTGTACATGGCTAATTAATTTGAAAAGCACTTTTGAAAAATAATTAGTGTTTGACCAAACTTGTAAAAGTGTTTTTACATATTTTATTTTTCTCAAAAGTGCTTTCCAAAGTATTTTTGGAGAGATCGAAGATATTTTTTCTGTTTTTCCAAAACTGTTTTTGCTTCTACTCAAAAAAAAATCATTCTAAAAGTTTGATCAAACACTTTAACTTTGAAAAAATATACTTAAAAAAGTTTTTGGCTTTAAAAAAGTTTGGTCAATCGGTCTATATATAAGTTGCTTATGATTTCTTCCATGGAAAAATTAACTTATCTATCACTCCTTGTTAAGATCCTTATGCAATTTGAATTAAAAAAATAAAAGGGCAATCCGATACACGAAATATTTTGTGTTCACGTAGGGTTCGAAACAAAAGGTCACACTCCAAGAGATCCTAATGCATCTATATATACTACAATTCGAAATCGTGACCTATATGTTACACGGAGGAAAATAGGTATACATAAAATGTAAAAAAAAAAAAGAATTATTAAGAACAAAAAAAAAAAAGTGCGCGCACACACATAGATGCATATAGACAAAACACCAAAACCCAATTTGAAAATTAAAGGTGGATGGAATTAACTGCTGGATCGCATTATATTCCTTATTATTTAGATCGCTAACGCAAAGACAAAAAGAACACAATGCATGGTGAAAACTACACACGACCTATCATTCAATCACCATAAAAAAAAAAAATTAAAAAAAACATGTCACCTTTCAGGGTATTTAAAACAAAGAATCCTATACACTTCCCAACATGCAAAATTTTGCATGATCATTCAGTCAACGTATTCCTTTGTTCTATATGCATATAAATACCCAGCCTAACACTTAATTTCATTCATCCAAAAAATTAGACCTAGATACTCTTCTCAATATCTATTTTCTTGATTATTTGAAAATGATAGGGTGGGAAGATGTTTACAAAGTTGTAGTAGCAATGGCACCACTTTATGTTGCCCTAATTTTAGGCTATGCCTCAGTAAAATGGTGGCGAATTTTCACAACAGAACAATGCGATGCCATCAATCAACTCGTTTGTTATTTCACTCTCCCACTTTTCACCTTCGAATTCACAGCCCACGTTGATCCGTTTGATATGAATTACATGTTCCTTGGAGCTGATGCCATCTCAAAGGCGATTATAGTCGCGGTGCTAGGGTTTTGGGCAAAGTGTAGTAGCAAAGGGAGTTATCGTTGGTCTATAACGAGTTTTTCTTTGTCCACACTTACTAATTCGCTTGTGGTAGGAGTACCTCTTATGAAAGCCATGTATGGTGAGGAAGGTGTACATTTAGTTGTACAGTCTTCGGTTACACAAGCAATTGTGTGGCTAACTGTTTTATTGTTTGTATTGGAGGTGAGGAGAACAAGGAGTGATTTTAGCTTAGATTCTGCTGTTGGTGACATGAATAATAATAATAATATTGTATCAGAAAATGGGAAAGATTTGGAAGCAAATAATAGAAAGGTGGTGACAAGCATCACAAGGCCTTCATTTTGGTGTTTGACAAAGACAGTGTGGTTGAAACTTGCTACCAATCCTAATTCATATGCTTGTATCTTTGGCCTGACTTGGGCACTTATATCGAACAGGTTTGTAACTATTTTTACTAACTAATACCATTTTAAATTTTATTTCAGTAATGGATAGTTTGGTTCAAATCAGGTTATCCGAGAATTATAATTAGGATAGGTAATAGTATCACTTTTATATGGGATAGATAATATCATAATTTTGGATAAATCTTATCATGGTTTTAGTTAATTAATACCCACAATTAAACACTGGACTAATTTAATTCTAAAGTTTATACCGTCATAACCCCTTAATCCCTGCAACTAACTGACCCCTAAAAGTATAAACGAACTTTTGCACTATCACATAACTACACGATAACTTAAACTACAAGTATTCACGGGATTAGTAACCTAGAAAGTGAGTAGGGTACGAGCTTTAACAGATTTAAATACACCAATAATAATGTATCATTTTATCGGATACCAATTAATGATTATTATTGGGATTTTCTATAATTATCTTATAAATAATCAGAATATTTCTTTTTTGGTGAAATAAATAATTTTATTTAATCATCAGCACAAAACATTACAAGAATATCCTCACAAAACATTACAAGTATACCCCAATCTATCCATATTCTAGCTATTTCTATCTCTTTTCTGTTCGGTAACTATTCCTAATGCGCCCTTCTATTTACGGTTAGGGATGGCAAACGGTGCGGGGCGGGGCGGTTGCGGGGCACACCCGCACACACCCGCGAAGATTCCAACCCGTGCCCGCACCACCCCGCAAAACAAATTTTTCTAATTTTAACCGCCCCGCCCCGCAAAAAACCGCACCGCCCCGCCCCGCAAAAAACCGCCCCGCCTCGCATATATATTTTTTAATTTTTTTAATCTGATCTAGTAAACCAAGTAATTTTTTTTTTGTAATATACTTGTATCCGAGCATTAAAGGACTGGTGAAGCATATACGATTGTATAGCATATACCAGATTACTTGTCTCAATTACAAAAGATAAATACATATCCTAATAATAGTACCTTTTTTCTAGTTCAAATAAGGGAACACTTACTATAAGATTTTAGTTGATTTCAAAATTTAAAATAGTAGGAAATTAGTTTAAATTACAAGTTTGTCCAATATAAAAAATATTTTTAAGGGTAAAAAAGACGAACGATATTTCTCTAAAGGCCTTCGTACTTTTATAATAATATAGATAGATAATTTACAATATGATGACGATACGTTATAGATTTTGCCGATATATAACTATTAATTATAACTATCCAATTAATCTAGATCATTTTGCCAACAACGCATCCCAAAAAATCAAGATTTTTGCCAATATATGACAGATTTTGTCAATCTTTATTTTCGTTCAGAATTTCAATATAATAATACATGAAAAGTTTATTGCAAAAATATATAGCAGATTTTCTCCTTCACTTTGACCATATATCAAAAGAAAATGACGAAACTACTGTTTGTTTCATCATCTACACCGATTTCTCTCATTTTCTTATGTAAAGTCTTTGCAAAATATATAACTTGTGCTTCAAATATTCTTAAATCCTAATAAGATTTAATTATGTGATATATATTTTAAGAAAATAATACAATAATTTAATATAAGTCATAAAATTTTATTAAAATATTCAATAACAAAGATAATAAAACTACATAAAGCAAATATTGCTAATTAATAAGCCATAATAAAATTAACATAATCCAAAAATACTATATGGATCATTCTAAAATAAGTATAGCTAATGAGTATTATTAATTACATAGTTTGAATTAACTATTGGCGTTAATTGGATTTAGAGTTTTAGACTTTAGGTTTTTAATAACCCGCAACCCGCGACCCGCACCGCCCCGCGTTAATTTTTTTTTTTTTTTTAAAAAAAATTATGCCCGCCCCGCAAACAATGTAACCCGCCCCGCCCCGCCCCGCGAATGCTGAAAAACCGCCCCGCCCCGCCCTACACCGTTTGCCATTCCTATTTACAGCATCTGTTCTATCCATATTCTTTGTCTTGCTTCTATCCTTCTCCGACACAGGATGTCATGAATTTTGTTTGTGCATTCCTCCTTTATTGCTTTCACTACCATGTGAGGTACAGCAACCTTTTGAGTCCATAGAGCATCATTTCTCACCCTCATATACAATACACCAGTGCCACCAATATTGTTGTAGTCAGCCTTCTGCATTCTTTACCCCTAGCTTTTCTGGTCATTTTCCTCCAAATGCCATTAACTTCCCACTGATGCACCCCCATCCTCAGCCATATCAGTATTCCTCTCATGCATTCTCCAGAAAATGGACATTCAAAACACAAATGGTTTACTGTTTCCACTCCCTCACCCCCCCCCCCTCTCTCCCCCTACATATGACACGGTTATTGTCTTGGCAGATTTCCAACCTAGCCAGTCTCTCCCTTGTTAAGCTAACTAGCTAATAAAACTATGTTTTGTGGTATTGTGTTTACTCCACACCCATCTGTTAATCTCCCATTTTGCTTCTGTTTCTTGTCTCCATTTGTAGCCATTGTTGATTGTGTACTGCCCCTGAGCTGATAACCACCCCTACTGCACATATTCCTCTCCAAATATATCTCTCATGGAGCATATCTTCCTCCAGTACAAACAACACTCATGTGGAGGCTGATATTCCCACCAAGATTCAACCTTTAAGTAAATATGGTCCACCCATTTTACCCATAGGTTGTCCTATTTTTTTGCTATATTCCAACATACTTAGCAATTGCTTCTTGATTCCATAGATCACAATAAATAATCCCTAAGCCCCCGTCTTGTTTAGGTCTGCATACTAGCTCCCAAGTTACCAAAGAAACCTTGTTTGAGTTAGCTTTTTCATCCCACAGGAAGTTCCTGGATATAGCAGTTATATTCCTCAAAATCTTCTTAGGCATAATGAATATGGATGACCAGTATGAATGAATATGCATTAGCACAGAATTTACTAGTAGTACTCTCCCAACATATAATAAGTTCCTTGTCCCCCAACTTTGAATCCTAGCACACATCTTATCAACTAGCATTTCACAGTCCACTGTTGATATTTTCTTAGCTGAAATTGGCACCCCTAAGTACCTAAAAGATAGTGTCCCTTTTTTGTATTCACTCAGTTCACATAGGTCCTCCACACTTTGTTTGTACATGTTTGCACTATATATGTTAGACTTGCTTGCGTTGGTGTCCAACCCTGATGCATTTGAGAAGCTAGCCAATCCCCGCATCATCATTACTACAGATTGTACATCCCCTCAACAGAACATAAGCACATCATCTGTAAAGCACAGATGGTTCAATTGTAGTCATTTATATTTTGTATGAAAAGCAATCCCTTGAAGTGTGGTAACATGCTTCATGATCCTTGTGAAGTATTCCATGCAAATGACAAAGATTAGTGGTGAGATAGGGTCCCCTGCCTTAGCCCCCTCTTACCCTCAATATTGCCATACAATCCTCCATTTAGTATTATAGAATACCTGGTTGTTGTAATACATGTTATTGTCCATTTGATAAACTTTCTAGAGAAATTCAGAGCATACATCATTTCCTGCACAAACTCCCATTCTACAGTGTCATATGCCTTCCTCAAATCAATTTTGATAAGGCAGCTTTTTGTGGTGGCTTTCCTGTTGTATAATCTCACAAAATCTTGACATATAAGCACATTCTGCACAACAGTTCTCCCGTCAACAAAAGCACTTTGATTGGTTGAAATTATGTCTGGAAGGACTGTCTTTATACAAAGCATCTTAGAGATCACTTTATATAAGGTATTGCAACAAGCAATAGGCCTATAATCCCTTACCTGCTCTACATGACTAGTTTTTGGGATCAGTGTAATTATTGTAGTATTAAGGCATTTTGGCTTCTTACTGTCTCAAAGAATTCCATAAAACCATACACTACATTCTTACTTACAACTTTCCGGCAATCTTTGAAGAATTGGCTACCATATCCATCAGCCCTTGAGCTTTATCCCAACAATAGCCCAAACTGCTTCTTTCACATCTTTTTTCTGAAACCCTTGGTCTAGCCAAGTTCTCTGCTCCTGATTAATTACTGGCCCTTTCCTAACCAGTTCACTACACACATGTTGCCTCCTTCCTGCTTTTTTTTCCAAGCAAGTTTTTATAGAATTCTATAAATGTTGTTGCTATCTCCTCTGGATATTTTTTTTGTTTCCCCTTGTGCATCAACAACTGTAAATATCTTGTTCTGATTTCTTCTCTCCTTTATTTCACTATGGAAGAATCTTATATTTTGATCTCCTTGAATTAGTCATTGCACTATATTTTTCTGCCTTAGGAACTAGAACCTAGCTTCTCCCCATAGTGTGCACTCCTCAGCTAGCTGGATTTCCTTCTTAATTAGAGCTTTGTTACTGATGTCTCCTTGTATCCTTAGTTGGAATTGCTTTTATTCTTCCATTGCTTGTTGTTCCTTCCTTTCAATGTCAGAAAATCTTTCCTTGTTCAGCTTCAGCAGCACTGCCTTTAATCTATTCATCTTCCATATCACTTGAAATAGTTTGTCTCCATCTATCTTCCCTTCCCAACTCTTCTTTACTTTTTTCTTGAATTTAGGTGCCAATGTCCACATGTTGTAATATTTAAAATGTATGTTACTTTTTTGTTTTCCATTTTTCTGGTTTATAATGGTTGGACAATAGTCATACAATCCCTCATTCATAAAGTACACCTGTGAATTTGTTAATATAGTGATCGAATTCTATGTTCACTACCACACTGTCTATTCTGCTGTATAACATTTCCTCCCCTTCTTATTTATTATTCCATGTAAAATATGCCCAGAGGATCTCAATTCCTTTAGTCCACAATCAGCAACACATTCTCTAAAATGTTTTATTTCAGGCAATGTTACAGGCCTCCCAATTATGTCCTCTTTATGTAGGACACAATTAAAATTACTCATAAGTGCTCAAGGACCAGCTACATATCCATTTATTTTTCTCACCTCCTCCCACATTGATCTTCTGCTACCTGGATCATTGAATCCATATAAAAATGTAACATTATATTTTATTTCCAGTCCCCATATAAATTACTGCACATTGAATCATTTGTGCAGAAAATACTCTATTTGAACCTGCACGATTGTTCGCTTCCAACCACCCAAATTCTACCTCCTGGATGAGCTTCCAAATTATGAGTAATTGACCACCCTCTACATAGATTAAGAGAATCTTCATGAGCATTTCTTCTCTTAATCTTAGTTCCTAGAAGACCAAACAGGCTAACCTTACATTGATGAAGAAACAGGTTCACATCATTCTGTTTCCTTAGCCTGTTAAGTCCCCTGGTGTTCCAGAACCCCATACTATCTATTATCTAGGGGGAATCCCCTACCCCTACCCTGTTTAGGGTCACCCTGCACACTTAGTTATTTCTGTTGTGTAATAATCTTCCCATGCTCTATCATCTCTGTATTACTGTCCTCTCCCAACGCTTTAAATGAATTCTCTAAGTTTATACTAGAGCTAGTTCCCCCTTTATCTCTTTGTGGATTGTTGATCCTCCCATTGTCCCCCTTTTGTATAGATGCACCAGTAGTCATTCCCTGCTGATTTGCATTTACAATTCCCCCGCTTCCTTTATTGTTTTGTCCCCCTAAGTTGTTGTTTCCCTTCTTTCCTATTACTATCTTGCTGTGGTCTGGCTCCTTGCCATTCATGTTCTCCTTCTGCTTCTCTGCTTGGATGTATCTCCTACATTCCTGGTTTTCATGCCATAGTTGTTGCATTCTTGACATAGTGTAGGTTTCCACTCATAGTGTACTCTTTGCTCTACTATCTTCCCCACTTCATTCTCAAACATTATACTCTGTGGGTAAGGCTGGTCAAGTGCAACCTCCACAAGTACTCTAGCAAATGTCATCCTCTCTTTCCATGTTGTAGCTCGATCAGCCTTCAATGGATTGCCAACTAGCCATGCTATTTTTGTAAGTGCATTTTGCCTCAGTACTTGATGTCTAAGTCCTGGGAGTCTAATCCATATCGGCATTTTGTTAAATATTTCCTTCCTTGTGTCTATGTCAGGAGACCAAGGCTTAACAATAACTGGATTTTTATCAAATATTTGGACTCCATCTTCCATTGCCTTCACCCGACTTTCCATTTGTGTAAATCGTACCAGAAATACTCCTCTGTTGACATGTGCTACTTTTTCAATTCCCATTTTCCCCATATTTTGTAAAAATAGACATTCATAACTGTCGGTGAGGGGATTGGAGCCCAGCACATAGCATATAACAACATTATTCCAGTATTCCACTTCCTCTTTGATATCCTCCATCGCAATTTTGACATTTTGCTTAATTGTTTCCTGCGATTTCAAGTCGAGTTCTTCTATTACAGGACTATTAGTCACAGTTTGACTCCATAGTTTCATTTCACGTTCTAGGTATTGTTCTACTCCCTAAGTTTCCCCGCTTTCTAGCTCATTCCCCGCCATGTCAGCCCATGATTGTTTCCTTGATGAATTATGTTCATTACCATTCCCAATCAATAACGTCTTCTCCGGTGTTTTACGTGTATCATTAGATGTCGATCCTACATGCATATCCAGCGGCACTATACCTTGTAAAACATTGATGCTACGAGTTTTCTTTGCATCTGTCGAATTCGGAACGCCGATATGAACGGAAGAAGTTTGTTGCATGTACTCCTAGCTCTATTGTCTTCCTCCTCCAGTCTTTGATTTTCTTGTTGTTTTCAGTAGTTGCTGAGAGAAAATTTTATTCTAGAAAGAGAAATTAACTGTAGATGTTTATCAGAATATTATTTGATTATATGGAAAACAATAAGTTAGATGAACGATAAAGGCTAGCTAAATATATTGAGCCAAGTCAAGCTTTTCATATTGCATGTTGATATGTTAGTTCGATAATATATTGATCTTACATTTTGATTAAATAGGTGGCACTTTCAGATGCCAAGCATCATGGAAGGCTCTATTCTAATAATGTCAAGGGCTGGCACAGGCACTGCCATGTTTAGCATGGGTAAGGAAATATTCAATTTGTTCTTTCATAATTTTAAAAAATATTCTTATGTTAATAAAAAGAACAGCTCCATGCACAAGCTTTCATTATGCACAGAATTCGAAATTAAAGAGATATTGTAACAATACCATGCAAATATCAAATATGTTAAGTATGCGTTTGGACTTAAAAAATCTATTTCTTGAAAAAAAAGATTTGGAGGTAAGTTGAAAGAGTATTTGGAATATGAAATTATGTTTGAATATGTATTTCAGTTGAAAAAAATGTTACAATTTTATGAGTGGATAAAATTATTTTTCTGAAAATTTTGGTCTTCTAAAAAGCTCATTTTAAAAAATCTCCAAATATTTGCAAATCTTTTCGCAAATATATTTTTAAAAATTCGAGAAAAAAAAAATCTATGGACAAACTGGTTTAAAATAGGATTTGTTTATATGAGTACTCCAGGGATGTTTATGGCATTGCAAGAGAAAGTGATAGCATGTGGTGCAAGTCTAACAGTGTTTGGAATGGTGTTGAGGTTCATAGCTGGACCAGCGGCTATGGCTATTGCTTCTATTCTTATTGGTTTGCATGGGGATGTCTTACGTGTTGCCATTATTCAGGTATATATACAGTTTATTTATTGAAGTATATATATCATTCTTAATTTATACATCACAATTACTGTCTTTTATTTATTTACTTATTTATTTTTAATGTTGCACTCCTTTTCGTTTTTTATTGGGGGCGGGTGGGGGTAGGTTTATTTTTTTATAATCTTTTTAAAGAAAAATTAACCTAAATTGTATTTTTTTTTATATATCTGGATATTAATAATTTATTTTTATTTCCCCTTATGCAGGCAGCATTACCCCAATCCATTACCTCCTTCATATTTGCCAAAGAATACGGTTTACATGCAGAAGTTGTTAGCACTGCGTAAGCAACAGTTGCATACATTGCTAACTTATTAACTAATTGATAATTATTTTATTTTGCTTTCGAACTAATTGTTAATTTTTAAAGCTGATTGGTAACTGATATTTATGGAGTATCACTTATAAAAATTCAGAATTATTGGCTATTTTCTCCAACCTAAAAAGGTCATTAATTTTTATTATTTACAATATTATAATCAATTTTGATTTTTTAATTTATTGAATTTCAGAGTAATCTTTGGCATGCTGGTGTCCCTTCCGATATTGGTTGGCTATTACGCTATCTTGGAATTCCTACACTAATTATATTCCTCATCACCAAAGAAATTCGATGTTACAAAGAACCACAATTAATATTGTCGCATTTGGAGAGTAGTATCCAATATTACTTATAGATGAGTTTGTTACTAAGTTATTATTTAATCCAAGATTAAACTTGTTATCATGTGTAAATCTTGAAAAATGAAAAATACATACATATTATTTTGTGGCGTAGATAATAATGACCTTTTTTTTTTTTTTGGTTTAAGATCCCCTTTCTACTAGTTCATGCCAATATTAGAGGTGGCAATTTGAGATCAAACTCATCTAATATGTCCAGCTAAGCAAAAATTTTAAAAATAGTTAGATTTACCACTGGTCGTTGAAAAATAGCAAAGTTTCAAAAGTCATTGAAATTTAGCCACTTTTTATGTAAAGAAAAATCTGAGCGAAAATACTGTTCAAAATTCGGAAAATACGCCCGCAAATTTTACGGCAGTTCCTGCATAAGTATGCTTGAACTCCCGCAAATTTTACGGGAGTTCCAGGATAACTATGCTGGAACTCCCACAAATTTTACGAGAGTTCAACTATAATTATACTGGAACTCCCGCATATTTTACGGGAATTCCAGCAAGTATAAATATCCACTATAATATACTGGAGTTTGGAGCACTGGTGTTCCAGTCTCCCGCAAATTTTACAGAAGTTAGCAAAGTATTGGTCCAGCATAATATGCTGGAGTTCATACACAAATGCACCAGAAACTCCCGTAAATTATACGGGGCCGATCCCTATTGTAGCAAATAGTGGCTATTTTTCATTGACTTCGTGAACCGTGGCTAGTTTTCGATAGCCAACCGTAAAAGTGATTATGCCACGCGATTTTTAGCTCATGGGTCAATTTGGGTTGAGCTCAAGTTAACTCATTATTTTTTATAGCTCATTCTGACCCATTTAACAACTCAAATACAACCCATGAAACTTACCCAAACCAAAGTATCTCAACCTAACTTATCTAGAAATTTACTTAGTTGCTCCAATTTTTTTTTTTAATTTTCGATTCTTTTATTCTTTTACACCACCCACTCACCTACCCCATCCCACCCCACCCCACCCTACCCCTACATCTCTCACCCCGGCGCAAAACCCCTAAAAATCACCTTTTTGTTGTTTCTTTAATTTTCTATTATTTTATTATTCTACATCATCCAGCCTAACCCTACCCTCCCACCATCCACCCTACACACGGCACAAACCCCCGACAAAGAATTTTAATTTTTATTTGTATTTTTAAATTTTTATTTTTTATTTTTCAATTTTTTTGCCACCCCACCCCACCATACCCCCTACCCCAGCGCAAACCCCCTAAAAAAATTTTACTTTTATTTTTAAATTTCTGTTTTTTATTTTTCAATTTTTATGCCACCCTGCCCCACCCCCTACCCTTACTCCCCTCCTCCCACGCAAAACCCCTAAAAAGATTCACTTTTTTGGGTTGTCTTTTTAATTTTTTATTATTTTATTTTTTACACCCCCACCCTACTCCTACCCTCCCATGTCCTCCCCCCCCCAACCCCCACCTACCCCGGGGCGCAAACCCCTTAAAAAATTTAAACTTTTTTATTGTATTTTATTTTTTTTATTTTTTTCTCGCACCCTCCCCCCCCCCCCCCCCCAAAACCCAAAAAAAATACTTTTAATTATTTTTTTCTTTTTTTTATAATTTTAATTTTCTGTTTTGTATTTTTTCGTTTTTCTGCACCATCCACCTATCCCACCTATAAAATATTTGTCAACTTACATATTTTAAAGTAAAAAAAAAATTATGCAAGATGAGCATGATTTTAAAATATGGGTCAAGTTGGGCGTGTTGAGTTATGACCCGTTGTTTAGTCCATCTTGACCCAATCTATCTTAACCTAAATACATTTTGGATTAGATTGGGCAATGACCCGGACCTAACACATCTTGACCCACTCAAATTCAGCCCAACCAACCCATTTGCCACCCTTACCCTTAGCCAATACCAAGGGAGGAGAAAGCCCGGGTAGTTGGATTAAATTAAAAAAATAAAAAATTCAATTTACTTTCTTACCACTAGCAAGTTACAACTTCATAAGTCACATCAATTGAGCTAATAATAAATGTTGGAGGGGAAGTTGCAATTAAATTAATATTCGGTGAACTTAGAGAGTATCAATTTATCACAAATTAAATGATTAACTGGTTGAGTGTTGTTATATAATATATGATTCATTATCTGTATCTATTTTGCTGGCTTCAACTTTTTCAAAATTAATCATTATTAAAATATCGTTACCCTTCGTGAACTCACCACAATCCTCTAACTATTAGACCGAGCTATTATATCTTATGTACAGAGTTGAGAAGTCAAAGAGAAGAAAAAGGAAAATAAAAAATGAAGCAACTTCCACTTCTCTTGTTTAAAAAATTAATTTAATCACGTTAGCATGTTAAAATTAGTCTACTAATCACTTTAGCACAAGTCAACAGTCATGTCTTCTGAAGTCAGTCAAGATCAGTAACATGGGAAGTTCCCAAACACATTTATAATTTAATATATATCTCTCAACTAATAGAGAATCAAATTCTGTATTTATCTTAAAAAATTATTAAATTATACAAAAATTATTAATTTAAAATATAATAACTTGAAAAAATTAGAACACTGAACTAATAAATTTAAATCTGTGCTCCGCCTTGTCACCATTTATATTCTGGCTTTATGACTTATTTGCTAGTCAATATTAGCCAACCAAACCTTACTAACAACAAAAGAAGACTTTCATTACTTCCCATGTGAGAATTTTCTCAAGTCAGCCATGCATGAGAATTTCTTGGGTTTAAAATAATTAAGTCTATTAGCGAATTGACTACAAATTAAAATTTGGTTTACTATTGCAATTTGTGCTCAGATCTAAATTACTTGAATACGGATGCGAATTCGACATGGGGTGAGAATCTGGAGGTCGAGTTCGTTAAATCATAAGTTTTAGAATTCGGCACACTTGTTTTGTAGAAAAATAACTTGTGTTTTTAATCAACAAAGCAATTTGTTTGCTCAAAAGTTCTCACACAAACTTTATGAATACAAAACAATATATATGAGTTACGGGCAAATCATAGCAAATTATAATAATTCATGAACCATTTGAAAGAAATGATAATAAAAATTCGAGATTAGAAGAAGAAGCATTAACAACTTTTATTGATAATATTGATTTGGTCTGTCTCTCCATGAAAAGGTTCAGAGCCTTACAAATGGAGAGCTCTCTTCATTCGGGGTGGATGCCTTTGTCTCCTCTCTCTCTTTGTCTCTCAATCTGTGGTCCCCGCGAAGGAGAGCCCCCTCTAGAATATTTTATCCTTCTAATATTTATAGTAGTGAGCCTATTGGACAAGCAGTAAGTGGTTGTGATCATGCTGAAATTTCGTCCCCATAGGAAGGTGGGTAGGCCTTACCTTCATGGACCCAACCAGGCAAGAGTCGACCAATGTCATGAATAAGTGGTCATGCCACTTATTAATTGTATATTAGCGCAAGATGAGATCGACTTCGTTAATTATCGTGGGTTCGGATTCTGGCCCATATACAATTTAAATCAGTTTATAATTAATTGAGCTAAATACCAATGATTATTATAAAATTATGGCTTGGTTAATTTTTAATTGATTAAATATTCATGGCTTATAACTGATACTATTCAACTTCAATAATGTCGAGTACTGTGACACATCTTGCAAATTTGGATGATTCGATACAAATACGGCAGTATTTTTGGAGGACATAAGCAACATATTAATTAAGATATGGCTTTTTGTTTCACTAGGTCTTCATATATTCTACCAATATAATCAATTCACATGTTTGACTCACTAGGTCTTCCCATATTCTTCCAATATAATCAATTCACATGTTTGACTAGCTAGGTACATTATATTGGTCAACAGATTCAAACTTAAATTAACATATAGTATCCAACATGTAAAGGAATCTATCTCATTAGAACCCTATAAGTGAAATATATACTAGTATATAAGTAGTTGAGTTTAAGGTCACATTACTCAAGATTTTACTAAAGAAGCAAATATATCTGCTTATTTTTTTCAAAAAAAAAAATGATAGGGTGGGCTGATATTTACAAGGTTATTGAAGCCATGGCACCACTCTATGTGGCATTAGGTCTAGGTTATGGTTCTGTAAAATGGTGGCACAAATTAAGTGCTGAACATTGTGATGCTATAAATAGATTGAACTATTTCTTTGTTCTTCCTTTTTTCACATTTGACTTCATTTCTCAAGTAAATCCCTATAAAATGAATTATCTCTTCATTTGTGGTGATCTTATTGCTAAAGCCATTATAGGTTTTGTTCTTACTTTGTGGGCTAATTTCTATAAAAAAGGAAACTTTTCTTGGTCCATAACAAGTTTCTCTTTTTGTAGTTTAACTAATGCTCTTGTTATGGGGATTCCTGTATTGCATGCTATGAGTCCTCAAGTTGGAGTTGATCTAGTGATTCAATCATTGGCTATCCAATTTCTCATTTGGTCAATAATCATACAATTTATGATGGAATTGAGAAATGCAAAAAATGAGATGACTTTTAATAATACTAATCAGGATTTAGAAGGAAATAATACAACATCTACAGCCACAAAAACACCACCTTTGGGGTCAGTAATGAAGGTTGTATGGACTAAGCTCTCCAAGAACCCTAATTTTTATGCTTGTTTTCTGGGCATAATGTGGTCTCTTGTAGCTGACAGGTATGTTAAAAAATTATTTTTATTTTAAAAAATTTACTCTACTTTTTTTCTGTATTTTATCGTAAAACTAAATATATTTTGAGAATTTTAATGGTTGATCAAGTAAAAGTGAATTCAATGGGTTTAACTGAATGTACTATTTTATGCAAGACTCACTTATACATTTGTAAAAGTACAAATTATAATTATAGATTACATTCTTATAAATGATTACGTCGATTTTAAATTCTGAATTTGTCTCTAACAGTCATTTCTTTTGTTTTTAGGTGGCATTTCCGACTGCCGAATATCGCGAAGGAATGCATATCGATAATGTCAAAGGCAGGAAGTGGCATTGGAATGTTTACTATTGGTGAGATTTTCATTCCTCGGTCTAGGACTAGGGATTTATATATACCTTTCGTCCAGCCAACCTTATTTAGATTTTGTCATAGTTTATTAGTTTATAAAAAATATCATTTGAAAACGAACTTTTATATTTATTATAATTTTCAATTAATTTAACTACATTGTATGAAAATTAGGACAATACTATAAATGTAATAATCGAGATCTATAACTTATAGCTTAAATTTAACCTCTAAGTTACCACCTGAAAATTATTGAAATAAATAATTGGTTGAATTCAATATTTACTTTTTCTAATTGGTACATATAGATTTACACTGATCACATTCGATTATACATATATTATATATTTACTATTATTTTAAATTTAAGCGGTTTGATGTACAACTATTTTAGATTAATTCTTCAAAATTTATTCCTTCAAAACTAATCATCTCAATTTAAATAAGACATACTTTGAAGTTTTTTTCTTTTCCTTTTTCCCTCCTAGTAATCACTCAGTTTAAAGTAACATATATCAGATATTTTATCAATTTTATTTTAGTAAATAGAAAACAAATCAAACTAATTGTAAGATCAATCCACGAAAAATATTTTTTGTTATACCAAATACACCAATAAATTTGATAGTTTGGATATTATAGCATTTTTTTATATTATAGCTTTCACAAAATCTTATAACAGGTGTATTTGTGGCAATGCAAGAGAAAATAATGGCTGGGGGGACACGTGTCATAATGTTTGGACTATTATTGAGGTTTGTTGTAGGACCAGCTACAATGACCGTTGGATCCTTCCTCGTAGGTTTACATGGTAATGTTTTACGAGCCGCCATTCTCCAGGTGATTAATTTTTTTTTCAGTAATTAATATCTTTCATTTGCTCAAATTTGGTTGGGACTTGGGAGGATTTTGAATGTTAACATTATGGTCCAAGTAAATTAAGTGTAAAATAAATTAAGAATTAATGTTACAAATTTTCAAGGGAACTTTTTCTCTTTTTTGGGTTTATTTATAAATCTATAAGGCAAATGACAAGGTTTAATTATATTTATAATTGAAGGCAGCATTACCCCCAGGAATTGCGTCCTTTGTTTTGGCAAAAGAATATGGAGTGCACCCTGAGATTGTTAGCGCTGTGTAAGTTATTTCACTAACTCATTTCTTTTTCATTTGTCATCCACTAGTAAATATTACTACTTAAATGAGCAAGATATAGAGTGAAAAGCAATTTTATCCAAATCGTTTCACTAGTTTATTACAGGCTAATAATAAAAATCATTTCACCAAAGTAAATGATTTTGTAAATATAATCGTGGTGTCCAGTACAGCTTAATTACTCGCATTTCGATTAATTTTACGGGATAGTTGTTACCATAGAGGCTCCCACCAGCACAGGTACATAATAGTTATGTGTACCAAGTTGGACACAAAGGCGGATTTAGGATTTAAACTCTATGAGTTCAACCTCCAATAGTCTTAATTAGCGTTCATGAACCCATTGTATTTTAAAAGTTATGGGCTCATATCTGCTAGTTATTGTAATTTCGATGAATTTTTACACGTAAAAATATGTTCCACATCAAAATTAAAGTACTAGATTCAGTTGGACCACGTTTATGATGCAGTTGCTCCTGCTTGGATATATAGGAAAAAATCACTTAATATTTTTAATGTGACCGCTAGAATTTTAACCTGAGATATTATAATTCTCGGAACAATTTTATTAATCATTAGGTCACACCCCTGGTGCGATTTGTAAGAAGTATTTAACCATACCAAATGAATATTTAACCTTCTTTTCTGCAATTGTTTTCCATATAACTTGAGTACTACGTGAAATGATCTGATTACTGACGGTATGGATCTTATATATGTGAATTTTATTTCAGGGTAATCATTGGCATTCTGGTCTCACTTCCCATTATGATCGCTTATTATGCAATTTCAGAGCTTACACATTGATAACTTTTGAGTTTCCAACCTTCGTTGACTCAATAATCTAATTGTAATTTTCTTCTTCTTTTCTTTTTTCTTTTTTGTAAGTTGTCGACCTTTATTCCCCCACCTCTTCCCTTTATTTTATTTTTTTGTCAGAAAATTAACAATTAATAGAGCAATTAAAACTTGTCTGATCTATGATGACGAGTTCTTTGTTTTTAATATTGTAGATTGTAAAAGCATGAATCTCTAAATCAAAATATTGACCGGCTCAACTAATTCCAAAATTTTGATCGACTTTGATGTACTATAAAGATGTTTGATTTAAAAAATGTTATCGAACAATATTTAAGCAAATCAATAAGATGTATAGGAAAGGATAAATCGTAGTCGAAAATAATTGACTCTAGAATAAGTTTCGCCCTTTGTGGCCTGGTGATTAGAGGAACTAAATAACAAGATAATATGAAGATATTAGAGAGACGAAAGAAATAAATCCAACAGAGAGAGATTCAGATAGAGAGAGATAGGATGATATTGATAATAGTGATCTCACTTCCTTTACACAACTAAGAACCCTCCTTATATAACGGAGAGGTTTCTCTTTAACTATCCATAAAATATAAAGATAAAGTACAAAATAAAGATAGAGACCGCGCTGGGGCCGACATGGTTGTGTGGTCGTCCCTTCCATTGTCCTTGAGTCGCCCATCAGGTCCGACTTTTAAACATACGACTGGTCGTGCTAGCTTGGGAACTAGGTCGGTCAAATTCGACCATATACAGTTAGTCCCTCCACTCGTCGAGGTCGCAGCTCGATGGGCGAAATTAACACCCTCGTTCTTTGGAGAGTTTAACCTTGCCAGGTGTGACGACCCAAAGGTTCATCACCTGTTTTCCTCATCTGTTCCGTACTTCCGATGCCTTAAAAACCTCATTTTATATTGCCTCAATTTATGTGAGCAGTTTAGGCGCGTAGCCAGAAAATTTTAATGTTGAAATATGTGAATTCTCTGAAAAATTTGAAGAATTTTGATATTAATATTAATATAGTTGACTTTGGTCAACAATTTTGGTAAACTAACCCGAACCCAAGTTTGGATGGTCCCGGAAGGTCCGTATAAAAATATGGGACTCGGACATGTGCCCGGAGTCGAATTCCGAGGCCTGGAGCCCGAGATATGAATTTTTCAATTAAATTATTTTCTGAAATTATTAAGGAAAAATAAAAATAAAAATGAGTTAGAAAATATAGGTATTGGGCTTGTATTATAGTTCTGACTCCCGGTACAGGTCTTAAATATGCGTTAAGCGCTATCTGTAAAGTTTGATCGAAATCGGACGTCGTTTCACGTGTTTCGGACCTAAATAGCTAAAGTTGGAAGTTATGAACTTTGAAATGAAATCTGTGAGTTTTGAGGTTTGATTCCTTGATTTTGATGTTATTTTAGCTATTTGATCGTTCGAGCAAGTTCGTAAGATGATATTGAATTAGAATGTGTGTTTGGTTGGGAGCCCCGGGGCTCGGGAGTGATTTCGGGGGGTGGTTCGAGATGTTTTACACTTGAAAATTGCAGCAGATTTTATGCAACTGTTGCCCAGGGATTTTGATCTACGCGATCGCGGCCTTATCTATGCGATCACACTACTTTGGCCATTACTTCAATACGATCGCATCACCCCTCGCGTAACGTAGCTTCCATCTTTTCCTCTACGCAATCGTAGTCCATTTCACGCGATCGCATAGGCCAAATAGACCACTCGGTGAATTTCCTCTACACGATCACAGCAGTCCTCACGCGATCGCATAGAGTCCAGCCTTTCCTCTCCGCGATCGCGTAGGGCATTTTTGCCCAGTGAATTTTTAAAGATTAAAAATAGAACCAGTAACGGGATTTCATAATTTTTACACAACCCTTCTTCTCCCCCAAGCCCTAGGAAGCCGTTAACGCCCCCAAGCTTCAAGACCCTTTGAGTAAGTGATTTTTCGCTTATTTCCTTCACTTTTCGTTCATTAATTAACTAGTTTCTAAGCCTAAATCATGAAAACAAGGTAGAAATCATGGGGTTTTAGCAAAGTTAGGTTTTTGAGAATTTTGGGAAATTCAACCCCAATTTGGGGTCGAATCATAAAACAAATTATATCTTTTGATTCATGAGTTTATGGGTGAATTTATTTTGGTTCGAACCTTGTGTTTTGACCAAGCGAGCCCGGGGTTGGTTTTGCGATTTTTGGACAGCATGTTAGGAGGACTTTAATTGGGTTATTGGGATGGTTTGTTGAGTAGAATTGATGATATTAAATACATTGTATATATATACGATTGAATTGGAGCAAAATTCGAAAGGAAAAGCATTGCTTGGGGACTGAGTTAACTATAAGCCATCGAGGTAAGTGTTTGATCTATCCTAGCTTGAGGGAATAGGATTAGAGTATAATAAAGTGCTATTTGCTAAATGATTGAGTGTGGTGTATAGGCGTGGTGACGAGTGTCTATACATTGGAGTCTAGCATGACTGTTGGTTTTTGTTTGTACATGTTTGTGAGATAATTTGAAACTCTTCTAAGATAAATTATAAATTGCTACAAATGTGAAGAGTCTGAAATGAGCTATGAAATATTAATGCTTTGGAGCGTTGGCTCGAATGATAATTACTGTTGAGTAAAAGATGAAAAGTATTGAACAGGATTGTGATTAATCCTTTGCCTAAATGGTTGTATGTATATACATATACATATATATTGTGAGCACGTGATTTTTGCCTTACCTGAGAAGTACTCCCAGAAAATTCAAAATAAAAATAGTTTCGTGTTGGGCATGATTTTTGTGATTTTGTGTTATTTTATCTTTTTGTGTGCATGTTTATTTATTTAAATTAATAAAATACAAAAAAATATACATTAGGTTTTGCATTTTTAGTGTTTGATATCAAAATTATGTGATTTACATTTTTAGGTGATATGTAATTATGTAGGATAATTGTAGTGGAAAATGTAATTGTGTTACAAGTTAATATATATATATATATATATATATATATATATGTAGTGGAAAATGTAATTGTGTTACAAGTTAATATATATATAATATATATATATATATATATGTAATACATCATGGAGTCTAATATTAAAGAGATAGGATTGGGCCACTTTATAATTAAACCCCAAGCCCAAAAA
Organism: Nicotiana noctiflora; assembly: GCA_032618575.1. Lineage (NCBI taxonomy): Eukaryota > Viridiplantae > Streptophyta > Magnoliopsida > Solanales > Solanaceae > Nicotiana > Nicotiana noctiflora. The sequence continues at coordinate 174,801 of JASVEL010000201.1, read as the reverse complement.
GCCAAAATAATCCCAGCCCACACGCCCCAGCCCACACGCCCCAGCTCACCCGGCCTCACCCCCTTTGTTTTAATGTTTTAATCTTAACCGTAGATCCACCTTGATCCAACGGTGAAGATCAATTCATCCCCACCCGTTCCAGGTAACCCGATCCATGTCCGGACCGACCCAGTCCCGCATAAACACAAACGATGTCGTTTGGTTAAGTGAGAGGATCCAGGCCGTTGATCTCATTTGATCAAACGGCCAAGATCAAATACCATCATCGCCATATATACGTAACTCCCTACCCCGCCCCCCTTCCAGACCCCTACCCTCGACCATCTCTAACCTTCAGAGATGGCTCTTAGCTCCGCCGTCTACCACCGTTGCGCCGCCTGCCGGAAATCGCCTCACGGCGGTTCCGGTAGGCCAATCACCCCCATCTTAACACCAAATGCTCCCATCACCTCCCCCATTACGAATCCGGCCTCCGCTAACCTCGAATCACCACCAAACGTCTCGAATCTTCATTCAAAGATTCGAGTCAAAACCCAAACCACGCCAAACTTCACCAAATTCACACCACAACCTCCTCACACCTCCCCCACACTCCCACTAACATTGGTTTGGTTCGAATCTAACCAGAAATGCAAAAGCCCCAAATCCGAACCAAGAACCCTAGAATACTAAAATTAGGGATTCCGCCCAAGATTTAAACGAGATTGGAGTCTAATAGACTTTGATTGAGACATTTTTCGTCTGAAAATGTCTCAATTAAAGTCCATTCGACTTCAAAATGGTAATTGTTGAATCCAAGCGGCCGCAATTTGTGAATCTGATTTCTGTTCTCTCTTGAGGTATTTCATTTCTTTCTTGTATCTCTTCGTATTAATTGTGTGTTCAAATGTATTGATTTTTGATCATTCTTTTCGTTTTATCTGTTCTCCTCCGATAAGGCCTTTTATTTGGTCGATTCCCGTTCTTTTGCCAATTCTTGTTTAAGTTCAATGTTGCAATAGCTTCGTATAGTTAACTTATTTAACGTTGTCAACAAATTATGTTTGTTTGTATGTTTGTACATGCCCTGAATCTGCCCGTATGCAATTCACCACTAGAGCTTGTTATTGGTTTGATTCTGGATTGGGACTTAATTGAATATAATTGTTAGGACTTGTTTAAAGTTAATTGTTTAATCACTTGCCCATAAAGGGGCTAGTGGAACCTGTACAGCAGGGTATCCTACTGATGTCCTGCCACCAGCATTGTTTAATGCTTTAGTCCATATTTGGACACTGGGTGGTGGAAAGTGCAGAGAATATGATGGGCAAGGGTTAGTTAATTAGGCAGGCCTTCAGGAGGGGTTGGGGTTTTTAGCTATAAATGTAGCATCAAGCTGAAACAGTAAAAAAAAAAAGAAAAGAGGATAGACATTCTACACACACAGACTCTTGAGGATTTTCTGATATTCACTTGAATAGGAGATATACATAGTGATAGACTGGGGAGTAAGGGTTTCTTCTTGGTTCTGCCACTGAATCTTTAGTCACTGTTTCGTTAGATTCATAGTTGAAGCTCACTGAGATCTCCAGCAAAGCTTTTAGGGTCGTTTGTCATTGGTTGTGGAAGCTGCTTGTCATTGACTTGCTGGAGTCGATTGGCATTGGTGTGCTGAGATTGATTGTGTGTTATTTGCTGAGTTTGAAAGTGTCGAGCCACTGGCAGTGCTTACTATTTTAGTTGGTTCAGTGGCTGAGTGTTTGGTCATTTGGGTTGCTGTTGGTCCATTGTTGTTGTTGTTTGTGCCTATTGTGTTGCTGCTGGACCATTGATGTCGCTGGCCTGTTGTTGTATGCTGCTGCTGTGTTGACTATTGTTGTTGGTGTGGTTATTGTGTTGAGTGTTGCTGCTGGTCAGTGTTGTTGTATGCTGCTGCTGTGTTGACTATTGTTGTTGGTCTGGGCCTATTGTTGTTGCTGTTGTGTCTATTGGTTGCTGCTGAGTCTATTGTGTTGCTGTTGGTTTACTGTGGTTGCTACTGGTCTATTGTTGTTGCTCCTGTTACTGTTGCTGCATTGCCATTGCTCACTCTTCTTTGTTCTTCCGCATTCCAGGTACACATCTCTGTTATTGTAATTCCTTGGTTCGAAAAGAATGAAGTTTGAAGCTTATGCTTAAAGTCTGTTGAATCATGTAGTCGTCCAAAGTTCTTATATTTGGTTACAGTTTGTATTGCTAGTTTTTGTTATGAAAAATGTAGCTAGACCAAAGATACACTATCATTAGATATGCACGTAAACCTGAATTAGTCTGTTGTATCTCTGTTCAATCTTCTCTACTCATGTGCGTAATCTCCAAATCTGTTAATGTTAGATCTTATGTTAAAAGCAAGATTAGCTAGGGAGTTATTACTCAACTGAATGACGTAATTAGATTAAAGGAGTCGGGGGTGCATTTCATGTGACCCGACCCCAATTTCGGGCAAGAGCAAATAAAGCATGTCAGGAACCACAGGCGCATTTCATGTGGTGTGGTTCGTAGAAAGTTTTAAATAATTTGGAATCAACTCCTAAGTAAAAATACAGTGGGATGTAGTTCGCTTTAGATTTGAATTAAAGGTGTGCCTCGCCCAATAGTTACACTAATCGCAAGGCCTTTATAAATGTACATATAAAATACTTAGATTTCGAGATGTGTCGTTTCTTAGCGAATATCACGTCCTTCTCAACAGTGTAAACAAGTAATCGCTCCGGGCGCATATTTTAGTTTTACCTTCTTAAATACGGGTGTGCATTTCATGCGACCCAAATCCAAACCCCGAAATGTTGAATAAGAATATGTCGAGGATCCGGGTGCATTTCATGTGACGTGATTCGGAAGCATAGTTTTAAGCAACTTTCTCTTTCGTCAATCATAATCAATAATAAAAGCGGTAAGGGATATTAATTTGCACTAAGTACATAATTGTAAAAAGCAGATAAATAAGCCAAACACGACAGTTGAGCGACCGTGCTAGAACCACGGAATTCGGGAATGCCTAATACCTTCTCCCGGGTTAATAGAATTCCTTATCCGGATTTCTGGTTCGCGGACTGTTAAATAGAGTCATTCTTTTCCTCGATTCGGGATTTAACCGGTGACTTGGGACACCATAAATCTCCCAAGTGGCGACTCTGAAATAATTAAATAATTCCCGCCTCGATTGTCCTTTAATTGGAAAAACTCTTTGCACCCTCGCGGGTGCGGTAAAAAAGAGGTGTGACAGCTCTGGCGACTCTGCTGGGGATTTCCATTAGAATTCGAGCTCGGAATAATTGTTGTATTTGGCATATTTATTATCTGATTCTTTTACATGTTGGCATCAATGTGTTAAATGTTGTTTTTACTGCTTTGATATTTTGTGAACTGTACATATAAATTGTGCCGGAACCAATCTCCTCTCTGAGTCTTCTAAATCATGAAGAAGGGTGCACTTCGTGTGACTTCTTTTCTGTATAGTGTCTAATTCCCATTTTAGAACGAGGTTTGGATAAGTTGCAAAACCGGTGAAGCTTCTGTATTCCCGGGTTGCTGCCTCCTCCTCGACTCGAGCTGTCCGCTCGGGTAAGCCAAGTCTAGAACAGATAAACCCATGGTTTTTAAACCTAGAATAACAAAGCTTCATGCCGGATCCCTAGTAGGAAACGTTTATTTGCATCATGTCGCATTTGGCTTAGGGGACTCAACACAGGGGTTGGGTCCGTCTAGGACAGGTGACCTGAGAAATGAACAGACTATCCTGCTGCATCCTGTTTGTCTTGCGCATTTATTGTTATAGACTTGCATGCTGACCGGCTTTAGAGATTAAAAAAAAAAAAAAAGAAAAAAAAAAGAAGGGAAAATGTGTTTTGTTCTTAAGATAGAAATAGCTTACTTGTTTTCCTTTAGTAAAATGAATAAATAAATAATGTCGTTTGTTTCGTCAAAACCGAACTACGTGGGTTTGATTCTCATTGGATGTGAGATACGTAGGCAACCTCCATCGGGTCCAACTTCACCTTTTGAAAAATGGCCGAAATATCAAAACTAACTTTTGTACTAAATAAGTCGGTGACGCTGTTTTTAAAAATAGCCGAATGTTCCCGAAAGGGACGCCGGAAGGCTAATTTCGTATAAACGGCCACCTTTGGGTCAATTTTGATTTCGATCAATTTACCCCGCAGCCTTAAAAGCCTTCGTCCCCGAGACGTTGAAAGGCCGTGATTGAAAACTGATTTTTTATTTTTTTTAGTAAAACAAAGTTGTTTTTCTTATTTAAATCACCTTAATAAATGTGCAGGATGAGCACGAATCAGAATAAATCATTTTCAATCTTTAGTGAGGTCCCTCAGCAGCTCCGTATATGGTGGAACGATTTGGAGGACAATAGCAAAAAGGTAGTAGGGAGAATTTTGGGAGGTTTGGTTGATTTGTTGAATATCGAGCCAAGAGAAGACATCATCAAGGCACTGGTATCTTTCTGGGATCCGACCCGCAATGTGTTCCGTTTTGTTGACTTTGAACTGACGCCCACATTAGAGGAAATTGCGGGCTATGCAGGACTAAATGGGAAATTAAGAGGGCAATACCTGCTCTCACCAAGACCGGTATCTCCACATGGGTTTCTGGATTTGCTGAGCATTAGTCGGAAGGTGAAAAATGATGATCTGCTGAAAGGATGTTGCGATCTCCAATTCTTATATCAACGGTACGGCACTCCTCGGGGTTTTGAAGAGTCAAACCTTGGACGGACTCACGCAGGGAATAGAACCAAGTGGGAGGCCAGACGAATTCTAGCATTCATAACGACATTCTTGGGGATTGTGATTTGTCCGCGCGAAGATAAGAAAATAGAGATAAGTCTGGTAGGAATAGCCGATGTTGCAATCAAAAAGGCTACCAGCACGGTGGTCCCTTTGGTTTTGTCCGAAATCTATCGAGCCTTGACCGTATGCCGAGAAGGGGGCAATTTCTTCCAAGGTTGCAATCTGTTACTCCAATTATGGATGCAAGAACACCTCCATCACCGAACACAATACATGAACCATGGGTTGACCGGAAAAATCTGTATCAGGGGTTTCGAAGAACGGATGATGGGTGCTGTATTCCCTGAAGGCGTCGAGGCATGGCTTGCACGACTGAGCTCAATAGAAGCCGATCGGATTGAATGGGCGTTCGGGTGGTTACCCGATACTGAAGTAATATATATGGCAGCCGAGGAGTGTTATATCCTTCTGATGGGGATCCGCAGTGTCCAACCATATGTCCCTCACCGTGTATTACGTCAACTAGGAAGGTTTCAGGTTATTCCTACCGATCAAGACCCGAGGAAATACGCCATTGAGTTGAGCCCGGGAGTCGTATTCCCCGAAGAGAAGATTAGAAGGCTGTGGCACGAATGTCGGTTCCTTGAGCCTAAAACCATGGTCCGGGAACTAGCTAAGGGAGAGGTGGACCCAAAATACAATGTGTGGTTCAGGAAAAGATTTCAGATTCGTCGGAAATGTTCTAAAAGAGCCCATGTCCAACAGTTCACGGAAGATTCACAGGAACAATGGAAGTGGCTAGCAAAGGAGGAGGGGTACAGGACGAAGATTGGCAGGATAGAACAGCAGGTCCGGGACCTTCAGTTCGAGAAAAACGTGCAAGCTGCCACCGACGAAGGAGATAAAAAGAGGTTGGCACAAGAAAATGACTTCTTGAGAGCTCAAATCCAGCAAATGAAAAGAGATGCTGACAGACAGTCGAGGAGTCGGGCCGACGAAAAATTGATAAGGGGTTTGAGAAGCCAAGTCACCGACATCCAAAGAGAATTGGACGAGTCGAAAGCCCAAACAACGAGGATCCGTGCTAGCTGGAAAAAGGAGGCACATCAACATGCACTTCAACTACAACGGGTGGAAGAAGATTACACTGAGATCATCGCTAGTCTGAGGGAAGCAAATGTTGTCCTCGGGGAGCGGGTTTTCAAGCAAGCCCAAGATGCCAGAACGGACCTCGACCGTTGCCACAATTTGATGGCCCGACTGCAAGGACAAGTGGATAGGCTCCTAGATCAAGTCACCAACAATGCTCGAAGATTGGGGGCGAAAAGCCAGCAGATAGAGCGGCTACTCGGAGAAAGGGACATGATCAAGGACGGAATTGGAGAAATCGGGCACTATGTCACCATGAAGTGCCTAGCTTGTGAACGAATGCCCCGCGCCGACCTTTTCGCTTCAATTATGGGTTATGTTCATCGGATCATGGAAGAGCTGAGGGACTGCACAAGGACCTCACACCAAGGCCCGCGGCAAGGCCGAATGATGCCTCGCGGGCCCCCAGGAATTTTAGAGCACTAGATTTTTGATTGAAAATGTATTTTGAAATGTTGAGTCAAGCTAGTTGGCATTTTTATCTTTTCTTTCCCAAGTCAAGCATTTCTTTTTGTTTTTGCTGATTGTTGTAAGACGTGTTTTGTAACTACACGGTTTTATTTGATATAAAAGTTACTGAATTTTGCCACAATCTTGTTACCAGAACTACGCTCGGTCTGATTCACGCGGGGTCGTGATACGTAGGCAATCCACATAAGATTCGACCACCACTAAAAAGAAAGGAAAAGAATCCATAGGTTAAATAAAGGCTTGCAAAGATAGTCGGAAAAAAAAAAAGAAGAAAAAGAAAAAGAAAAAGAAAAAGAAAAAGGGCCGGAATGACGCATGTTAAGAGTACATGTAGAAAGGGTTATTTGGTTAGGTGCATTGCATCCAACGTGCTATAACATATCTGTCAAACTCGGTGAACTAACAAGTTTGTTGCATTTCCAGAAAGTTTAGCAGTTGGTTTGACAGAATATACTGGCCAACCATCACTACCGTACTAGATCCAAAGGACCGGTTACAGTAAGCATGTCTAGTTCTGGCAAGAGTCTCGAGGAAGAAAAATCCGAGCTACAAATCATGAAAGAAGAGGTAGACCGGTTAAAACAACAGATAACAGAGATGCACCTGGCCTGGGCCAGGGAACAGTCTTCACCAAACCGCCCTACTCTCGCCTCGGCTCCGGAACATCCGCCCATCGATCCTTCGACAAGCGCCCCGATCTATCCATACTTTCAGGGGGAAAACCCATATGCCACCCACATTCCACCAGCCAAACCAAATCCTCCTCCAGCCACCCCTGTTTTTGTGGCACCTCCACCTGCTCCTCTGCAAAGGCCGGCCAGCGAGCCATATGTTCAGATCCATGACAACTCTTACTATCCTCCAGAGCCTACTTTCAGGGCTCCTGAACCACAATCACATACACCTGTGAGCACGTGATTTTTGCCCTACATGAGAATCACTCCCAGAAAATTCAAAAAAAAATATAAAATAGTTTTATGTTGAGCATGATTTTTGTGATCTTTGTGTCATTTTTATCTTACATTTGCATGTTTGTGTGTGCGTGTTTATTTATTTAAATTAGTAAAATACAAAATATATACATCGTGTTTTGCATTGTAGTTAAAGTCGTGTAGTTTAATTGATGTTTAATGTGCGAATTGGTATTCGAGCATAATTAGTTTCTATAAATTAATTTGACTTTGTAATGTATTTTAGAATTTTTGTGTTTCAATAAATTAGGAATTAATAAATAAATAAAAGAAAAGAAGAAAATTGAGAAAGGAAATCGGATTGGGGCCATGGGTGAATTTAAAAATTGAGCCCAAAACAAAAGGCCCAATCCCAAGCCCCATTAATTCATGACCCATTCCCCCACACCCGAACCGGCCCCGTCACCCCCTCTCTTGATCTCAGCCGTTGGAATTTTATAATCCAACGGCTAAGATTAAACCTTGAATTTTAATACCCAAAACCCCAAGAACCCCATTACCCCTTCATTTGCCTAAACATCCCCTTTCTCTCTCAGCCGAAAATCCCCCCCTTCGAAACCCTAGCCGCCATCGAATCGCCTCTCCAAAACCCGGTGGCCACTGCTCCGATGGACATGAAACTAACACCCTGAAGCCACCGGACCACCCCCCCTCTCCAAATCCACACCCGTCTCACTTCGAACAACACTAGAATGGTTCGAATCGAAAACAAACCGTGTAAACCCGCACATGAGTCCCAAGAGCTCTAGAAATACATTCAAGCCATTTGAAGATGTTCGGGGTTCAATAGGCTTTAGTCGAGATGTTCTCAATTGAGAACAATCGATTAAAGCCCATTTGGCCTCAAAACATTTCGAATCCGAATTGGCCCCAAGTTGGTTCGATCCCAGATTTCTCTTTTCAAGGTATCTCCGTTTGCTCTCTTTATCTTCATTCAATTATCTCTTAGTTGTAGTCTTATTAGTATCTCTATTTCTTTTCTTTTTTTTCTTTCTCTTTCAAGTTATTAATGCTTTCGTTCTCCTCCTCAAAGCCTTTTTATTTGGGCATTACTTGTTCTTTGATTGTCATTGAATGTCGTAGAATACATATTCATCTCCATTAATATCGTCGAGTAATTAGTTTCGCATTCTGCCCTGTTTTGCCCGAGAATTGTTAGTCGCTGTTTTGCCGATTGTTTGTTATCAATTGTACGCGTTATAATCGATTAAACGAATATCGTCGAATAGTTATAAATGTTGTTTGGAGCAGTAGGACATTAGTGTTAATACAGATCAATTCCATGTTTGAACTTCTGTCGAATTGAAGTTGAATTGTAATGTTTCGAATTAGGAATTCGAATTGGTTATAGCTGATTGGTATCGTTGTTGGATTTTGAGTTAATGAGGATGTTTGGATATAGTGTTTGTTGACATAGGTTTGAATGGTGTGATTGAAAGGGATAAGGCATTAAGACTGCTGGTGGAACCTGCTGTACAGCAGAGTGCACCACCAGCTGTCTCCTGTTATTTATTTTAAAGCCCATACCTAGGCAGAATTTAGTGGCTGAAACAGAGGGAGCAATAGGATTAGCAGGGCATGGCTTGGCAGAAAATATGATGGGCAGGGTAATAGTTAATTGATAGCAGACCTTCAGGAGGGGCTGGGGTTTTTGGCTATAAATAGAGCATTAGGCTAACAGAGAAAGGGTAGTACCTGGAGAGGGATACACACATCAAGAAATACATTTCGAAACACACAGAGAGATTTACTGGAGAGTATTCAGATTGAACAGAAACATTAGAGGCAGAAATACAGACATATAGCAACACTGTTACTGTTCCATTGGTGCTCGGCTACTGTCTTGCTGTTATTCAGTTGGTAAAGAGATTACTTGTTTTTTGTTGTTGTTGGTCGAGACTTGGGTGTTTGGTTTGTGGCTGTTTGCTTCTGTTTGTGTTGGTGCTTGTTCTTTCTGTTAGCTATCTAGGAGTTGAAGTTTCAGTTAACTCTAGAACTGAAGGATAGCTGGCACTCCTCTGTATCTTTTTCTGTTAAGCACACGGGTTCAATCAATAGGCAGAACCTTGGGTGTTTGGCTTGTTGTTTGAAGTCACTTGGGATTCGATCGGTTGGGTGCACAAGTTTTGGGGCATTTCAGAGGCGTAGGGGGTTCGTTTGAGTGGGAATTCTTTGTTGATTATCTTTGGAGTATTCAAACTTTTGTCATTGGTTTCTCCTGTGGAATCTGTTTTCTGGGATCAATCTTGGTTGCTGTGGTCACTACTATATTGTTGGTTGCTTGGCTGTTCGTCATCGCTTACTCTTCTCCCTGTTTCCTATTCCAGGTACACATTCGTAGTTCATCTCAGTGCGTCCCTCGAACTGGCAGTAAATAGAGTGCTATTTTGATTCATCTGAGTAGTGTCCATTAGCATATTTTGTTGTTGATAGAACTACTTCCAGTTGTTGTTAATCAAGGAATGTTCGAGCCATAATTAGGGATTGTCGGACTGTGTAGTCGTATGAGCACTCTCTTATCTTTACTAGAACAAAATGTTTGATTGTGGTTTGCTTGACATGGAAATTAAATCTGAAATCAAGAATTAATTCGATGTTGCTGATTCAATCCTATTACAAGCATTAGAATGCATTAGCCCGTTTAAAATGGATTGGTTCATTTCATTGATTCATTTCTAGGTTCAGTTCATGAAATGAATCCCATGACATAAGACTTCCAAGACTGCTAGTACCCAACCTCGTATTAAAATTGAGATTAGTCATCTAGAAGAAGAAGTCTAAGAGAATTCAAACACCCGTAAGGAATGATATCTTGGATTTTTTTTAGATGCCAATGGCTCTGTGAGGATTCTTTGAATTCGAATTAAATTTTACTTTCACATAATCGTCCACCATGGTCTCGAACCTGTTCACTTAGTTAGCTAGGAGCATATTTACTCGAACCGGTTATAATTGGGTAGGATTTATCATATTGTAGAAATCGGTTCATCATTATTTAATTACACAACGTAGCTAGATTAAAGGAGTCGGGGGTGCATTTCATGTGACCCGACCCCAATTTCGGGCAAGAGCAAATAAAGCGTGTCAGGAACCACGGGCGCATTTCATGTGGTGTGGTTCGTAGCAAGTTTTAAATAATTTGGAATCAACTCTTAAGTAAAATACAGTGGGATGTAGTTCGTTTTAGATTCGAATTAAAGGCGCGCCTCGCCCGATAGTTACATTAATCGCAAGGCCTTCATAAATGTACATATAAAATACTTAGATTTCGAGATGTGTCGTTCCTTAGCGAACATCACGTCCTTCTCAACAGTATAAATAAGTAATCGCTCCGGGCGCATATTTTAGTTCTACCTTCTTAAATATGGGTGCGCATTTCATGCGACCCAAATCCAAACCCCGAAATATTGAATAAGAATATGTCGAGGATACGGGTGCATTTCATGTGACGTGACTCGAAAGCATATTTCTAGGCAATTTTCTCTTTCGTAAATCATAACCAATAATAAAAGCAGTAAAGGGATATTAACTTGCACTAAGTACATAATTGTAAAAAGCAGATAGATAAGCCAAACACGACAGTTGAGCGACCGTGCTAGAACCACGGAATTCGGGAATGCCTAATACCTTCTCCCGGGTTAATAGAATTCCTTATCCGGATTTCTGGTTCGCGGACCGTTAAATAGAGTCATTCTTTTCCTCGATTCGGGATTTAACCGGTGACTTGGGACACCATAAATCTCCCAAGTGGCGACTCTGAAATAATTAAATAAATCCCATCTCGATTGTCCTTTAATTGGAAAAACTCTTTGCATCCTTGCGGGTGCGGTAAAAAAGAGGTGTGACAACACCTCACTGGGATAATCCGGCAGAACCGGAAAAGCACTTCCAAAGTTCGGAACACGAGGAAGTTGTCAGAAAAGTTAAAAGCCTGGAGCAGTCCTTCAGGAACATGCACGGTTTGGGCAACCAGGTCAGCGTCGCCTATAAGGATTTATGTCCATTTCCGGATGTCCAGTTGCCAGCAGGGTTTAAAATGCCCAAATTCGACCTATACGAGGGGCATGGCGACCTAGTAGCCCACCTCCGAGGGTTCTGCAGTAAAATGAGAGGGGCCGGAGGACGGGACGAGCTTCTGATAGCTTACTTCGGTCAGAGTCTGGGAGGATCTGCGCTGGAGTGGTACACTAGACAGGATCCCGGTAGATGGTTTACGTGGGACGATTTGGCTCAAGCTTTTATCGGCCAGTTCCAGTATAATCTTGAAATAATCCCCGACCGCCTATCATTGCTAAAATTAGAGAAGAAGCCCGCTGAAAGCTTCAGGGAATTTGGTTTCCGTTGGAGGGAACAGGCGGCCAGGGTAGATCCGCCGATGAGAGAAAGCGAGATGGTGGACTACTTCTTGCAGACATTAGAGCCCACCTATTTCGGACATCTGGTAACGTCCGTAGGCAAATCATTCACTGAGGTGATAAAAATGGGTGGTATGATCGAGGAAGGTTTGAAGGCCAACAAGATCATAAGTTACTCAGCACTGAAAGCCACCACTCAGGCTATCCAAAGTGGTACTGGAGGAGTACTGGGGAAAAAGAGGAGAGAGGAAGTTGCGGCCGTCGAGTCCGGGGCATGGTTCGGAAATAGAGGCCCCGCACCCCAATATAGCCCACCCCAACCTCACCACCAAAATTACTCCCACAACCTATATAACCACCCGCAACATTACTATCCCGCACCTGATCCCCATTTTACTGTCCACCACGCACAGTCCTATTCTGCACCTCCCGTCCATGCACCGTGGCGTGCACCAAACCCGCAGAACAATCATCCACCCCCAAGAGCTTACAGAAATCCCTCGGGCGCGAATTTTCGTCCAAACCAGGCATTCAGGGGCGACAGGGCGCCAAGGCCGAAGAATTTCACTCCCTTGGGAGAATCTTACACTAGTCTGTTCCACCGGTTAAAGCAAGTAGGGTTGCTGAATCCGGTTGAAGCTAAGCTGCCAAACCCTCTTCCGAAGAACCTGGACCATTCAGTAAATTGTGCCTACTGCTCGGGATGTCCGGGACACGATACAGAAAAGTGTTGGAGGCTAAAGACGGCCATCCAGGAGCTCATTGACACTCGCAGGATTGAGGTCCAGACTCCAACCGAGCCCAACATCAACCAAAACCCGCTTCCAACTCATCATGAGACCAATATGATCGAGTTGGTACGGGCAGAGGAAGGAAAGGAGAAAGCCTCTCAGACTGTAATGATGATTAAGTCTAGCGGGGTAGGAACGAGAAAAGGGCCAAGCCTTGATAAGTCACCCAGTTGCAAGAAGGACATACCAGGAGGGTCGGAAGCAGGAAAGGGAAGTGTGAACGAAGTACCGGTGAAGCCGGGGGAAGCCAAGATAGTTGTACCGGGGGCAGCAATCAAGCCCATCTTGACAGTAGCAGGCGTTCGAATGGATCCTTTCATCATCCAGCCAGCAACACAGTTGCCAATAACTGATAGCCGGGCTGTTCCATGGAATTATGCTCGGATTATAACGACCTACAAAGGAAAGGAAGTGAAAGAGGAAGTTTGTGAAGCCCAAGGGTTGACCCGCTCGGGGAGATGTTTTGCCCTTGCGGAATTGAGGAAGACCACTCCGGCAGCATTGAAAAAGCCGGTAACTGATGAAGAGGCGGAAGAATTCTTGAAAATGATGAAGCTGCATGACTACTCTATCTTAGAGCAGTTGAAGAAGACTCCGGTGCAAATATCATTGCTATCCTTGCTGATACATTCTGAAGAACATCGGCAAGCATTGATGAAAGTCCTGAATGAGGCACATGTACCGGATAAAATCTCAGTGAACCATTTGGAGAAGATCACCAATAGGATCTTCGAAGCAAATCGGATCACCTTCACCGATGATGAGTTGCCTGAGGAAGGCACCGAGCACAACAAGGCTTTATATCTTACGGTGAAGTGTGAGGAGGCGGTGGTTACCAAAGTCCTCGTCGATAATGGGTCCAGTGCTAACATTTGTCCTCTCTCTACACTGGACAAATTGAAAGTAAACATCGGCAGGATACGCAAGAACGACATATGTGTTCGAGGGTTCGATGGGGGAGGCAAGGCATCGGTTGGGGACATAGTGTTAATCTTGACGATTGGGCCAGTGGAGTTCACCATGGAATTCCAGGTGCTGGACATGGTGGTGTCATATAACCTCTTGATAGGGCGACCATGGATCCATGCCGCAAGAGCAGTTCCATCCAGCTTACACCAACTCGTCAAGTTTGAGTGGGACCAACAGGAGATCGTCGTCCATGGAGAGAACGATCTACAATCAGGCACCATCATCCCCTTTGTTGAAACAGAAGAAGATGTTGGGCCATGGGTATACCAGGTCTGCGATGTGGTGTCCGCCCACCGAGTTCCGGAAGGAGAATGCATTCCCGATGACAGGACAATTACTGCAGATGTCATGGTGGCTCACGAAATGTTGCGACATGGTTTCATACCCGGTAAAGGTCTAGGTGCATCTCTGCAAGGAATCATACAACCGGTATCGGTGGTCGAAAACTTGGGAACCTTCGGCTTGGGATTCCAGCCAACATCAGAGGACATCCGGCGAGCAAAGAGGAGTAAGCAGAAGACATGGGTGCTCCCGAAGCCTGTTCCACGCCTTTCCCAATCTTTTGTCAGGTCCGGAGCAAGAGGATATCCAACGACAAAGATTCCCGGTCCTACGATCGGGCCAGATGAAGAGTTCTTCAGGAAGTTCGAGGACCTATTCACAGATGTATGTATGCTCGAGGACGGTGAAGGATCCAGTCACGCCGAGATACAGTTTGTGGGACCAAAGGCAAAACTGAATAACTGGAAGGCTACTCCTCTCCTGTCCGGAAGGAGTCTTGGTAGTTTGTCTTGGATTGTTTTTCTTTCGAAATTTTGTGTTGGGGGTTTGTCCCCGGAGTAAAATCCAGTTGTTTTTTAGTTCATTTCTTGATTTAAGTTTGCGGTTTGTTTTCCCTTGTACAGTTCCCATTTAATGAAATTTGATTCCCTTCGTGTCTAATTTTGTTTATTTTTCCTTCTTTTTACTTTTATGAACAGCCTTCTTGCAACTGATCTTAATGATATGGCGTGCTTAAAGATTAATCAACCCAGTCTAGAAAGTCAATCGGGTTTGGAAATAATAACGCATGAAATAAGAAGTGACGAGAGTGAGTCAGGAGTACGGCGATGATGAAGCCGTAGAAGAAATCGGTGAAGAATTAAGTCACTTCAAGGAAAAACCCAAACCAAACTTAAATGATACTGAGGCCGTTAATCTAGGGAATGCGGATGACGTCAAAGAAACCCGAATAAGTGTCCATATTGAAGCCAATCTGAGGGAAGAGTTGATCAAAACGCTCATGGAGTTTAAAGACATTTTCGCATGGTCATACGACGACATGCCAGGACTCAGCACTGATCTAGTGGTTCATAGATTACCCACTGATCCGGCATATCCTCCCGTCAAGCAAAAGCTGCGGAAATTCAAGACGGAGATGAGTGTGAAGATTAAGGAGGAAGTAACCAAGCAGTTGCAGGCGAAAGTCATTCGTGTCACTCGATACCCTGAATGGTTGGCTAACGTAGTACCGGTGCCAAAGAAAGACGGAAAGATCAGAGTATGCGTGGACTATCGCAATCTCAACAAGGCGAGTCCTAAGGATAATTTCCCACTTCCCAATATCCATATCCTAATTGATAATTGCGCCGGACGCGAAATCGGATCCTTTGTGGATTGCTATGCGGGATATCATCAGATTTTGATGGATGAAGAGGACGCAGAAAAGACGGCTTTTATCACACCGTGGGGAACTTATTGCTACCGAGTGATGCCGTTCGGTTTGAAGAATGCGGGGGCAACATATATGAGGGCGATGACTACGGTATTCCATGACATGATACACAAGGAAATTGAGGTGTACGTGGATGATGTGATCATAAAATCTAGACGTCGAGAAGACCATGTTGCCGACCTCAGGAAGTTCTTTCAAAGACTCCGAAGGTACGACATCAAGCTTAATCCGGCCAAATGCGCATTCGGAGTTCCATCAGGAAAGTTGCTAGGATTCATCGTCAGCCGACGGGGCATTGAGTTGGACCCGTCCAAAATCAAGTCCATTCAAGAGCTACCCCCGCCAAAGAATAAAACAGAGGTAATGAGTCTGTTGGGAAGGTTAAATTACATCAGTAGGTTTATTGCTCAACTTACAGCAACCTGTGAACCCATATTCCGTCTGTTGAAGAAAGACGCTGCGATAGAATGGATGACAGAATGTCAGGAAGCGTTTGACCAAATCAAAGGGTATCTGTCCAATCCACCTGTACTAGTTCCGCCTGAACCGGGCAAACCCCTGATTCTTTATCTGACGGTTCTGGAGAATTCGTTCGGCTGCGTACTGGGGCAGCATGATCTTACTGGTAGGAAGGAACGGGCCATTTACTACCTCAGTAAGAAATTTACAGTCCACGAGGTCAAGTACACTCATCTAGAAAAGACATGTTGCGCCCTGACTTGGGTAGCCCAAAAGCTGAAACACTATTTGTCTTCTTATACCACTTACCTCATCTCGCGTTTGGATCCGTTGAAGTATATTTTCCAGAAACCTATGCCTACGGGGAGGTTAGCAAAATGGCAAATATTACTTACGGAGTTCGACATCATATACGTGACAAGGACGGCTATGAAAGCTCAAGCCCTGGCCGATCACTTAGCTGAAAATCCCGTTGATGACGAATACGAACCTTTGAGGACGTATTTTCCCGACGAAGAAGTATTACATTGAGGGGTTAGAACTAACCAAGGATCCAGGATGGAAGCTCTTCTTCGACGGAGCGGCGAACGCAAAAGGAGTCGGAGTAGGGGCTGTGCTTATCTCTGAAACAGGACATCATTATCCTGTTACTGCTCAACTGCGTTTTCATTGTACCAATAATATGGCCGAGTACGAGGCATGTATCTTGGGGTTGCGATTAGCGGTGGACATGGATGTACAGGGACGTCTTGGTCTTGGGGGACTCGGACCTTCTGGTACATCAGATTCAGGGAGAATGGGAAACCAGAGATTTAAAGCTTATCCCATATCGTCGGTGTTTGCATGATTTGACCAAACGCTTTCGATCGGTAGAGTTCAGGCACATCCCAAGGATGCATAATGAGGTTGCCGACGCGTTGGCTACTTTAGCATCAATGCTACATCACCCGGACAAGGTTCGTGTCGATCCGTTACACATCCATGTCCGGAATCAACATGCTTATTGTAATGTGATAGAGGAAGAGGTGGATGGTGAGCCGTGGTTTCATGATGTCAAGGAATACCTCGGGTTAGGAGTATACCCAGAGCAAGCAACCGGAGATCAAAAGCGAGCTATTCGGCGGTTGGCGAACGGATTTTTCCTTAGTGGAGGGGTGCTGTACAAAAGAACCCCAGATTTGGGATTGTTGAGATGTATAGATGCAAGTCAAGCCACAGCAGTGATGACGGATATACACTCGGGAGTTTGCGGACCACACATGAGCGGATACGTATTGGCAAAGAAGATTCTTCGAGCAGGATATTATTGGCTCACTATGGAGCGGGATTGTATAAGTTTCGTGCGAAGTTGCCATCAGTGTCAGATACACGGAGATTTGATTCATTCTCCGCCGACCGAATTGCATACAATGTCCGCACCATGGCCGTTTGTCGCATGGGGTATGGATGTTATTGGACCTATTGAGCCTGCAGCTTCCAACGGTCACAGGTTCATTCTGGTAACGATTGATTATTTTACCAAGTGGGTGGAGGCCAAAACATTCAAATCGGTGACCAAGAAGGCGGTAGTGGACTTCGTACACTCCCACATCATTTGTAGGTTTGGAATTCCAAAGATGATCATTACGGATAACGGTGCAAATCTTAACAGTGGATTGATGAAAGAGGTATGTCAACAGTTCAAGATTACACACCGAAATTCCACACCGTATCGCCCAAAAGCAAATGGTGCGGTCGAGGCGGCAAACAAGAACATAAAGAAGATATTGAGGAAGATGGTAGAAGGGTCTAGGCGGTGGCATGAAAAGTTACCATTTGCGCTGTTGGGTTATCGCACTACCGTCCGGACTTCGGTAGGTACAACTCCTTACTTGTTAGTATACGGGACTGAAGCAGTAATACCCGCAGAAGTTGAGATTCCATCCCTCCGAATTGTCGCTGAAGCTGAGATTGATGACGACGAGTGGGTCAAAACCCGATTAGAGCAATTGAGCTTGATCGATGAAAAGAGATTGACAGCGGTATGTCACGGCCAATTGTATCAAAAGAGAATGGCGAGAGCATATAACAAGAAGGTACGTCCCAGGAAATTTGAAGTGGGACAGCATGTGCTGAAGAGAGTTCTACCCCATCAGGCCGAAGCGAAAGGCAAGTTCGCTCCAAATTGGCAGGGACCTTTTGTGGTGACTAGAGTATTATCCAACGGCGCTCTATGTCGGACTGATGTCGAGGGAAGATGCACCGATATGGCTATCAATTCTGGATGCAGTTAAGAGATATTATGTGTAATTCTTTAATGCATTTGTCAACGTTTGGTTTCGTTTGTGTGTATTTGGCATTTTTCGGAGAATGAAATGACAGAGGCAATTTTTCTACTACCCAAACACTTTAACCTTTGTTTCCCCATTTGAGCCTTAATTATTCTTTCATATACCCTCTTTCGGAATCATCAAGGAAGATGTGTAACAGAATAGAAAAGAAACAAAGAAGTAATACAAGAAAAAGTGAACTACGTTCGACCTGATTCCTCAAGAAGGATACGTAGGCGCCACACGGCTCGGTCATAATAAAATAAAAATCAAAAATCCCCCAAGCAACAAAACTGGGGCAGAAGTCATTGTTTCGTTGGAAAGATAGTGTGGATTCCGAAAGTTGTAATAAGCTAACCGTTGAGGCTAAACCCCTTTCTTCGGCCTCACGCGCAGAAACCATATTAAGAACCAGAAAGACCTCTCGATCAGTATTTGAGAAGTGCCAAGTCATGTGAACAAAAGCCAAGAGTGACATCCCGACCCTCGATTGAATCCGGGATGCACAAGCCGAAAGGGGATAACGCTCTAGAAGGAATCTCAGGGGTGATACCCCGCCGCAGGGAAAGAAAACGTAAATGAGAGAGTCTTAACGGTGAAAACCCTCGAGGGCACCTTAAAGCGAAGGAAGTTGAGAGAAATAAAATGAGAGAGTCTTACGGTGAAAACCTTTACGGGCACCTTAAGGCGACGGGAGATAGAGAGAAATGAGAGAATCTCATTAGTGAAAACCCTTTGAAGGGCACTGTGAGGTGACAGGACGAGAGGGTTACAAGATGTCTGCATGAGACAAGCTTTGGACATCCGTTTACCTCTAGCAGAACGCGGCCATCGGAAAATGATTGACATGAATAGACTGGGTAGTTTAATCTCGAAGGCGCGGCATAACCGTTGGATCAGGCACACATTCAGATAAGTTTTCCTATTTTTGAGTTCAGAAAAGTTTTTCTCTTCTTTTGTCATTTGCGGTCGGTATTCTTTTCTTTTCTTTCATTTTCGAAAATTGATTTTTCAAAGCTTACTACCAAGTCTCCCAAAGCAGTATATTGAAAGTGTGGAACAAGGCAATAAGACAGAAGTCGTTACGATAGCAAGATTGGGATGACAGGCTGAGTGGAAGGTTCGCAAGAATTATGGAGTATGATGGACACATGTGGCATGTCCGAAAGATGATTTCACGCAACGGATCACCGGCTAAAAAGAGTCGGATCAAACCAAAGATTGGAATAAAAGGAAAGATGAGAGGTCGTTCGTGGAAAGAGCATCGTCCCCGGCAAGCGTCAACGTCGCCCTCAAAGTTCGAGAAAGGCCAAGCAGCTGAAAGAGAAAAGAAAATGGCCCCAACAAGAGTGGCACGACCACTCACCGCATTTTGAAACTAACAATTTTTCTTTGATTTAAAAGCAGGAAAAGAGGGTTCGTTGGCAGAAAAGCATACCGTCCGGAAGTTTATCAAACTGGGGCAGAAAATTTTCTCCTGTTGCGAAAATTTTCTTGAAAGCAAAGACTCAAAGGATAAGGGTAGAAAGCAACGCAAGATTTCGGGAAGTACCAGCTCCGAGCAGAATAGTTTTGAGAAAGGCCAGACGACACGATGGGGTAATATTTGAGCTTGGTATCACCCCCAGCAGTTGTGGGAAAATAAAACAATGGCTTCGAAATTCTCCTAGCAGTATTACATCCCATAATTTGTTCAAGGAGGCAAAAGCGTGAGTCCCAGAGGAGGTAGTCCGAGAGATAATGCAGGAACAAGGATATGGTACAAAAGGCAAAGGAAGGTAATCAAGATAGGATGAAATCAGTGAGTAGTAGTTGAAGTCAGGGAGCCCGCCTGGAGAATAGAGTGGCGATTTAATTTTGAAGTAGTAAGTGAAGTCAGGGAGCCCGCCTGGAGAATGGAGTGGCGATTTAATTTTGAGTAGTAGTTGAAGTCAGGGAGCCCGCCTGGAGAATGGAGTGGCGATTTTATTTTGAAGTAGTAGTTGAAGTCAGGGAGCCCGCCTGGAGAATGGAGTGGCGATTTTATTTTGAAGTAGTAGTTGAAGTCGGGGAGCCCGCCCGAAGAATGGAGTGGCGATTTTATTTTTGAAGTTGTAGTTGAAGTCAGGGAGCCCGCCTGGAGAATGGAGTGGCGATTTAATTTTGAAGTTATAGTTGAAGTCAGGGAGCCCGCCTGGAGAATGGAGTGGCGATTTAATTTTGAAGTTGTAATTGAAGTCAGGGAGCCCGCCTGGAGAATGGAGTGGCGATTTAATTTTGAAGTTGTAGTTGAAATCAGGGAGCCCGCCTGGAGAATGGAGTGGCGATTTTATTTCGAAGTAGTAGTTGAAGTCAGGGAGCCCGCCTGGAGAATGGAGTGGCGATCTGTTTTAATTTGGTAGAGGAAAGCGGTAGAATGTAACAGAAATCTCCGGCATGAATCCAAGTTCGTAAGAAGAGAAGAAGCATCGGAAGGAACGCCAAGTCAGACAGGATGGCAAGGAGCGCGACAAGATCAAGTTAAAAAGGATAGATAAGAACTTGTAGTACTGTAACTTAGTCTAGCTTCTTGTTTTTGTTGCTTAGTGCGGTGTGACAAGGAAATCAGCTAAGCAGTGGCAACAGCAGTAACAGCAGTAACAGCGGCAACAGCAGTAACAGCGAGATCGCAACAGTCATGGTAGTCCCAGCTACCAGAACTTCCCGAACTACATTGACCTGATTCCCTTTTAGCCAGGGATATGTAGGAGACCTTTGAAGCAAGGTTCGGTCAAAACTTTTCCAAAATGCTTCATACGGAGTGCTCGAATGGGCAAAATCGCTTATATCCGCTCACTTATCTTTGCACGAAAACTCTGCGTGTTTACGCGCAAAGAGGGGCAGCTGTGAGCACGTGATTTTTGCCTTACTTGAGAAGTACTCCCAGAAAATTCAAAATAAAAATAGTTTCGTGTTGGGCATGATTTTTGTGATTTTGTGTTATTTTATCTTTTTGTGTGCATGTTTATTTATTTAAATTAATAAAATACAAAAAAATATACATTAGGTTTTGCATTTTTAGTGTTTGATATCAAAATTATGTGATTTACATTTTTAGGTGATATGTAATTATGTAGGATAATTGTAGTGGAAAATGTAATTATGTTACAAGTTAATATATATAGTATATATATATATATATATGTAATACATCATGGAGTCTAATATTAAAGAGATAGGATTGGGCCACTTTATAATTAAACCCCAAGCCCAAAAAGCCAAAATAATCCCAGCCCACACGCCCCAGCCCACACGCCCAGCTCACCCGGCCTCACCCCCTTTGTTTTAATGTTTTAATCTTAACCGTAGATCCACCTTGATCCAACGGTGAAGATCAATTCATCCCCACCCGTTCCAGGTAACCCGATCCATGTCCGGACCGACCCAGTCCCGCATAAACACAAACGATGTCGTTTGGTTAAGTGAGAGGATCCAGGCCGTTGATCTCATTTGATCAAACGGCCGGGATCAAATACCATCATCGCCATATATACGTAACTCCCTACCCCGCCCCCCTTCCAGACCCCTACCCTCGACCATCTCTAACCTTCAGAGATGGCTCTTAGCTCCGCCGTCTACCACCGTTGCGCCGCCTGCCGGAAATCGCCTCACGGCGGTTCCGGTAGGCCAATCACCCCCATCTTAACACCAAATGCTCCCATCACCTCCCCCATTACGAATCCGGCCTCCGCTAACCTCGAATCACCACCAAACGTCTCGAATCTTCATTCAAAGATTCGAGTCAAAACCCAAACCACGCCAAACTTCACCAAATTCACACCACAACCTCCTCACACCTCCCCCACACTCCCACTAACATTGGTTTGGTTCGAATCTAACCAGAAATGCAAAAGCCCCAAATCCGAACCAAGAACCCTAGAATACTAAAATTAGGGATTCCGCCCAAGATTTAAACGAGATTGGAGTCTAATAGACTTTGATTGAGACATTTTTCGTCTGAAAATGTCTCAATTAAAGTCCGTTCGACTTCAAAATGATAATTGTTGAATCCAAGCGGCCGCAATTTGTGAATCTGATTTCTGTTCTCTCTTGAGGTATTTCATTTATTTCTTGTATCTCTTCGTATTAATTGTGTGTTCAAATGTATTGATTTTTGATCATTCTTTCCGTTTTATCTGTTCTCCTCCGATAAGGCCTTTTATTTGGTCGATTCCCGTTCTTTTGCCAATTCTTGTTTAAGTTCAATGTTGCAATAGCTTCGTATAGTTAACTTATTTAACGTCGTCAACAAATTATGTTTGTTTGTATGTTTGTACATGCCCTGAATCTGCCCGTATGCAATTCACCACTAGAGCTTGTTATTGGTTTGATTCTGGATTGGGACTTAATTGAATATAATTGTTAGGACTTGTTTAAAGTTAATTGTTTAATCACTTGCCCATAAAGGGGCTAGTGGAACCTGTACAGCAGGGTATCCTACTGATGTCCTGCCACCAGCATTGTTTAATGCTTTAGTCCATACTTGGACACTGGGTGGTGGAAAGTGCAGAGAATATGATGGGCAAGGGTTAGTTAATTAGGCAGGCCTTCAGGAGGGGTTGGGGTTTTTAGCTATAAATGTAGCATCAAGCTGAAACAGTAAAAAAAAAGAAAAGAGGATAGACATTCTACACACACAGACTCTTGAGGATTTTCTGATATTCACTTGAATAGGAGATATACATAGTGATAGACTGGGGAGTAAGGGTTTCTTCTTGGTTCTGCCACTGAATCTTTAGTCACTGTTTCGTTAGATTCATAGTTGAAGCTCACTGAGATCTCCAGCAAAGCTTTTAGGGTCGTTTGTCATTGGTTGTGGAAGCTGCTTGTCATTGACTTGCTGGAGTCGATTGGCATTGGTGTGCTGAGATTGATTGTGTGTTATTTGCTGAGTTTGAAAGTGTCGAGCCACTGGCAGTGCTGTTATTTTGTCACTGGCAGCACTGTTTTGGGATTGTTTGGTCGTTTGTGTTGCTGTTGGTCCATTATTGTTGCTGTTTGTGCCTATTGTGTTGCTGCTGGTCCATTGATGTTGCTGGCCTGTTGTTGTATGCTGCTGCTGTGTTGACTATTGTTGTTGGTGTGGTTATTGTGTTGAGTGTTGCTGCTGGTCAGTGTTGTTGTATGCTGCTGCTGTGTTGACTATTGTTGTTGGTCTGGGCCTATTGTTGTTGCTGTTGTGTCTATTGGTTGCTGCTGAGTCTATTGTGTTGCTGTTGGTTTACTGTGGTTGCTACTGGTCTATTGTTGTTGCTCCTGTTACTGTTGCTGCATTGCCATTGCTCACTCTTCTTTGTTCTTCCGCATTCCAGGTACACATCTCTGTTATTGTAATTCCTTGGTTCGAAAAGAATGAAGCCTGAAGCTTATGCTTAAAGTCTGTTGAATCATGTAGTCGTCCAAAGTTCTTATATTTGGTTACAGTTTGTATTGCTAGTTTTTGTTATGAAAAATGTAGATAGACCAAAGATACACTATCATTAGATATGCACGTAAACCTGAATTAGTCTGTTGTATCTCTGTTCAATCTTCTCTACTCATGTGCGTAATCTCCAAATCTGTTAATGTTAGATCTTATGTTAAAAGCAAGATTAGCTAGGGAGTTATTACTCAACTGAATGACGTAATTAGATTAAAGGAGTCGGGGGTGCATTTCATGTGACCCGACCCCGATTTCGGGCAAGAGCAAATAAAGCATGTCAGGAACCACAGGCGCATTTCATGTGGTGTGGTTCGTAGCAAGTTTTAAATAATTTGGAATCAACTCCTAAGTAAAAATACAGTGGGATGTAGTTCGCTTTAGATTTGAATTAAAGGTGTGCCTCGCCCAATAGTTACACTAATCGCAAGGCCTTTATAAATGTACATATAAAATACTTAGATTTCGAGATGTGTCGTTTCTTAGCGAATATCACGTCCTTCTCAACAGTGTAAATAAGTAATCGCTCCGGGCGCATATTTTAGTTTTACCTTCTTAAATACGGGTGTGCATTTCATGCGACCCAAATCCAAACCCCGAAATGTTGAATAAGAATATGTCGAGGATCCGGGTGCATTTCATGTGACGTGATTCGGAAGCATATTTTTAAGCAACTTTCTCTTTCGTCAATCATAATCAATAATAAAAGCGGTAAGGGATATTAATTTGCACTAAGTACATAATTGTAAAAAGCAGATAAATAAGCCAAACACGACAGTTGAGCGACCGTGCTAGAACCACGGAATTCGGGAATGCCTAATACCTTCTCCCGGGTTAATAGAATTCCTTATCCGGATTTCTGGTTCGCGGACCGTTAAATAGAGTCATTCTTTTCCTCGATTCGGGATTTAACCGGTGACTTGGGACACCATAAATCTCCCAAGTGGCGACTCTGAAATAATTAAATAAATCCCGCCTCGATTGTCCTTTAATTGGAAAAACTCTTTACTCCCTCGCGGGTGCGGTAAAAAGGAGGTGTGACAGTGGCCATCTGTATATATATATATATATATATATTGAGTATTACCCTTGCCAGGTTGTGAAAGTTATTGTTATTGCTCCCTTGCCGGGACTTAGTATTATTTGAGTTATTCCCTTGCTGGAATTGATTGTGTATTGTGTTGAAAGAATTGGGATCGTGTGGCACGCCGACCACTTATATAATGTGAAACGGGATCGTGTGGCACGCCGTCCACCTATATATATATATATATATATATATATATTGTGAAATGGGATCGTGTGGCACGCCGACAACTTGTGTATTATGAAATGGGATCGTGTGGTTCACCTACCTTGTAATATATTAAGGACCGGGTTGCGCGCCGCAGCAGAGTATGGACTGGGTGTATTGTGTTCGTATGTGGAAAGCTTCGGTATTTTTCATTATCGGTGTTATTGTTCAGTTATACTTCTTTACGGATAACTACTATATTTGACTGTGGTGTATCCCCCAGCATGTCCCTTCCCCCGTTTTATGCTTAACTTGGTATATATGTATATAGAATTGCGCAGGTTTATGTGAGTGTCTGGTCTTAGCCTTGTCACTACTTCGCCGGAATAGGCCGGGCACTTACTAGCACAGGGGATCGGTTGTGCTGATACTACACTTCTGTGCATTTTTGCACAGGTCCAGGTTTTGAGCAGCAACAATATTAGTAGTTCGATAGCAAGATTTTCATATCCACGAGACTAAGGTAGCTTGCAGGCAACCGCAGGCCCGGTGTCTCTTCTTATATTTTTCATTATTACTGTAGTCTCATTGTTTCGAGACAGACAGATTGTTATATTTCTTTCAGACCATTATGTGTAGTTATTCTTAGTAGTTCGTGAGTTTGTGACTCCACATCTTGGGTAGAGGATGATTTTGAGTATTTTACATTTATATTCAAATTCATGAAAGTAGACTTCCGCAGTTAATGTTATTATTATTATTCTTATTAATAAATTGACAACGTGATGGTTTTTATTAATGGAAAGATGGTGAGTAAATTGGCTTGCCTAGCTGCCACTAGTAGACGCCATCATGATCCCGATGGTGGGGAATCCGGGTCGTGACAAGTTGGTATCAGAGCACTAGGTTACATAGGTCTCACAACTCACGAACAAACTTAGTAGAGTCTGAGGGGTAGGTACATAGACGTCTGTACTTGTTCCCTAGAGTCTATTGAGTTAGGAAAAATATCTTGTTTGTTCCTTCTTGTCGTGCAATTTGTTTCCTCAAATAGTGATTGAATTTCTACTCTGTTCTTTCGCAGATGGTGAGAACACGTACTTTTTTATCCGCTGATCAGTAGTCCGAGCCTCACGTAGCTCACGCGAGGGGCAGAGGCCGAGGTCATGCCGGAGGCCGTGGTAGGGGCAGAGCTCAGCCCCAGGCAGCAGTTCCAGAGGTGGAGCCTCATGTTGAAAATGGTGAGGAGGTTCCAGCCCCAGCAGCTCTAGTGGGCCCAGCTCAGGTACCAAGAGAGGTTATATTTACCCCGGATCTTCAGGAGGCTCTGGTCCGGATAGCAGGCTTTATGGATAGTATCGCCAGAGCAGGCTTGCTGCCAGTTGCACCATCCACTTCTCAGGCTAGAGGAGGGGTTCAGACTCTTGTTGCGTGTACTTCAGATCCAGTAGCTCCCCAGACTCAGGCCCTAGTAGTTCAGCCCGCAGTGGCAGCTCAGACAGGCCCTATAGCTCAAGCCGAAAATGGAGCGGCCAAGACTTCTGATGCTCTATGGAGACTTGATCGGTTCTCCAAGATTTTTACCACCACCTTCAGCGGTGCTTTATCGGAGGATCCCCAGGACTTTATATTCAGTTGCCACGAGATTCTCATAACTATAGGTATAGTGGAGTCCAACGGGGTTGATTTTTGCACTTTCACGCTAGCAGGATCCGCCATGACTTGGTGGAGGGATTTCTGCTTATCTAGACCAGCAGGGTCCCCAACTTTAACATGGGATCAGTTTGCAGAATTATTCTTTGAGAAGTTTCTCCCCGTCACTCAACAGGAAGCACATCGGAGGCAATTTGAGCGCCTCCAGTAGGGTTCCATGACCGTTACTCAATACGAGACAAGATTTGTGGATTTGGCACGTCATGAAGGTGTGATACTCCCTTCAGAGTGGGAGAAGGTTTGTAGGTTCATCGATGGATCGATTCAGTCGATCCGACTTCAGATGACTATGGGAGTTGGTAGTGACATATCCTTTTAAGAGGAGGCTAACGCGGCCCATAGAGTTGAGATGGCCCTTACTCGGGGAGGTGGTCATGCTTCAGACAAGAGGCCTCGTCATTCTGGCAGATTTAGTGGTGCCTCATCTGGAGGCAGGGATTCTTATGACAGGGGCCAATCTTCCAGGCCTTTTCAGTCAGCTCTCCAGGCTTCACAGGGTGGTTCGAGTGATCGTGGTCCCCAGCAGTATCAGTCAGACCAGCAGTCTATCAGCGCACCACCACTCTATTATTCTCAACAGTCGAGGGCTTGCTTCACGTGCGGCGACCTGAGACACATTGCCAGGTATTCCCCTCGAGCATCGGCAACTCTCAGCAGCAGGGTCCTCGCCCTATGATTCAAGCCCCAGCTGACGCACAGCCTGCCCAACCAGCCAGGGGCAGAGGTAGGGATTATAGAGGTGGAGGTCGAGACCGTAGAGGTAGAGGACGTCCCACCAGAGGTAGAGGTCAGCCGGTGGATGACCGTCCTAGAGACATAGTTCAGGGAGGTGGTGCTGATCCCCGAATTTATGCCTTAACAGCCAGGCTAGAGGCAGAGGCGACAGATGATGTGATTACAGGTACCATTCTGGTTTGCGATAGAGTGCTTCAGTACTATTTGACCCTGGGTCTACATATTCATATGTGTCTTCCTACTTTGCACCATGCCTGGCCAGGCCTAGCTATGCCTTGGACATTCTTGTTTAAGTGTCTATGCCAGTGGGTGACTCCATATTAGTCGGCCGGGTGCATCTTTCGTGTGTGGTTGTATTTGAAGGTCTGGAGACCCGTGTTGATTTATTACTGTTAGATATGGTGGACTTTGATGTTATATTGGGGATGGATTGGTTGTCCCCATATCATGCTATCCTAGATTGTCATGCCAAGACAGTGACCTTGGCCTTGCCAGAATTACCCCGACTATAGTGGAGAGGAACCCCAGGTCATGCCACCTGCAATGTCATTTCATACATTAAGGCTCGGCACATGGTCGAGAAGGGTGTTTAGCTTATTTGGCATATGTTCACGACTCCAGCATAGAGGTTCCTTCTATTGACTCAGTTCCTATTGTACGGGAGTTTCCCGAGGTTTTTCCTTCAGACCTGCCGGGTATGCCACCCAATAGGGATATTGACTTCTATATTGATCTGGCACTGGGCACTCAGCCTATTTCTATTCCACCGTATCACATGGCCCCGCCAGAGTTAAAAGATCAGTTGCAAGACTTGCTAGATAAGGGCTTTATCAGGCCTAGTATTTCTCCTTGGGGTGTGCTAGTGTTATTTGTGAAAAAGGAGAAGAAGGATGGTTCGATACGGATGTGTATTGATTACCGGCAATTAAACAAAGTGACAATAAAGAATAAGTATCCACTGTCGAGGATTGATGATTTGTTTGACCAGCTCCAAGGAGCAAGGGTGTTCTCAAAGATAGACTTGAGGTCTGTATACCATCAGCTCAAGATTAGGGCGTCTGATATTCCTAAGACAGCTTTCCACACTCGGTATGAACACTACAAGTTCTTAGTTATGTCTTTTGGGTTGACTAATTCTCCAGCAGCATTTATGGAGTTAATGAACCTAGTATTCAGGCCTTATCAAGATTTGTTCATGATAGTCTTTATAGACGATATCCCGGTATACTCCCGCAGTCAGGAAGAGCACGAGCAGTACCTCAGAGTGGTTCTTCAGACTCTAAAGGATAATCAGCTATATGCCAAGTTTTGAAAATGCCAGTTTTGATTGAGTTCGGTTGCATTTCTGGGTCATATTGTATCAGTAGAGGGTATTCAGGTGGACCCAAAGAAGATTGAGGCAGTCAAGAATTAGCCTTGACCATCTTCAGCGAACGAGATCTGGAGTTTCTTGGGGTTAGCAGGGTACTACCGTCGGTTCGTAGAGGGGTTCTCTTCTATTGTAGCCTCGATGACCAGGTTGACCCAGAAGGGTACCTAATTCAAGTGGTCAAATGAGTGCGAGGCGAGCTTTCAGAAGCTCAAGACAATTGTGACTACGGCACCAGTGTTGATTTTACCCATGGGTTCAGGGCCTTACACAGTCTATTGTGATGCATCCCGTACTAGACTTGGAGCGGTATTGATGCAGGATGGCAGGGTTATTGCATATGCTTCGAGACAGTTGAAAATCCATGAGAATAATTATCCAGTTCATGACCTAGAGTTGGCAGTGATTGTTCATGCCTTGAAAATTTGGAGGCATTATCTATATGGTGTGGCGTGTGAGGTATACATGGATCACAAGAGTCGTCACTACTTGTTCAAGCAAAAGGATTTGAATGTGCGGCAGAGGAGATGGCTAGAGTTGCTAAAATATTATGATGTTACTATCTTATATCACCCAGGTAAGGCTAATGTGGTGGCTGATGCCTTGAGTAGAAAGTCTGCCAGCATGGCTAGTCTTGCTTATATTCCGGTCAGCCAGAGACTTCTTTCTCTAGATGTTCGAGCCTTAGCCAATCGATTCATGAGATTAGATATTTCTGAGCCTAGCAGGGTGTTGGCTTGCACGGTCGCTCATTCTTCCCTATTGGAGCGTATCTATGAGAGGTAGTTCGATGATCCCCATTGTGTGTCCTGAGAGACACTGTGCAGCGAGGAAGTGTTACGAAGGTAACCTTAGATGATGACGGAGTATTGAGATTGCAGGGGCGAGTTTGTGTGCCCAATGTTGATGGGATTCGAGAGTTGATCTTAGCGGAGGCCCATAGTTCTCAATATTCTATTTACCCGGGGCGCCGCGAAGATGTATCAGGACTTGCGGCAGCATTATTGGTGGTGTAGGATGAAAAAGGACATTATTATGTATGTCGCTCGGTGTTTAAATTGTCAGTAGGTTAAATAAGAGCACCAAAGGCCTGGTGGTGTGTTCGAGAGAATTGAGATTCTCGAGTGGAAGTGGGAGTGGATTACAATGGACTTCATTACTGGACTTTTGTTGACTCGGAAGAAATTTGATGTTATTTGGGTTATTGTGGATAGACTGACCTAGTCAGCTCATTTCATTTCAGTAGCAGTCTCCTATTTATATGAGAGGTTAGGTGATATTTATATTCGGGAGATAGTTCGCCTTCATGGGGTGCCAGTATCTATTATCTCAGATCGGGGTACACAGTTTCCCTCGCGTTTCTGGAGAGCGGTCTAGCAGAAGTTAGGCACCCAGGTTCAGTTGAGCATAGCATTCCATCCTCAAACGGACAGTCAGTCCGAGCAGACTATTCAAATTTTAGAGGATATGCTCCGAGCTTGCGTCATTGACTTTGGAGGCTCGTGGGACCGATTTTTGCCCTTATCAGAGTTCGCCTACAACAACAGCTACCAGTCTAACATTCAGATGGCTCCATATGAGGCATTGTATGGTAGGCAATGTCGGTCTCCAATCGGATGGTTTGAGCTGAGAGAGGCTCGGTTGTTGGGTACTGACTTAGTTCAGGAGGCCTTAGATAAGGTCAAGACTATTCAGGAGAGGTTGCATTCCGCCCAGTCTAGACAGAAGAGTTATGCAGACCATAAGGTCCGAGATGTAGATTTCATGGTTGGTGAGCGGGTATTGCTCCAGGTGTCGCCCATGTGATGAGGTTCGGAAAGAAGGCAAGCTTAGCCCTAGGTACATTGGTCCATTTGAGATTCTGGATAGAGTGGGAGAGGTGGCTTATAGACTTTCATTTCCACCTAGCTTATCAGTCGTGCATCCAGTTTTTCATGTATCTATGCTTTGGAGGTATTACGGTAATCCTACGCATGTGTTAGAGTTCAGTACTGTCCAGTTGGACAAGGATCTATCTTACGAGGAGGAGCCGGTAGCTATTCTAGACCGGCAGGTTCGACAGTTGAGGTCGAAGAGCTTTCCTTTCGTGCGTGTTCAGTGGAGAGGTCAGCCTCTTGAGGCATCGACCTGGGGGTCCGAGTCTGATAGGCGGAGCCGTTATCCCCAATTTTAATGAACAAATTAAGGTTAGTATAGAGGGTGTTTGGATTGACTTATTTTAAGTACTTATTGTCTTAAGCACTTTTCTAGTTAATGTGGTGTTTGTCAATAATAAAAAGTGTATAAAAACGCTTACTTTTAGGTTTGAATACACAAATAAGTCAAAAGCCAAAAATTAGATATTATTAAGGCGAAATACATAAACGGTCCTTTGAAGTTGTCCTCAACGGTCAGCCAGACACCTCAACTAACCTCATTTTCAGTTGGACACCTCAAGCCTTCAATATAGTAGGTCAATTAAACACCCGACTCCATCAACCTACTCGCGTGAAATACACTCTCAGATTCATTTGAAACGAACAAAAAAGAAAATGCCATGTGTAATTTTAATAAAAAAAATTGCCACATATTATAAAAAAAACATAAAAAAACAATAATAATAAATAAACCCTAGCCTCCCAGCCACCCCCTCGTCTTCTTCATCTTTAGGATTGTACTCCTTTTTTATTTCACAAAAGTGTGTACACCCCTAATAAATTAGCAAAGATGAGACATGAACAAAAATATATATCCTCACAAAACCTGCAATACAACACACTAAAAGAAACAAATAGACAATGACCACTGGGGCAATAACCATAACCTTATATTGGTAATAGCCATAGACGCCGGTAATAGCCATGGATGCCGGCAACAACCATGACTGCCAGCAACGAATTTCTAGTGTTTGTTGTCTTTGCTTTTGGGTTGGATTTTAAAAGTAGCCGATGTAATCGTGGCAGTAGCGTCGTTGTTCGTTGACCTTATTTGTTAGCCGGGTTTTTGCAGGAAAATCTATTCCGGCAAGCTCCATTAATTCCAGCGAGCTCCATTTTGCCTCTTGGGATTGGCTGAAGAGAATGAGTGAAAAATAACTTGTGCAGTGAATAGCTTCTACTGTTTTTGCACATTCACTGTCATGGTTAAGTTGTGTGATAATGGTGGGTTAAGGTTCAGAAGAAAATTTGGAGAAGAAAGAGGGAGGAAAAGTGGGTTCCACAAGTTAAATTAAAAAAAGAAAAGAAATAACTATAATTTTGAAAGCCTTCACTTGCTGTCACGCGAGTGTAGAACACGCACTTTGCCATGTCACTTTAAAGGGTTTAAGTAATACATTGAAAAATAATTTAAGGTGTCCAACAGAAAATGAGGTCAGTTGAGGTGTCTGGCTGACCATTGGGGACAACTTGGAGGGGCCATTTATGTATTTGGCCTATTATTAACTTATGACTTTTGGCTATTACACTAGGACGTGGATCGAATGGGCATATCCATAATGTAATATAAATGTAATAGAAGAGGCATAGCCCAGTTCCCCTCCCTTCCTGACCAGACGAAGGAGATATGAATTCCATTTAGGCGGGTCGGGGCTTGGCTTGACCATGTGTTCTCCCGGGTCAGAGGTGAGAACTTGAAAGTGAATCATTCAGTGGTGGGGTGTTCATAGAACACAAGGCCTCGCCCAATGAGTGACAGATTTGGATGCGGTCTCGTTTCGATGCTGGGAGATGAGATCCATAGATTTGGATAGAGTCTCGCTCACGTATAAGCTACTTTTTAAAAGAAGGTCCAAACACCCTTTATAGTCAACTTTATTGTTAATTAATGTTAAAAATTAAATTTCTTAATATGTGCATAAATAACAAAAAAAAACAATTAAACTGGAACGAAAGGGAATACTAAAGGAATTTTTACACCCTATAGAAAATCTTAGTACCCTATTTATCAATAATAAATACCATTTAAACTATTACATCCTATAAATACCTTTTATCCTTCATGGCAAAAATTCCAAATATAGTTACATCCTACAATTAAGGCACTATA
Source organism: Nicotiana noctiflora (assembly GCA_032618575.1). Taxonomy (NCBI): domain Eukaryota; kingdom Viridiplantae; phylum Streptophyta; class Magnoliopsida; order Solanales; family Solanaceae; genus Nicotiana; species Nicotiana noctiflora. Next base: position 142,336 of record JASVEL010000201.1, on the reverse strand, counting down.
TATGCTAAATATTATTTTTCTCTCTCCATTTTTGTATTTTCTCTCCCATAATTACCGCGTATCTGCAAACCTCAATACAATCTCTCTCTGTTTGCATACGACCAGACTCTCTTCTCCCACAAACCCTAGTTTCTTACCCAAATTCTTAACATCAAACAATAACATATCGTGAGAGGAGAATTTGTAGAACATCAGCAATATGAACAAAAAAAAGACAGGAAAACCTAAAAGAGATTGGTGTTGTTTGGGAAAATGATAAAAGAAAGAGACAAAAGGTTAACACTTACGGATGGGTACACGAACATTTTTAGTTGTATTCGAATATATTCTTCAGCTGTATTCACTTGTATTCATGTTAAATCAGTTATATTTAACTATTTTATTCACCAGTAGTTAGTTGTATTCAAGTGTTTTATACAACTGTATTCAGTTATATTCAACTATTTTATTAAGCAGAAGTTAGTTATATTTTGTTGCATTCAAGAGTTTATTCAGCTGTATTTTTGCTGTATTAAAGTATTTTATTCAGATAAATTAAGGTGTATTTTATTGTATTCAACTGTATTATTCATATGTATTTATCTTTATTCAGCTATAATCTTTATTATGTATGTCTCAAATATAGATTAACGAGGGATCATTTTAGTTCGTTGAGTTAAATTAGGAGAATATCATGTAATTTTACTTCCTTCCGTTTTTAGCGCAGATACACTACTATATGTCACTTGAATACAGCTAAATGCATGTCAAACTTAGCTCGAATTCCAGATTTTACGCCAATATTTTTTGTTGTATTAATGAATACAACAGCTTAAATATATAAAATAAATTGTATAAAAACATAAAAGATATCTATAACACGCAATATAGCAAAGTATATCCATAAATGACTAATTATATCAAAAGAATGATACTTTATGAAAAATTCTCAATACTAAATAGCGGAGTCCACGTAACTAATACTACAAATTATTTAGGCACAATTAATAATTCATGTCAAGTTTAGTTTTTTTTAGATATCCTAACTTCATTTTAGTCTGTTTTTATATTTTATCAGTTATACATTGGTTGGGATAGTGGACGGGTTAGCCTCTTTGTGAGAAACTCCCAACTTCCTGAAATCAGACAAATACGGCTCTTCCTATTCCTGTTTCATATTTGCCACCTCGGACAATCAAAATCAATTCTCAAGATTCATTATCAACAGCTCCAACCCTATACCCACAGTTTTAATTCACTGTTTCGATCTATTCTCTGCTCTAAACCCCAAAAAGACAATAACTTTTAGTTCATTGAGAGTGTTGGTTCGAATCAAGAATCTTGGTTATGGTGTTGAATCTTGAATAGTTACATTAAAAAGATACAGTTTTTTTTATTTATAGAATAAAAAAGTTTCTGAATAAACAACCCATCAATGGCGGGAATAGCAATAGTATTGGATCTACTGAGGAAAAATCCAAGCTTTACTGGTCAAACCCTTAATTCTTATGGCGCTTTCTCAGCAAAAGTTGCTGCCTCAGCCGCTGCTGCTTCTTCTGTTGCTGCCACTTACCCTTTTGCTGCTAGGGCTTTTTTTGGGTATGTCTATATACTCTTCACTCTTTACTATTATATGTTCTATGTTTGTTTTTTATAGTAGGGGCTTTATAGGAGTGACATTATCTTAGATTTTATAATGTACTTAGTCTTTTAGTTGTTTTAGGATAGTGATTTAATGAGTTAAAACCAAAGTCTTATGTGTTTGGCATGCTAAGTTGTTATTTTTTGCAGTCAGAGTGATAATGTGGAGTTTGATGGTTAATGTGCTCCTTTTTCCAGTGGTTGAATACATGATGGTTAAAGAAATTATGCTAGTTATGATGACTTCTGGTAATTGCATTCCTTGATCGTATGACTCTATTCATAGTTCAATTAGTGGAGGCAACCTTGTTTTGTAGAACTCGTGCTAGTTTTCCTAGTTAGGGGCTTTTGGCTTGTGATTGAATGTGACAAGATCAATTACCTTTGTGTATGGCATTTTCTTTAACTAGGAAATCCCGTAGGGCTAGTGGGTTCGAAACTAGGTGGATATTGGGCCCACCCCTCTATCCTTCTCCGCTTTGCCTAACCCACAAAGCACGAGCTGTGCTCTTCCCACTAGACCAAATTAATCCCTGAGGCAATCCTTTGGCGTATGATATATTAAGTTTTAAGTTCTCGAAATCAGATTGGATAATGTGGACTCTGGAGTTTGTTGATTGTATGCTCTTTTTCTCAATGGCTTAGAATTTGGTTAAAGTGTAATATCTATTATGATTTCTGTTTCAAACTTAACTCATTTGTGATGGAATTTTTTAGAAATCTGTTACTGTAGTCTTCATTAGAGGGATTTCTCGTAAAGCAAACTGTAATTTTCATATTAAATTCCCCAGCATCACTAATTACTCTATAAGATCTGCAACACCAATTGGCAAATAGCTTTACTGCTCAGAAGTCTGAGTGGGTTGGTGTAGCTAGCTAGCTGCTTCTTGCCGATTTAAATAATTTTTGTTTTCTCATGCTAGAACAAACTACAGCGATACGAGTTGGTTTGCTAGATTTTTTCCTTATTTGTCCATGTCTTCTGCCATAAGAAATTAGTTTGTTCTCTGCCTCTCGACACTAATTTGTTTCTTCTATGAGCAAAACCTTGACTGCGTGTTGGTTTGGCAGTAATGGTGCAGCAGGAGTTGCATTTTGTGATGCTGGCACAGGATTTTCTGAAGATTATATTTCTAGCATACCGAGTGAATCGATAATTAACTTTCAGTATGACTCGTTAAAACACAGTACCAAACAATACAACATTGAGTTAAAACCTTTATTCTCAGCATTTATGTGGAGGAATCTTGCACTGACTTCCTTGAGATCTTTCCTACTATTTTATTTACCACTTCTGGAGCCCCGTGCTAACACGGAGGATGAGGATGATGAGGATTTCCTACAGGATACTGAGGAAGATCGCCGAGTCGATTTGGTGACTCCTTTCAAGAAATCAGTGAAACAGATTGGTCGTGAGGTAACCTTGCAGAACTGCTCCTCGACCCCTCATTTCTCCATGCTATGCTCTTGCCGCTTAACAAACTGCCTAATTTTTTCTTCAATATCTTTTGTTGAAAGTGTTAAACGATACATCTCTGGCGATATTTCATTCGTCCAGTATTCACTTTGGTTTGCTTTGGTATTTTTATTTCCATGCTCTGGTCCTAGAACTTGTTGTGGGATGTATTTGCAGTATATAATGGCTAACTTACTTAATTGAAGTTGCTTCGTCTTTATTGGTCAAGAAGATAGGCTGCCAAAAGATGGAAGGATAAGTCCTAAGAAATTTTTACTTTCTTGTAATTATAGCGGGATTCTTTTATCCCTGCATCTCTGGGAGATGAATAAAATTCATCCAAAACTCGAGGTGCTTATTTTGTGGGGTCAATGTAAAAGTTTGTACTTGTATCTTGCCTTAAATATAATGGATTGATAGTTAGAATGACTGAGCAGTAATTTAAAGGAAATTTATAATGCTTAGGCAAGTTTAAGTGTTGAGGCATCAACTTACTTGTGATGTCTTGATCTATTTCACTTGAGCCTAGAGGTCACTTAACATCTGTTATAGCTAATAGTTTGTGTTCATTCGACGATCAGATGGTCTAGGTAAACAGTGTAGCAAAAACAAATAGTGGTTTAAAGTGTAAATGTGACTGTTCTTTAAGCTACTGATAAACTTTTACACTTTTTCACATCATAAACATCAGACAAATACATAAGAATGCTAGTTTACATAAAACATTTATGTTTTAAGACATTTATTGATGATGCAAAAAAAAAACAACTACCCAGTATAGTCTCACAGGGTGGGGTCTGGGGAGGGTAATATGTACGCAGACCTTACCCCTGCCCGATAGAGCAGGGGTAAGGTCTTAAAACATTTATGTTTTAAGACATTTATTGATGATGCATTCCCTTCAAAACATTTCTGGTTCCTCTCTCGAGATTATCCAAAAACAGATGCTGCAATGGTTCTCCAGATTTCTTTGGCTCTTTGTTCCTTTTAGAAAGCATCCAACTTTTAAGTACTCCCTCTATCCCAATTGATGTGTCATACTTTCCGTTTTTAGTCTGTCCTGTAAAGAGTTTTATACTTCCTTATTTAGAAATAATTCAACTTTATATTTCGCATTTACCCTTGATGAGATGATTTACAGCCACACAAATGTCTATGGCTTATTTTGGATCACAAGTTTTAGAAGTCTTCCTTTCTTTGTTGATCTTTGTGCCCAGTCAAACACCGCCACATGAATTGGGACGGAGGGAGTAGCTTTTTTTTTATATATAGTTGATGGCATCATCCAATTTATCTGAAAAATATACCAAAAGAGATTCCAAATCTGCCCAGTATCTGGGCAATGCAAAAATAATATCCTGCTTTCTTCCTCCGTTTCAAAGCTGCATACCTCTCCTTTTCAAATTGGACTGTGTTTTATTTAAGTTTAAACTATCAGAAAAGAGTAAGCGATGTTTCACTTTTTGTATGTTCACTCCGTAGCTTCATGTTTCTCCATGTCATAAGCACTCTTTTATCTTCAGATAGATTGACTGTTAGCTGCTGACGTAGTAGCCATATTAAATATCATCTCCAAGAATTCCAGGAAGCAGAATGTTTTTATCACATTATGCATTACATTTGCTTTTATAATGGGTTGACTGGAGAAGGGAGTTTAGTATAGACTTGATTCCTTGTTGAGAATGGAGGAGTTCCTTGTTGAGTATATTATGGTCCCTTAACTGATTTCCGACATCTTACCTTTTCTTGGAATGATGTGTTTTTTGTATACCTTGCTTCCCATATTAGTAGTTTAAAATGACCTAATTGTTTAGTTTTGTTGCTTTCAAAAAACGTCATCTCAAATTATGTTTCAAATCATGCACTCAATATTGTTTGTAATTAACATTATGTATCTTCTGGCCAGACTGCTGTTGTAACTACGAGACGCGTCCTGGAAAGATTAGCTGTCCACTATGTTTCACAGCGCATGGCATGGAAGCTTCTAAAAGGTACTTTCATTGTTGTCTGTAAGCTTAAATCTATAGTCCTTGTTCTGATCGACATTAAAAGAAACCTAGCATTTATCTATTTCTGCAGATGTTCCCAGGTCAGCTGCACGCAAGGCTCAAAGGGGAATGCCAAGTGTGACCTATTTTTGCAGTGTCACAAGAACAACTTGCAGAGGTTTAACATTATATGGCAATTCCATTCTTCTCTTCTGGTTCACCTAGACTAGCCAAAATTCTTGATTATTCACCTTCCCACTATCTGATCAGGTCATTTTCTGGGAGTTTTGGCATCATGGTTTGTGCAAGTTGGCATTGATATCTGGCGATTTTTCAAGTCTAAACAAGATGATGGCATGCTTGACAGATCAGAAAAAGCTCAGCTGCTAGGAAGGAAGATTTACCTTGCTAGTGTCAGATGTGGTGCATCTCTTGTTTTCGCTTCTATAGGGGCAGGGATAGGAGCAATGATGTTCCGCCCGACAACTGGCCAGTGGATTGGTAAGTTAATAGTATGCTCTTCCGTACCTATAACAAACAGCATCTTTACAATATATCTAGGTAAACAAATCATGTTTTTTCAGGATGCGCAATTGGGGATGTGGCTGGCCCGGTCATAGTAACTTTTTGCTTTGACAAAGTTCTTCACATAGAACTGTGATGACTCTCTTCCTGGTTATATATCAAGGTCATAATTGATATAGGGTAATGTGGTGGTTGAAGCTTCTTTTTTTTCACTCCTAATTAAGAAGTGCAATTTTGTGCTTTCCTTTTACTTGGTTCCTTTAGCTTTGGAATAATATTTGTCATAGATACAATAACCAATCTATGACATTATGAGTTATTTTATTTTGGATCTAGCTCATGTTTATCTGGTTCATAACATCCTTCTTATGGATAGTTGTAGTTGGTCTGTTGAACCTATTAAATCTGCACCAAGGGATGATATTGAGTAAATGCTCCATGTTGGTGTTGAAGAAATCATTATTTCTCCATTGGACTTGGTAAAGTTCATTTGCAGGAATAGTTTTTAAAAAACAGTTCTGATTCCTCATTTCTTTTTAGATAGCAAAAGGATTTGCATAATATTGCGTAACTCTGTCCATCAAAGTTTAGGCAGTTACGAAGAGAACACCTAAGGTCTTTTTGTCTCGGTTGGAATTTTGAACTCTAAATATCATGATTTTCATCCACCTCATTAATTGCAAGGTCACACTTGTAGCTGCTTTTCTCCCTTTTTCCTTTCTGCCACAAAACACTGAACCATTTATGATAATCTGTTGTACTGCTCATGTAATTGTTCAATATCTTTTCCTTTTGCATTTTTTCTTGCTAGTTTCCTGGTCTCATTTTTGCTAATCTTAGCGGTCCTTGGAAGGGGAGCCTTGGCGTAACTGGTAAAGTTGCTGTCATGTGACCAGGAAGTCACGGGTTCGAGCCGTGGAAATAGCCTTTTGGGGCAAGGCTGCGTATGATAGGCCCTTGTGACCCGACCCTTTCCTGGATCCCGCACATAGCGGGAGCTTAGTACACCAGCCTGCCCTCAGCAGTTCTTACAAAATTATGAACTTGGCTGATGCAAGCACATGGTATGAAAAGCTTAATGTTGATGGGGAAAAAATGGGGCGTTGTAATTTTGTGACAAAAGGACAACCTCTCTTGTGATAACCTAGTTCAACTACTAGTGACGTAAATTGTTACTATAAAATATTCTAATTTAAACATCTGACAAGAATAGAATAATTTAGCATTATCTTCTTCATTACATCCCCTTAGAATTCGCTTGATAAGTAGGGAAGGAAACAAGAAAGGAAGATAAAACTCTCCTTTGACCAGTAGCTCAACATGAAATTTTACATTAAATTAAAACTTAAATTTGAATGTCCTAAAGTAAATATAAAACACCAAATTGATAATCAAAAGAATAAGTCAACAATAAAAGAAAAACTATGTACTAAATTGAACCTCATTGAAAATTTGAATTCTCTAAACTAAAATTTTAATTATATATTATGTTGCCTATAAAGTATGGCCTAGTCTACATTATTATTAAAAAAAAAAACTTAATTACATTGAGTCAAATGAAGTGGTGCAAAATGCAAACTAACAAACTTAATTAATAATATTCAAGTTAAATATTAATTTCCAAATACATAAATGAACTTAAAAATAAATGTTAGGCGATCAATCAGACCAATTGATCCGAGCCGAGCTAGCTCCACTAGTCCCATGACTCCCATCTTTAATTGAGTCTATTTTGACTAGACATCAACAAGTCCAAAGTGAAACCAGCAGTTTTGATTGAAATCAAACTAAGTGGGCCTTTGGACATAAGAATGGTAAAATTTCAAAATAGGGTGGAAAAAAATCTAAGTGAAAATGGTATTTAAAAATTAAAGTTGTATTTGGACATAAATATAATTTTGAATTATTTGCGAATGATTTGAGTGAAAATTTTGAAAAATAGCTTTTTGGAGTTTTTAAAATGTTCGAAAATTTTCAAAATAAATCATCAAGCGAAAATTGAAAATTTTAGAACAAATGCTGATTTAAAAAAAAAAGTGAAAATTATTTGGAAAAAAAAGGAACGATTCATTATGTCCAAACGGGCTCTAAGCTATGCTATTTATAAAGGGGGTTTTAGTGCTTTACCCATAAAAATCAAATTAATTACCCTTGCCTACCCATTTACTTTTGTACCCATTAAACTACTTACCCTTCCTACCCATTATAGCTTTTATGAGTAATTGACTCTTTTTCACATTTTCTTTTTTCTTCTTTTTCGTTGTTTTTGGTCTTTCTCCCTTTCTGTTATGTTTTTTCTATCATATCATTTTTTATTTTCTTTTTTACCATAATATGATTCAGAACTCAATTTTGGCTCCTTTATTTTTATTTTATTTCTTTCCTTTTATTCATTTTTCCTTTATTTCTTTGTTTCTTTTTTAATTTCACTTAACTCTTTTTTTCACTAGATAATCTAATCACATTCATTTTATTATTATTTTTTTGGCTCTCTTTTTTTATTCTTCTTTATTTTATACAACAATAAAAAATAAGTAATATACTAAACATTCATTCATTGTTTTTGTCATCTAACTGATATAATATACCTTCTGTCTTTTATCTCAGTTTTTATCTAAATCAACTATTAGAACTACTTATACATTATACATGTTTTCTCTTCTATTTTTTCATTGTATTTTTCTTTTTGCTCCTTCGCTAATTTTATTTTTATTATTTTTAAATTATTTGTTCTATATTTCCTATTTTTCCTCATAATCTAATTCTACATATCTTTTTGGCTCTTTTACTTTTGTTCTTTTTTCTCTCCTTTTTTTATTATATCAAATAAAAATAACTGATATAATACATATTTTTATTTTATTTAATTTTTTATTTACTAGTTATCAGAAAATAACTCACTCTAGCATATATATATAAAAAATAATATTAGTAGCAGTTGAAGTATATATTGCAGCGTACTATGATACTCACATGGTTTATTATTATATACTAACATGGTATCATAGAGGTCTAGTTCATTCCTTCGAGAAATACACTTAGTTCTCTATGATACCTATATATTATATACCACATATTGACATGATATAATATGGCATTCCTTCCAAAATAACACTCAACCTTGTTGATACAAATTTGGTATATAGCATATGATAACGAGACTGACATCATATAAGTATGGTTCAGTCCTTTAAAAAAGAACTTATTCCTCAATGATACCAAACCGGTATACATGTATACTATTTTGGTATATAGTATAAATTTATCTCTATCACAAGTTGAACTCAATTTATCGAGGTTGTTCTCTCGATATTTTGTACTATTATTAAAAAAATTAAATATTGTACCAATTAAATGCAGCTAATACAATAAAAAAATAATTCAACTAGCATATGATACCAGTATAGTGTATAACTATACTAAAAGGGTATAGAGTTGGAATGAATTATATACTAAAATGGTATATTCATATACTATTTGGGTATACAATACAAATTTGTCTTCTTCTCCGGTTCAACTATATTTCAACCCAAATTTCTAAAATTTACTACAAAATCTTCACCAAATTGACTAAAACTTTAGCTACAACCTCCAATCAACTTTCCAAACTAACACATATAAAACCGGATCAAAATAATTAAAAACTCAAACAAATATTTATTTGCGTTCAATATTTGTATTAAAATAATATAAATTTACCCTTAGTTCAAATATATTGAGCTCAAGAAAGTTCGAACATCGAGTAACTGAAAATTCTAATTTTCAAAACATTCACTTCAAACCAAAACAGAGAGAAGAAAAAGAAAAAAGTAATAGAAGAGAGGATTCATGTATGAGTATGAAAAGATAAAGCGTGAGCTAGTTATATGACATACCATATGTGCTTTTACTATCAGATTTAACAAAAGAGGAAAATTTCTGGTAAAATGAAAATTGTACACTAGAAGGAGGGCGGGTAAATAATATTGATAGCATAGGTAGGGAAAGTAAATAGTTTAGGTATGGGTATTTAAGTGTAAATAGTTTGAATTTAATGGGTATAAAGTGAGATTTTCCCATTTATAAACAACCTAACTCAGTTGAAATACGAATAAGTCAGAAGCAAACTTTATTTTCTTAATATTTTTCACCCTTTCAATGTTTATAAACTAAAAAAACTGAATAGAGAAGTAAGTTTTTGGTCTTTCTCTCCATTGTGTGCTTTGGGCGAATACAACAACAACAAAAAAAAAGTCAGTAATTTCTTACGAGTAGGGTTTGAGGAGGATAAGATGTACGCAACATTACTCTGGAAGGGTAAAAAGACTATTTTCGATAGACCCTCGGTTGGAGAACGGATGACAAAGTAATGGCAACAAATAGAAATAACAACAAGATAAAAATAAGACCGAGGTCAAGAAAGCAGTTAAACTCTAGGTAGTAATATCAATCAATGAATAAAATATATCCTACTAACACTAATGCTAGCAAGCTCGGTAAGACAAAGAGAAACTTTCGATTACCTATTAGCCTTCTACCCATATTTTTGAACTTCACGCCCTCTTATCTAGAGTTATGTCCTCAATCAGCTATGCGTGCGCCATGTCCCGCCTGATCACCTCTCACCAAGACTTCTTAGGACTTCCTTTACCCCTCCTGATACCCACTAAGGCTAACCTTCTCGCACCTTCTAACTAGGGCTTCTACGCTTCTGTCACGACCCGGAATTCCCATATTCGGGAGTCGTGATGGTGCCTAGAAGCTAGGTAAGCCACACATTTAGAATCCATAATCTTTTGTTTTAAATCTACGTTTGCCAATTACATCGATAGGAGATAAATGACTAAATAACAACAGAATTTATAATTTAGCGGAAGACTTAAACGAAGTAAATCAAAATAACAAGGAAAATCTACATATGCTTCTACCCAACAATGGTGTTACAGTATTCACGGACTATCTATGATTACTATATACAACTGTCTGAAACAAGGAATAAAGTTTGTCTCGGATACAAAAGGAAATAGATCATAAATAGAGATAGAGGAGATGTCGGCCCGCGGATGCCTACAGGAATACCTCGTGAATCTCGTGGACTGAAGACTAGCTCCCGAACTACTGTTGCACACTGTATGCTGCTCTGGTACCTAAATCTGTGCAAAAGAGCACAGAATATGGCATCAGCACAACCGGCCCTATTTGCTAGTAAGTGTCTGGCCTAACCCCAACGAGATAGTGATGAGGCTAGCACCAGACTCCACACAAACCTCTGTAGTTATGTAACATATTGCAAAAAAATAAACAAGTAATGAGCAATTATAAGGGAGGGGTACATGCCTCGGAGAAACAGTTCAACCTAGCAAAAACAAAATTAAGTATGAAGGAACAGTATAATGTCTAAAACAATATGATAGCACTACTGTTACGGCACGCAACCCGATCCGTACGTTTAAATATAACTGTTGCAGCGTGCAATTCGATCCAATAAATATAACATATACATGTTGCGGCGTGCAACCTGATCCATTAAATATAACATATACATGTTGTGGCGTGCAACCCAATTCATTCTTATTTATGTTGAGGCATGCAACCCGATCCAATATAATATATGTTACGGCGTGCAACCCGTTCCAAATATACATTGTGAGCACGTGATTTTTGCCATACATGAGAATTACTCCAAAAAAAAAAAAAAAAAAAAAAAAAAAAAATTCAAAATAAAAGAATTTTGTGTTGTTTGCAATATTTGTGGATCATATGTTATTTTTCTCTTATTGTTTGCGTTTGTGTGTCCATGTCCTTTGTTTAAATATATAAAAATACAAAAAAAAATATATTACATTTGTATATAAGATTCAAGTTCACAATTAAGAGTAATTAAGTTTGTTTCACGATAACGAAAAAATCACAAAAATATGTACTTTTACATTTTTAGCATTTAATGTCCTAATTGTGCGATTTATTGTTATTTAATCATGTGTGATAATTATTGTTAGAAGTTAATTAGTAGTTTGATAGGTTAATATAGTTTTGTAATTTAATTTAGGATTGTATTTTATTTTTAGAGAAAATTAATATATATATATATATGAAGAATGGAGGAGTCAAAATTGGGCCACATCTTGAATTAATCCTCAAGCCCAAACCAATTTTACCTTGAACCCAACCAAAATAACCCATTACCCGGTCCAACCCACCTGCCCGACCCGGTCCATCCGCCCCAAAGGACCCCCCCTTTCCTGATTTCTCTCCTCATTCATTCTAATTTCCTAACCCTAATCCTATCTTCTTCTCTCAAAAGACAGCCGCCAGCCACCCAGCCCTAACACCCTAAAATCTCACCGAAAACCACCAGTCACCGCCGCTCCACGCCAGGACCTCTCACGCCGCACACCCCCAGCCCCTCACAGCCACCGGCGAGCTTCTCCAAACAAACCAACCACACCATTAGACATCAGCAACAGAGCAGCGGCCAGTCTCTCAACGCCAGCCGCCAACGATTCCATCGAGCGACCTTCATCACACCACCAACAAAACAGCCGCATCCAGCCCCATCTCCACCTCTGTCGCCGCCATCCAGCACCAAAAACACGCACAATCGAGACAATTTGATTGAAGACATAGTTGAGTCAAAGTTCGTGTCCATTTGAGCTCCCGGTCGAAGTCGTTATTCTTGTTGAAGTTCTCGCTGAAATCCGTGTACGTCAACCGTTCAATTAATTCGCTGGAATTACCAGGATTCTGCTAATGAAAATAGTTTCAGGTCACTTCTTTCCCCATTTCTGTTGTTGATTGAACTAGTATGTGGTATTTTAGTTTGTTAATTAATTTAGATGTTTGAATAGCGTAGTTTACAGTTTCAGTGTTGGTTCCGAGCATCGTTAGGTATGGTTCTGCGATTTTCGGATGGGAATTTGGCTGTGATATGTATATTATCGATCTGAGTAGAATTCTTGTAATTCTAAATATGGAGTCATGGATTTTGTTGTACTAGCAGTGTGTAAAGAACGCTGAATTCTGTTTAAACGAATTGCAAATTTGTTTTAAGTTTGTTTAATTTGCTCTTGTTGATATCCAGTTCTTGGTCGCATTATTAACTCCTTGTGATACCGTATCTATTGAATAGGATTGTATTGGTTATAGCTGTAGAATCTAGAAATTAAGTTTGAAGCTGGAGATTAAATATAAAACTATATAGTAGTGAATTCACATTCTGTGCTTAGGCTTAAGCAATAATTACAGTAGGATTACTAGGGTACGTTAGGAATGAAAAATGGGCAGAATTGATTAAGATAATGGCCAGCTAATCTAGCACTAATAAAGTAGCTTATATATTAGTTTAATGAGACTAAGTGGAAACATTTCATAGTGGGAAAGGCACCCTTTACTGATTTTTCAGGGTTTGGAATGGGGAATATTAGTTAAAATAAAAGCACTATGATAATGGTAGTTTTAAATAGACAAAAGCTGAAAAAACATTAAAAAAGAGGGCTCTGATTAGTACCTATAAAAAGGGTACTGGTCTGGAGACCAAAGGAGGGGGGGGAGACAGCAAAAGATACATTCGAAAAACATAGATAGAAATAGACCAAGGACAACTGGGGAGAGGGTTTTAAAGTGAGGAAAACAGAGAGAGTTTTATCAGGGGTCTGGGCATTCATATAGATAGATATATTCCTATATACACAGACACAGACAGAGATAAAAAAGGGAATGCTAAACAGATTAGGATACAGAGAGGGAGAGAGATAGAAAACAGAAAAAAGAAAGCAGAGAGCCGAGAAGAAAAAAACAGACATAAGAATAGAATTTGAGAGAATTATTGAGGAGTTCTTTTGTTATTATTCAAGTGGTTTCTTGAGTAAATGATTGGTCCTTTGTTGTTACGTTGTTGGTTGGTTGCTGGGGTTTTCTTCTTGGTTTTCAAGTCTACTACTCGGTTTTCCGGCCACTAGTCGTTAGTGGCTACTGCTGTAGCTGTTTGTGTTGCTGCGATTGACTGCTGTTTATTGTCTTGTTGCTGATCCTATCCTCCTCTTTTGATTTAAATCTCAGGTACACATTTGTAATCTCAAGCTTATGAAAATCAATTGAAGAAGCAGATATTAAACAGTTGATTGATTTATACGGATTGTTGTTGTTGAGTTTATTGTTTGGTTGAGTTTAGTTAAGCTTCGTCTAGCCTCTTTTTGTTTATTTTTTTTTCTTTTGCTTTTCTTCTCTTAGATTCGAATTATATTTAGCTGTTGAATTGAAGGAATAGTTATTGTATTGCAAATGTGCATTGAGTTGGTGTTTAAATAGTTCATATAGTATGAAAATATGAAGGATTAATTATGTTGTTTCAGATCTATGTTCCAATTAAGTATAGTCGTCACTTGTAGACTTTTAGATGCTTTTTGATATTTATAGTTGTACAGGACTGTAACCAATGGATTGTTTCAGGTTTTAATTGTCACGTAATTGAAATATTTGATAATGCTGTGTAATAGATTTTAATATTAGTCAGTTAAAATTATCATATAAAACAAATAATAGAGCATTGAAGCTACTATAAAAAATGAAGTTCGCTATCTGACAATTAGAAATTAGTATTTGATGATAATTGAAACGTTTGGATTGGCGAAAAAAAAATATATAATATCATAGATTTAAATTGCAAAATCAGCTAAACTCTGAAAATCCAGTGAATTAATTCTAAAATGAAGGTTGATATGTTCAAAGGTGTTCCAACATGTAATAAACGCCTAGCACTGTTGAAAGTAGAGATTTTGAATTTAACTTAATAAACTGTTGTAACATTATTATTAAATTGTTATAGTTTTAATTGCTTTTTTTTTATAATTCCGTTGTAGTTCTGAAAATCGGTATAATTTTGTCAATAATAATAATTAGTCTTGATAAATGATTAGGACCTCTTCTTTTCTAGTGACAAATAAAGTAGAAAATATAGATTGCTTTAGGACTGACCTTTAATAAATAATAATGAGACGAGCCTCGAAAGAAAACAAAACACACGGGGCGCTCAAATAATTATTATGAAAAATTAGACTCGGAAGGACCGTTTAGCAAATTTCACGGTCTTTCCCGAAATTAACAAAGACGTAGAATCTTCAGGCACGACTTTAATAAAATACTTTCCTAATTATGGGTGTGCATTTATGTGACCCAAATCTTACTCTCGGCGAAACTGAAATACATTAGAGTCACGGGCGTACTGGTTGCGGTGTGGCTCGAAATGTATTTTCGTGACGTCGCAATTCTTCTAAAATTAAAAAAGCGAAACATTGAAAGCACCTAATTAAAATATATAAGAAATCAGATAAAAACAAAAATAGCAGTTGAGCGACCGTGCTAAAACCACGGAATCCGGGAGTGCCTAACACCTTCGCCCGGGTTAACAGAATTCCTTATCCAGGTTTCTAGTTTCGCAGACTGTATTACCGAGTCATAAATTTCCTCGGTTCGGGATTAAACCGGTGACTTGGGACACCATTATTTTCCCAAGTGGCGACTCTGAATTAAATAAATAAATCCCGTTTCGATTGTCCTTTAATTGGAAAAACTCCCTTGCGCCCTCGCGGGTACGGAAAAAGGAGGTGTGACAGCTCTGGCGACTCTGCTGGGGATGATACCTCTGAACTTCGGTTCAGGGTCTAAGAATTCGAGCTCAGTTAAATTGTTGTTTTGTTTATATCTGATTTTACTACATGTTTAATTAACGTGCTACATGTCTACCGCTTTGATACTAGTTGCACTGTATATACAAACTGTTATATGTTTACCGCTTTGATATTACGTGAACTGTATATAAAACTGTGCCGCAAACCCTTCACTTCTCACCCCGGGGATGTGCTCACTGGTTGAGACTCCTTATTCTGTTAGTGTCATAACCCGAAATAATAAAGAGGCTCGGAAAGTTTCTAAGCCGGCTGGCCTTTTGGTTCCCGGAAAGGAGCTCCTTCCTCAGCCCGAGTTGTCCGCTTGGGTACACAGTCTAGAACACATACCCGGGTTTTGAACTTAGAATAACGTGACTTCATGCCGGATCCCTAGTAGGAAACGCTTATTTGCATCACGTTACATTTGACTTAGGGGACTCAACACAGGGGTTGGGTCCGTCTAGGACAGGTGACCCAGTAATCAAAGACCGAGCATATTATATATGGCATTTATTTATCATGTATTATTATGATGATTGGTTAAATTCCTGAAAAAAAAAATAATAGAATTTTGGAATAGAAAAATATCAAAAATATTGACGAAATGCTGTCGAAAAATTTGAAAATTTGAAAAATAGAAAGAGCAATTTTGTTGAAATAATCGGTCATAAAATAATCTGACCGAACTACGCAGGTTTGATTCTCGCCACTAGGTGGGATACGTAGGCAACCCTCATCGGGTCCAACCACCCCTTTAAAAAATAAAAAAAAAAAATATGTGTTTAATTTTGTCAATAAAATCAAAGTGATGCCGTTTTTGCAAATAGCCGAATGTTCCGAAAGGACGCCGGAAGGCTGTTTTTGCAAAAATAGCCATTTTGAATTTTTATAAATAATTTTTGGGCACAACCTTGAAATATTCCCTTGCGGAAATGTTGAAAGGTCGTAGCCGCAAAATCAAGTTTGGGTTACCACCCCTTTTAAAAAAATCAAAAAAAAAAAAATGTCGAAATTTTAGTTTTCAATAAAATCAAAGTGATGCTGTTTTTGAAAATAGCCGAATGTTCCGAAAGGACGCCGGAAGGCTGTTTTTGCAAAAATAGCCACTTTGAATCATTTTTAATAATTTGCGGGCACGACCTTGAAATATTCCTTGTGGAAATGTTGCAAGGCCATAGCCGCAAAATCAAGTCCGGGTTCACACCCTTTTTGCAAAAATAACCAAAAATGTCAAAATTTTTATTTTTGTTATAAATAAGCCGGGTAATGCTATTCTTGCTTAAAATAAGCCGAATGTCCCTTAAAAGGACGTCGGAAGGCCGTTTTTGCAAAAATAGCCACTTTGAGTCATTTGTAAATAATTTTGGACACGGCCTGGAAATATTCCCTCGCGGAAATGCGAAAGGATGTATCCGCAAAACAAAAAAGAAAAAAAAAAGATCAAGTTTGAGTCATCACTCAACCTTACAAAAATAACTACTTTATCAAATAAGCCATTACATGGCCGGAGTTTTGCTGAAATAGCCACATTTTTGCATTTTAACTTCCTCGGTCTTGTGTTGGCCTGTGTCGGTGCTGAACGATGCCCCATAGGCCACAGGATAAAAAATTTTTGAATTTGCATCTTCTTAAATAAAATTTTGCAAAAAGAGCCACTTTGTCTAAATAAGCCATTACATGGCCAATTTATGAAAAATAGTCTTGTGTTGGTTTATGGTGATGCCGAACGATGCCCCATGAGCCACAAGATAAAAAAAAAAAAAAAAAAAATTTTTTTTTTTTTAAGTTTATCTTTCTTAAATAAATTTTGCAAAAATAGTCATTTTGTCAAATAAGCCATTATGTGGCCAATTTTGTAAAAATAGTCACAATTGACATAAAAAATTTCTCAATCTTTTGTTGGCCTATGGCGATGCCGAACGATGCCCCATGAGCCCCAGGATGAGAAAATTTTCAAGTTTACTTTCTTAAGTAAAAATTTTGCAAAAATAGCCATTTTGCCAAATAAGCCATTACATGGCCAATTTTGTAGAAATAGTCATAATTGACGTTAAAACTATTCTGATTCTTGTAGAAATCTCTGGCACAAGGCGTGAAAGTTTTTTTTTATGAGAGTTTGTAGTTGGAGTGAGCTTTTACAATTTTTTTTCTTCAAAGAAATCAAAAAAATCAAAATCAAATAAATATCTCTTTACTTCTTGCATTAATTTGCAAGAACTACGCTCGGTCTGATTCATGCGGGGTCATGATACGTAGGCAATCCACATAGGATTCGACCATTTCCATAACCAAAAAAAAATTACAAAAAACAAAGGGAAAATAAAAATGAATGATCAATAAGCGGGATACCTTAATGCTGACATGCTGGCTTTGTTGTGTCCATTTACAGAAAGGTGGTTGGTTGTGGTTCTAAATAACTCTTCCCCGTAAGACAAAGTCAGAGGACGATGACAGAGGATCTCAAGACTGAGTGGGTTGATACCGATACCCGACAACAACTGGTTGAACGGAACCACGGGTTAGTGGAAGAAGTCAAAATATTGAGACAACATGTGGCCGACATGTATCGGGCATGGATGGATGGAAAAGCACCACCCCCGCCACCACCTAGCTTCCTAGACTCTGTCCTTACCCGTACACTGAACCCGATGGCAGATGATCCCTCACACTCTCCATATATACCCACCTATCATAGCTTTTCCAGCCACTCGAGTAGCTCAATTACTCGTCCCCCAACTATGTTTTCACAACGCTACTCCCGTCCCCAACACCACTACTCTCCCCGGGACAACCAAAATCGTACTTCACCTTCCAGGTACCCAGCTCCACAAAAGGCTTACCAACCCCCACGAACATACCGGAAACCCCCCGGGTCAGGTTTCAAGCCAAATAAGGCGTTTAGGGAGGAAAGGTTGCTGAAGCGAGAAAAGGCGCTCACCCCTATCGGAGAGTCCTATGCAAGTCTGTTTGAAAAGTTAAAACATGTCGGCCTGATTACGCCGCTTCCCGGATACACTCCCGATCCACGTGCAAGAAGCTTCGATCCTACTGCACGATGTGCATACCATTCCAATGTCAGAGGGCACGATATTGAGAGTTGCCGTACCTTGAAAAAGGAAATAGAAAGAATGATTCAAAAAGGGTGGTTGATTGTGGTCAATGATGATGACATGGGGCACACAAACCCTCTGGGGGGTGTATTGACTGGAGCTAAAAATGTTGAAGCAGATGGCAGCCTTGGCAATATTGATGCGGATCTTAGTGGCTAAAATGTTGTGCTTGGTAATTGGGAAGATACTCCATCTTTTGGTCAGCTAGATGGAGCTTTGGTGTTTCGTTTTGTCGTCATTTTTGTTGTCCGAGTTATTTTCAGGGTTTTCTTGTGGTCAAACCCTTTTTTGTCCTAGCAGTTTGCTTTGGTCTTGCCCAGTTTTGTTTCAGGGTTGTACTCTAGTTTGTTTTGTTTGTTTTGTCATTGAACCATTTCGTCATTAGTTTAATGAAGCTTTCGGCCTTTTGTTACTTCCGGTCATTTTATTTGTTTAGTTGTTCTACCCTTTAGATTTGTCTTGTGCTCAAACGCCGAATCTAGTGACACGACATGCGCACACATAATTATGGCTTAATTCTAAAAGTTAATCATTAAGCAATTGGAAGATGATCGGGTCATCTAAAGGAAACAAAAACAAATTGAGACTATTTGGATCCCGAGTCATCTGAAACCGGGGCGAGTACAAAGAAACAGTCAAATGCAAGCTGGCCAAAAAAAAAAAATTGACATGGGGTCGTTCATAATAAGAGTGTTGCCCAACAGTGCTTTAAAGATATGATGAATATTAATTGTGTTGTTTACGCTTGGCATGTTTTGAAGATTGGAATGACGAAGGCATTTTGTTCTGCTATCCAAACACTTTATCCATCGTCAACCCTTTGAGCCTGAATTCAAAGTCTTTCATACTCCTCCTTCGGAATTAGTTGCAAAGACTAGAAACACAAGTTTGAAAGACAAAAGAAGAAGGGGATAAAGAAAAAGTAAAGAAAAAGAAAACAACAAAAAGAGATAAAGAAAAGAAAAGAAAAAAAAAAAGAAAAAAATGAAAAGAAGGAATTGGGAACTACGTTTGACCTGATTCCTTAAAGAGGATACGTAGGCGCTTCACAGCTCGGTCATAGTGTAAATAAAGAAATAAAAATCCCCAAGTAAAAAGCTGGGGCAAAGAAAAATTGTGTTTATTGTAAATAAATTTAGGTCCGAAGGTTGTAAATTTTGAACCCAAAATTGATTTTGTTTTGAGCCTTCAATACCTTTCTTTTTAGCCCTGTCCAAACCCACATTACGGTCCAAAGAAAGACCTTTTGACCAATCTTCAAAAGAGGCTGAGTTAGGCAAATGAGAGAAGTTTCATCGGGACATAACACTCTGATTCCCGGCAGAAAGACTCCGATCTCCAGCAGAAAATAGGAGAGTCTTAGCAATAACACCACCAATCCCCAGCGGAAAAGTAACACAAATGAGAGAGTCTTAGCGGTGAAAACCTTCACAGGCACCATAAGGCGATGAAAGCTGAGAGAAAACCAAAATGAGAGAGGCTTGGTAGTGAAAACCCCTCGGGCACTACAAGTCGAACGAAGGTTGGAAATGAGATAGGAAAGCCCAGGAGAAGATTACAAAAGGCGGTTTAACGACGGATGATAGGCTATATGTGCATGTCATGTCCATTAGAGTTGGTATCCACGTTTGATAGGGTTATTTTATAATTTTTCTTTTTAGAGTCATCCTCGTTTTTTGTCTTTTATTCTGTTTCCTTTTATCTTTCTCCTTTCATAAAAGATTCCCCAATAGAGTCTGTTTTTTAAGAAATGACTTCAAAATTTTCCATCAGCTTTCCAATTATGCAAGACGGAATTTGATTGGTACACCCAAATGGTATAAGTGAGGAGGGATTAAGCGCAAAGCCAGTGTCCAGAAGGATATTCCCCAGCAATAGGAAATCGACAAAGGGGTGGATCGGTGTGAAAAAGGATATCTCAATGAAGGTTAATGACCTCGAGGCCAAGGCCAATGAGACTCAAAGGTCGGGAAATGCCCATTCCTTAGATATGCCGCCAAAGGAGGGGAGATATCCCCAGCAGAAAGGTATTTTCAGTGACAAGGGTAAACAAAGAAAATGGTTCACCAGTAAAACATGCAAGGTCTTCACGAAGGGTCACTATCATAGGAATTCGGGTGGTCAGTGGAAAACCACGTGGAAAGGTTCGCGAATAAAGAGTCGTCAAGGAAGGCGGGGAAGCAAGAAAGGAGAAAGCTATCCCCGGCATGAATATCATCAAATAATAATATCCCCAGCAAGTTCTGATAATGAAACGCAGAGCAGGGAAAGAGGAGGAGAACCATCCCCAGCAGGAGCACCACAACCAGCCACCACATTTTAAAACTAACCAATTTTTCTTTGATTTGAAACAGGAAAAAGAAGGGTTGTTGGCGGAAAAGCATGCCACGAAGAAGATTCTCAAACTGGGGCAGAAAATTTTCTCCCGTTGCGAAAATTTTCTCGAAACCAAATACCTGGTTGGGGAAAGAAGCCAGATAACGCGAGGAAATGATCTTTGAACCCGGTTATCCCCAGCAGCTTTGAAAGAAAGAAAACAACAAGTTGTGATAGAGGAAATTATACCCCCAGCAGACAGGACAAAACGAGGAAGCTTGCGTTCAGAAAGGCAAGAGGCCGGTATCACCCCCAGCAGTTCTCGGAAAAATGAAACACTGATTTCGAGATTTCCCCGGCAGCATTATATCCTACAAGTTTTTCAAGGGAGCACAATGTTTTGGACTAATAAATTTTCTTTGATTTGAAACAGGGAAAGAAAGTGCTATTGATAGCAGGAAATCATGCCACAAGGAAGAACACCAATACTGGGCAGAAAATTTTCCGCCGTTGTTGAAAATTTTCTCGGAGAAACGAGGAAGGCAATTCAAGATGACGTGTCAGGTTTGTCCACCTTCAAATAGGATGTTGCAGGTTTGTCCACCTTCGAACAGGACGTCTCAGGTTTGTTCACTTTCATACATTGATAGCATGGGAGTATTCGCCCTCGAATAGGATACGATGGGAGTATTCGCCCTCGAATAGAATACGATGGGAGTATTCGCCCTCGAATAGAATACGATGGGAGTATTCGCCCTCGAATAGAATACGATGGGAGTATTCGCCCTCGAATAGAATACGATGGGAGTATTCGCCCTCGAATAGAATACGATGGGAGTATTCGCCCTCGAATAGAATACGATGGGAGTATCCGCCCTCGAATAGGATACAACGGGAGTATTCGCCCTCGAATAGAATACGATGGGACTATCCGCCCTCGAATAGGATATTTTACGTTTGTTTTATTTTACATTGACCTTTGCATATTTCATAAATTACTACCAGAATGCATTTTTTTTTTTATTCAAAAGTTGCTACTGAAAGCAGGCGCCTACCTGTATAACAAAAGGCAAGTCTTCAGTCTTTGCATTGCAGGCCTTGAAACCAGTAACCCACCGTAAAGCAGAAGGTTACAACAAGAGATCCCAGCACAAATTCAAGCGCATGAGTCAAAGGAAATGAGGGGATGAAGGAAAACTTTCCCAGCATCATTATCCTCAGTAGGCAAGTAAACAGTTCTAAAGATATCCCCAGCAGTCAGGAGGGAAAGCAACACGACCCAGGAGGAAAGCAGGTTCCGAAACAAGGTGATTTAGGAGAAATGATGGCTCAAGAGTCGATGCAGCAAGAATAAAATGGTACAAGAAGAGAGGAATGGCGATTTATTTTCAAAAGATGTTGTTGAAGTCAGGAGCCCGCCTGAAGAGAGGAATGGCGTTTATTTTCAAAAGATGTTGTTGAAGTCAGGAGCCCGCCTGAAGAGAGGAACGGCGTTCAATTTTCGGAGTTGATGATTGAAGTCAGGAGCCCGCCTGAAGAGAGGAATAGCAATTTATTTTTCAAAAGATGTTGTTGAAGTCAGGAGCCCGCCTGAAGAGAGGAATGGCGATTTATTTTCAAAAGATGTTGTTGAAGTCGGGAGCCCGCCTGAAGAGAGGAATGGCGATTTATTTTTAAAAGATGTTGTTGAAGTCAGGAGCCCGCCTGAAGAGAGGAACGGCGTTCAATTTTCGGAGATGTTGTTGAAGTCAGGGAGCCCGCCTGAAGAGAGGAATGGCGATTTATTTTCAAAAGATGTTGTTGAAGTCAGGAGCCCGCCTGAAGAGAGGAATGGCGATTTATTTTCAAAAGATGTTGTTGAAGTCAGGAGCCCGCCTGAAGAGAGGAATGGCGATTTATTTTCAAAAGATGTTGTTGAAGTCGGGAGCCCGCCTGAAGAGAGGAATGGCGATTTATTTTCAAAAGATGTTGTTGAAGTCAGGAGCCCGCCTGAAGAGAGGAATGGCGATTTATTTTCAAAAGATGTTGTTGAAGTCGGGAGCCCGCCTGAAGAGAGGAATGGCGATTTATTTTCAAAAGATGTTGTTGAAGTCAGGAGCCCGCCTGAAGAGAGGAATGGCGTTTAATTTTCGGAGTTGATGATTGAAGTCAGGAGCCCGCCTGAAGAGAGGAATGGCGATTTATTTTCAAAAGATGTTGTTGAAGTCGGGAGCCCGCCTGAAGAGAGGAATGGCGATTTATTTTCAAAAGATGTTGTTGAAGTCAGGAGCCCGCCTGAAGAGAGGAATGGCGATTTATTTTCAAAAGATGTTGAAGTCGGGAGCCCGCCTGAAGAATGGAGTGGCAATTTACTTTCGAAGTTGGGTGGGGAAAGCAGTAGAGTATAACAGAGATCCCCAGCATGAATCCAAGTTTGTAAGCAGAAGGAAGGCAACAAGGATCAGAAAGATAGATTCAGACTTCAAAGGAGAATAGTTCGAAGATCACAAGGAAAGGACCAATGGTCGGAGCTCGGCAATCAAGATAGGCCGAAATAACAATTGTCAGAAGAGAAGAAGCATGTGAAGAAACATCAGAGCCAACAGGATGGCAATGAACATGACAAGATCAAGCTGAAAAGATAGATAAGAATTTGCAATACTGTAATTTAGTCTAGCTTCTTATTTTTCGTTTAGCACGATGTAATGAGGAGATCAGTTAAGTAGTGGCGACAGCAGCAACATCAGTAACAGCAAGATCACAGCAGTCATGGTAGTCCCAGCTACCAGAACTTCCCGAACTACATTGACCTGATTCCCTTTTAGCCGGGGATATGTAGGAGACCTTCGGAAGCAAAGGTTCGGTCAAACTCTTCCAAAAAAAAAATGCTTCATACGGAGTGCTCAAACGGGCAAAAATCGCTCGTATCCGCTCACTTATCTTTGCACGAAAACTCTTCATGTTTTCGCGCAAAGAGGGGCAGCAAGAGCTGTCACACCTCCTTTTTCCGTACCCGCGAGGGCGCAAGGGAGTTTTTCCAATTAAAGGACAATCGAAACGGGATTTATTTATTTAATTCAGAGTCGCCACTTGGGAAAATAATGGTGTCCCAAGTCATCGGTTAATCCCGAATCCGAGGAGATTGACTCTGTATTATAGTCCGCGAAACAGAAACCTGGATAAGGAATTCTGTTAACCCGGGAGAAGGTGTTAGGCACTCCGGATTCCGTGGTTTTAGCACGGTCGCTCAACCGTCGTTCTGTTTTTATCTGATTTCTTATATATTTTAATTAGGTGCTTTCAATGTTTCGCTTTTTTAATTTTAGAAGAATTGCGACGTCACGAAAATACATTTCGAGCCACACCGCAACCAGTACGCCCGTGACTCTAATGTATTTCAGTTTCGCCGAGAGTAAGATTTGGGTCACATAAATGCACACCCATAATTAGGAAAGTATTTTATTAAAGTCGTGCCTGAAGATTCTACGTCTTTGTTAATTTCGGGAAAGACCGTGAAATTTGCTAAACGGTCCTTCCGAGTCTAATTTTTCATAACAATTATTTGAGCGCCCCGTGTGTTTTGTTTTCTTTCGAGGCTCGTCTCATTATTATTTATTAAAGGTCAGTCCTAAAGCAATCTATATTTTCTACTTTATTTGTCACTAGAAAAGAAGAGGTCCTAATCATTTATCAAGACTAATTATTATTATTGACAAAATTATACCGATTTTCAGAACTACAACGGAATTATAAAAAAAAAGCAATTAAAACTATAACAATTTAATAATAATGTTACAACAGTTTATTAAGTTAAATTCAAAATCTCTACTTTCAACAGTGCTAGGCGTTTATTACATGTTGGAACACCTTTGAACATATCAACCTTCATTTTAGAATTAATTCACTGGATTTTCAGAGTTTAGCTGATTTTGCAATTTAAATCTATGATATTATATATTTTTTTTTCGCCAATCCAAACGTTTCAATTATCATCAAATACTAATTTCTAATTGTCAGATAGCGAACTTCATTTTTTATAGTAGCTTCAATGCTCTATTATTTGTTTTATATGATAATTTTAACTGACTAATATTAAAATCTATTACACAGCATTATCAAATATTTCAATTACGTGACAATTAAAACCTGAAACAATCCATTGGTT
The DNA here is from genome assembly GCA_032618575.1 of Nicotiana noctiflora. Classification (NCBI taxonomy): domain Eukaryota; kingdom Viridiplantae; phylum Streptophyta; class Magnoliopsida; order Solanales; family Solanaceae; genus Nicotiana; species Nicotiana noctiflora. The sequence continues at coordinate 117,533 of JASVEL010000201.1, read as the reverse complement.
ACAGTCCTGTACAACTATAAATATCAAAAAGCATCTAAAAGTCTACAAGTGACGACTATACTTAATTGGAACATAGATCTGAAACAACATAATTAATCCTTCATATTTTCATACTATATGAACTATTTAAACACCAACTCAATGCACATTTGCAATACAATAACTATTCCTTCAATTCAACAGCTAAATATAATTCGAATCTAAGAGAAGAAAAGCAAAAGAAAAAAAAATAAACAAAAAGAGGCTAGACGAAGCTTAACTAAACTCAACCAAACAATAAACTCAACAACAACAATCCGTATAAATCAATCAACTGTTTAATATCTGCTTCTTCAATTGATTTTCATAAGCTTGAGATTACAAATGTGTACCTGAGATTTAAATCAAAAGAGGAGGATAGGATCAGCAACAAGACAATAAACAGCAGTCAATCGCAGCAACACAAACAGCTACAGCAGTAGCCACTAACGACTAGTGGCCGGAAAACCGAGTAGTAGACTTGAAAACCAAGAAGAAAACCCCAGCAACCAACCAACAACGTAACAACAAAGGACCAATCATTTACTCAAGAAACCACTTGAATAATAACAAAAGAACTCCTCAATAATTCTCTCAAATTCTATTCTTATGTCTGTTTTTTTCTTCTCGGCTCTCTGCTTTCTTTTTTCTGTTTTCTATCTCTCTCCCTCTCTGTATCCTAATCTGTTTAGCATTCCCTTTTTTATCTCTGTCTGTGTCTGTGTATATAGGAATATATCTATCTATATGAATGCCCAGACCCCTGATAAAACTCTCTCTGTTTTCCTCACTTTAAAACCCTCTCCCCAGTTGTCCTTGGTCTATTTCTATCTATGTTTTTCGAATGTATCTTTTGCTGTCTCCCCCCCCTCCTTTGGTCTCCAGACCAGTACCCTTTTTATAGGTACTAATCAGAGCCCTCTTTTTTAATGTTTTTTCAGCTTTTGTCTATTTAAAACTACCATTATCATAGTGCTTTTATTTTAACTAATATTCCCCATTCCAAACCCTGAAAAATCAGTAAAGGGTGCCTTTCCCACTATGAAATGTTTCCACTTAGTCTCATTAAACTAATATATAAGCTACTTTATTAGTGCTAGATTAGCTGGCCATTATCTTAATCAATTCTGCCCATTTTTCATTCCTAACGTACCCTAGTAATCCTACTGTAATTATTGCTTAAGCCTAAGCACAGAATGTGAATTCACTACTATATAGTTTTATATTTAATCTCCAGCTTCAAACTTAATTTCTAGATTCTACAGCTATAACCAATACAATCCTATTCAATAGATACGGTATCACAAGGAGTTAATAATGCGACCAAGAACTGGATATCAACAAGAGCAAATTAAACAAACTTAAAACAAATTTGCAATTCGTTTAAACAGAATTCAGCGTTCTTTACACACTGCTAGTACAACAAAATCCATGACTCCATATTTAGAATTACAAGAATTCTACTCAGATCGATAATATACATATCACAGCCAAATTCCCATCCGAAAATCGCAGAACCATACCTAACGATGCTCGGAACCAACACTGAAACTGTAAACTACGCTATTCAAACATCTAAATTAATTAACAAACTAAAATACCACATACTAGTTCAATCAACAACAGAAATGGGGAAAGAAGTGACCTGAAACTATTTTCATTAGCAGAATCCTGGTAATTCCAGCGAATTAATTGAACGGTTGACGTACACGGATTTCAGCGAGAACTTCAACAAGAATAACGACTTCGACCGGGAGCTCAAATGGACACGAACTTTGACTCAACTATGTCTTCAATCAAATTGTCTCGATTGTGCGTGTTTTTGGTGCTGGATGGCGGCGACAGAGGTGGAGATGGGGCTGGATGCGGCTGTTTTGTTGGTGGTGTGATGAAGGTCGCTCGATGGAATCGTTGGCGGCTGGCGTTGAGAGACTGGCCGCTGCTCTGTTGCTGATGTCTAATGGTGTGGTTGGTTTGTTTGGAGAAGCTCGCCGGTGGCTGTGAGGGGCTGGGGGTGTGCGGCGTGAGAGGTCCTGGCGTGGAGCGGCGGTGACTGGTGGTTTTCGGTGAGATTTTAGGGTGTTAGGGCTGGGTGGCTGGCGGCTGTCTTTTGAGAGAAGAAGATAGGATTAGGGTTAGGAAATTAGAATGAATGAGGAGAGAAATCAGGAAAGGGGGGGGGGTCCTTTGGGGCGGATGGACCGGGTCGGGCAGGTGGGTTGGACCGGGTAATGGGTTATTTTGGTTGGGTTCAAGGTAAAATTGGTTTGGGCTTGAGGATTAATTCAAGATGTGGCCCAATTTTGACTCCTCCATTCTTCATATATATATATATTAATTTTCTCTAAAAATAAAATACAATCCTAAATTAAATTACAAAACTATATTAACCTATCAAACTACTAATTAACTTCTAACAATAATTATCACACATGATTAAATAACAATAAATCGCACAATTAGGACATTAAATGCTAAAAATGTAAAAGTACATATTTTTGTGATTTTTTCGTTATCGTGAAACAAACTTAATTACTCTTAATTGTGAACTTGAATCTTATATACAAATGTAATATATTTTTTTTTTGTATTTTTATATATTTAAACAAAGGACATGGACACACAAACGCAAACAATAAGAGAAAAATAACATATGATCCACAAATATTGCAAACAACACAAAATTCTTTTATTTTGAATTTTTTTTTTTTTTTTTTTTTTTGGAGTAATTCTCATGTATGGCAAAAATCACGTGCTCACATACATAGCTTACAGTAATCATAACCGCAAATCCCGGCAGGGGATTAATCATAAAATACTCTATCCCGACAAGGGAACTCAACATTACAAGTATACTCATCCCGGCAAGGGGAACCAGCTATAACCATTCTCAATTTGAATTTTAGCATTTCTATTATCACCATTTCTAACTCATAATTAACTTCCACGAAAATAAGCTAAGCCTTTGGTCAATATCATAAGTCTACTTATTATTTCATCCATAGTGTTATCTAAGAACACAATAAATGTCAATTTAAGACTCACGGTCATGCTCGACACCAACGTATAGATACTTGTCACCATACCTATACGTCGTACTCCACAAGAAACACATAGCAACTATGACTCAACTCCTAATCCCTCAAGCTAAGGTTAAACCGAACACTTACCTCGATGCTTTGAATTCAAATCATGACTCAATTATGGCTTTACCCTTGGATTCCATCACCAATCAACTCAAATCTTGTCACAAGTTACTTAATTACATCAATAAACGCTAAATGAATCAATTTGAATGCAAATGAACTTCCCAAAGTTTTGCCCTAAAATTCCAAAATCGCGCCCGAGCCCACGTGGTCAAAATTTGCGGCCCGAACCAAAACTCGATTACCCATTCCCCACAAACTCAGATATGTAATTTGTTTTGAAATCGGACCTCTAATTGAGGTCCAAATCTCCAATTTTTAAAAAAACCTAGGTTCTACCCAAAACACCAATTTTTATTCATAAAAATCATTGATTTTAAGTTAAAACATGTTAAATGATGTTAATGATTGAAAGGAATGAGTAAAAATTGACTTACAGTTGGTTTGAAAGAAAACTTGTTCTTGAAAAATCGCCCAAGAAGTTTGTGTTTTGAAAGAATATTAAAAATGGTTTAAAATTTGGCTAATTGTAAAATATGCAGGTTGCAGATATGAGAATTGTGAATGGGCGAGGGGGGGGGGGCAATTGCGAACCTCGACCTAATATGGTAATTGCGAAGTTATGTTCGCATTTGCGAACACTGAACAAAAATGAGGACATTGCATTTGCGACAATGATGTCGCATTTGCGAAATACCAGGCTTCGCATTTGCGAGCCAAAATGTCGTATTTGCGACTGGCTCAGCATCGCATTTGCGAACCAGATGGTCGTATTTGCGACCCAACTGCATGATTCCCCCTTCTCGCATTCGCGATGATAAGCTGCATTTGCGAGACCTGTTTCGCAAATGCGAAAGTTGCACAACTGACTATACCATATTTTCTCAAAGGTTAAAAATGCATATGTGGCCTATCTAAAACTCACCCGAGTTCTCGGGGCTCCAAACTATGCATACAACCTCAAAAATATCCTATAGACTTATTCACGCAATCAAATCGCCAAAATAACATCATAAATATCGAATTAAACCCCAAAATCCAAGAATTCTTTCAAACTTCTTAAAATCTCAAAATTTCTAATTTAGGTCCAAATCACATCAAACGACATCCGTTTCTCGCCAAATTTCATTAAAACATCGTAAATCATAGATAAGACCTATACTGGGCGCCAGAATCAAAATACGACCCCGATAACAACATGTTCAAACAAATTTTTATTTCAAACAATTTCAGAAAACAATTTTACAAAAAAAATCATTTCTCGGCCTTGGGACCTCAGAATTTGATTTCGAGCATATGCCCAAGTCCTATATTTTCCTACGGACCCTCCGAGACCATCAAATTATGGGTCTGGATCTATTTACCCAAATTATTGATCGAAATCAAATTTATTTATTTTAACCAAAATTTAGCATATTTCACAGAATTTCATATTTAAGCTTTCCGGCTATGCACTCAGACTGCACACATAAATGAGGTAACTCTAAATGAGCTTTTTAAGGCCTCGGAAGCATATAATTAATTTAAAACAGGTGATGACCCCTTTGGGTCGTCACATTCTCCACCTCTAAAATAACCATTCGTTCTCGAACGGACATAAGAAATAAATACCTGAGTTGGGGAAAAATATGAGGATAATGGCTCTGCATATCAGACTCGAACTCCCAGGTCGATGCCTCAGGAGGATGACCTCTCCACTGAACATGAACATAAGAAAACCTCTTGGATCTCAAATGACGAACCTGCCGGTCTAGAACTACGACTCCTCCTCATAAGACTAGTCCTTGTCCAACTTGACAGTGCTGAAATCTAACACGTGGTCTGGTTCGCTGTGATACCTTTGAAGCATGGACACATGAAACACTGGATGCATGGATGATAAGCTCGGCGGAAAGGCAGTCTATAAGCCACCTCTCCCACTCGATCAAGAATCTCAAATGGACCAATGAACCTAGGGCTAAGCTTTCCATTCTTCCCAAATCTCATCACGCCTTTCATAGGCGACACTCGGAGAAATACTCGCTCACCAACCATAAAAGCCACATCTCGAACCTTGCGGTCTGTATAGCTCATTTGCTTGGACTAAGCTGAACGAAGCCTATCCTGAATGATCTTGACCTTGTCCAAGGCCTCCTAAACCAAATCCGTACACAACAACTAAGCCTCTCCTAGCTCAAACCATCCAATCGGAGACAGATACCGCCTACTATATAATGCCTCATAAGGAGCCATCTAGATGCTCGACTGGTAGTTGTTGTTGTAGGCAAACTCTGTTAAAGGCAAGAATTGATCCCATGAACCTCCAAATTCAATAACACAAGCTCGGAGCATATCCTCCAAAATCTGAATAATCCGCTTTGACTGACCATCCATCTGGGATGAAAAATTGTGCTCAACTCAGCCCGTGTGCCCAACTCAACCTGTGTGCCCAACTCTCACTGAACTGTTCTCCAGAAACGCGAGATAAACTTCGTACCGTGGTCCAAAATGATAGATACGGGCACACCATGAAGGCGAGCAATCTCCCAAATGTACATCTCAACAAACCTCTCAGAAGAATAGGAGACTGTCACATGAATGAAATCCTGACTCGGTTAGTCTATCAACAACAATCGATATTACATCAAAGTTCTTCCGAGTCAGCAAAAGTACAATAATAAAATCTATAGTAATCCGCTCCCACTTCCACTCGGGAAGCTCAATCCGCTGAAATACACTACCAGGCCTCTGATGCTCGTACTTAACCTCCCGACAGTTCAAACAACGAGCCACATATGCTATGATATCCTTCTTCATTCTATGCCACCAGTAATGTTTCCGCAAATCCTGATATATCTTCACGACGGCCGGATGAATAGAGTACTGGGAGCTATGGGCCTCCTCTAAAATCAACTCTCGGAGCTCATCCATATTAGGCACACATACTCGACCCTGCAATCTCAAAACTCCGTCACCATCTAAGGTAACATGCCTGGCATCTCCGCAATGCACCGTGTCTCTAAGGACACACAAATGGGGATCATCATACTGCCGATCACGGATACGCTCCAATAATGAAGAACGAGCGACCGTTCAAGCTAACACACTGGGCTCAGAAACATCCAGTCTCACGAACTGAATGGCTAATACTTGAATGTCCAAAGCAAGCAGCCTCTCATTGGCCGGAATATAAGCAAGACTGTCATACTGGCTGACTTCCTACTCAATGCATCGGCCACCACATTAGTCTTCCCCGAATTATATAGAATGGTGATGTCATAATCTTTCATCAACTCCAACTACCTCCTCTGCCTCAAATTCAACTCCTTTTGCTTGAACAAATACTGAAGACTCTTGTGATCCGTGAACACCTCACATGCCATGCCATATAGATGATGCCTCCAAATATTCAATGCGTGAACTATGGCTACCAACTCCAAATCATGAACCGAATAGTTCTTCTCATGAATATTCAACTGCCTCGAAGCATAGGCAATGACCTTGCCATCCTGCATCAACACTGCTCCAAGACCAACACGGGAAGCATCACAATAGACTGTATAGGGCCCTAAACCTATCGGCAAAACCAATACCGGTTCCATAGTCAGAGTCATCTTGTGCTTCTGAAAGCTCGCCTCACACTCATCCGACCATCTGAACTGGGAACCCTTCTGGGTCAATCTGGTCATCGGGTCTGCAATAGATGAAAATTCCTCCACGAATCGTCGATAGTATCCTCCCAACCCCAAGAAACTCTGAATTATAGTAGTTGATACTGGTCTAGGCTATTTCTTGACTGCCTAAATCTTCTTTGGGTCTACCTAAATACCCTCTACTAATACAACATGACCCAGAAATGCAACTGATCCCAACCAGAATTCACACTTCGAGAACTTAGCATATAACTGACTACCCTCAAAGTCTGAAGAACCGCTCTAAGGTGTTGCTTGTGCTTCTCCTGGCTGCGGGAGTATATCAATATATCAGCAGTGAAAACTATCATGAATGAATCCAAATAAGTCCTGAACACTCGATTCATCAAGTCTGTGAAAGCTTCTGGGGCATTTGTCAGCCCGAATGAGATAACCAAGAACTCATAATGCTCATACTGAGTGCGGAAGGCTATCTTAGGGACAATGGATGCCCTAATCCTCAACTGATGGTAGCCAGATCGTAGGTCGATCTTGGTGAATACCCTGGCACCTTGAAGCTGGTCGAACAAATCATCAATCCTCGGTAGTGGGTTCTTATTCTTGATTGTTACATTGTTCAATTGCCGGTAATTAATACACATTGACCATCCTATTTCTTGACACTGACGCACCCCAAGGAGAGACATTAGGTCTAATGAAACCCTTCTCAAGCAAATCCTGAAACTATTCCTTCAGCCCATTCAACTCCGGTGGGACCATACGATATGGCGGGAAAGAAATGGGCTAAGTGCCCGAAATTAGATCAATGCAGAAATCAATATCCCTGTTGGGTGGCATACCCGGCAGGTCTGAAGGAAAAACATCAGGGAACTCACAAACAACGGGCACAAAATCGATAGAGGGAACCTCAGCACTGAAATCCCGAACATAGGCTAAATAAGCCAAATACCCCTTCTCGACCACACGTTGAGCCTTCTCATACGATATAACATTGCAGGTAGAATGACCGAGAGTCCCTCTCTACTTTAAACGAGGCATGCCCGGTAAAGCTAAGGTCACAATCTTGACATAGCAGTCCAGCACTAGAATCCCGAATATAGGCTGAAAGCAATAGATCTACACGATTGTACAGACCCCCAATCACCACAACACAAGAGCGATGGACTCGATCAACCATGATGGAATCACCCACCGGCGTGGACACATACACAGGAATACCCAATGCATTACTAGGCATGATCAAATACAAGGCAAAATAGGATGATACATACATATACGCAGACCCTATATCAAATAACAGTGAAACATCTTTATCACAAACCAGAACTGTACCTATAATAATCGCATCTGAAGCCTCTGCCTTAGGCCTGGACTGAAGAGCATAACTTCAGGGCTAGGCCCCACCACTCTGATCTACCTCTCTAAGACGGCCTGCTGTTGGCTGGCCTCCAGCTCTAGCGGTATGAGCTCTACCTCTATGACCTATACCTCCACCTCTAGTACCTCTACCCCCGCCTCTAGATGGTTGGGCGGTCTGTGGAATATCTGGTGCTTGAATCATAGGACGGGGACCCTACTACTGCAACTGAGTACCCCTCAACCTCAGACAAGCCCTCCTGATATGATTATCCTCACCACACTCATAATATTCACCCGAACCAAAACCCGATTACCCATTCCCCTAAAAACTCAAATATGTATTTATTTTGAAATCGGACCTCAAATTGAGGTCCAAATCCCTAATTTTTGAAAAACCTAGGTTCTACCTAAAACACCCAATTTTACTCATGAAATCAATGATTTTAAGTTGAAAACATGTTAAATGATGTTAATGATTGAAAGAAGTGAGTAAAAGTTGAATTACAAGTGATTTAGAAGAAAACTTGTTCTTGAAAAATCGCCCAAGAAGTTTGTGTTTTGAAAGAATGTTGAAAATGGTTCAAAATTCGGCTAAGTGTAAAATATGCAGGTTGTAGATATGGGAATTGCGAACTGGGGTTTGCAATTGTGAACCCCGACCTGATATGGGAATTACGAAGTTTTGTTCCATTTGCGAACACTGAACAAAAATGAGGGCATCGCGTTTGCGACAATGATGTCGCATTTGCGAAATACCAGGCTTCGCATTTGCGAACCATATGGTTGCATTTGTGACCCAACTGCAGGATTACCCCTTCTCGCATTTGCGATGCCAGGCTCGCATTTGCGAGACCTGTTTCGGAAATGAAAAAATTGCAGAACTGACTATACTAGATTTTCTCAAAGGTTAAAAATGCATCTGTGGCCTATCCAAAACTCACCCGAGCCCTCGGGGCTCGAAATCAAATATTACAACCTCAAAAACATCCTACAGACTTATCCGCGTGATCAAATTGCCAAAATAATATCATAAACATCGAATTAAACCCCAAAACCCAATAATTCTTTCAAACTTCATATAATCTCAATATTTTCAATTTAGGTCCAAATCACGTCAAACGACGTCCATTTTTTATCAAATTTTATAGAAACATCTTAAATCATAGATAAGACATGTACCGGGCACCGGAACCAAAATACGGGCTCAATATACATTCTAATAAATTTTCATTTCATTTTAGAAAACAATTCATTTCTCGGCCTTAGGACATGAGAATTCGATAAAGGACATACCAGCCAAGTCCTATATTTTCCTAAGGACCCTCCGGGACCGTCAAATCACGGGTCCGGATCCGTTTACCCAAAATATTGACCGAAGTTAAATTATTTATTTTAACATTAAAATTTAGCATATTTTAAGAATTTTCATATTTAAGCTTTTCGGTTACGCGCTCGAACTGCATACGCAAATTGAGGTGACTTTAAATGAGATTTTCATGACCTCGGAAGCACGAAATTAATTTAAAACATGTGATGACCCCTTTGTGTCGTCACAACTTCTCCACCTTAACATCCTCATCTCAGTACAACATATTCGATCTAACAACTACTTTATAAAACTTACATTTAAGTCTCAGTGGCACATCTTATCACACAAGACAACAAAAATGAGCCTCCACTTCATCCATCCTGCTTCGATACGGTGCGTGACATCCTCATCAATCTCCCCATTACCTTGTATTATAGATCCGAGATACTTGTACTTGAGACTCTCTTTCTCTCTTGGAGATGATCTGTGTATCAAGCCTTATACCCATGTCTGCTTCCTAGGTAACTTCGCTAAACATGCACTTCATGTACTCCGTCTTGGTCCTGCTCAACTTGAAACCTTTAGATTCAGGAGTCTACCTCCAAACCTCTAGTGTGTAGCCAACATTTCCTCGAGTCCCGTCAATTAGAACTATATCATCCGCAAAAAATATATACCACGGTACCTCCTCTTGACAGTATCATGTTAATGCATCGATTACCAATGAAAACAAAATAGGCTAAGGGCTGATCCCTGATGCAGTTCCATTACAACCGTGAAGTGTTCCGTGTTTCCTCCCGCTACCCTAACACATGTCTTAACTCCATCATACATGTCATTAATCGCTCTAATGTAGGCAACATACACACCTTTACTCTCTAAACACCTCCGCAGAACCTCTCTCAAAACTTTGTCGTATGCTCTCTCTAAGTCAATGAACACGATATGTAAGTCCCTCTTCATTGTCCTATACTGCTCTAGCAATTTCCTCACCAGATGAATGGCTTCCGTAGTCGAACACCTGTCATGAAACCGATTTGGTTCTCAAAAATAGATACACTCCTCCTCGCCCTCCCTTCCATCACCCTCTCTCAAACTTTCATCGTATGACTTGGTATCTTGATACCCCTATAGTTATTACAATTTTGGATGTTACCCTTGTTCTTGTACGATGGAATTATCGTACTCCACCTCTATTCTCCAGACATCCTCTCCATCCTAAAAATGACATTGAACAACCTAGAGAGCCATCATAGACCTGCATTACTCGCGCTCATCTAGAATTCTACTAGGATCTCATCTGGCATGGTAGCTCTACCCCTGCTCATCTTATGCATCACTCCCTCAACCTTCCCCACACTAATACGCTGACAATACCCAAAGTCCTGATGACTCCCGGCGTGCTTCAGATCAACCCACACAATATCCCTATTCCCCCCATTATTCAAGAGTTTATGAAAGTATGAGTGTCATCTCCACCTAATATGAGCCTCATCCATCAACACTCTACCTTCCTCATCTTTTATGCACTTCACTTGATCCACATCACGAGCCTTCCTTTCTCTCACTCTGGCTAGCCTGTACAACTTCTTATCCCGGCCCTCTTCCCCAACTCTTCATACGAATGTCCAAATGCTGCAGTCTTAGCTACAATGACAACTATCTTTGCCTCCTTCTTAACCTTCTTATACCACTCTAGTTGGCCCTCTTCTCCACCTCGTCTGTGCTCTTTGCAAGCTTTTTATATGCCGCTTTCTTGGCCTCCACTTTGTATTGGACCTCTTCATTCTACCAGTAACCCCCTTTGCGGCTACCAGAGCAACCCTTGAGACACCTAGCACCTCTCTTGAGTCCCCACTACTCCTCTAGACCATGTAGCCAGTAATTTCTCCCCCAACACCTGAGCTTTGTCCTTAGTCAAGGCACCCCACCTACTTTAGACGAATGTAAGGAAAAAATATATTAGGAAAATAACATGGCATAGCTGCTCTTAAAATAATAGTCGAATATATATATATATATATATTTATTTTCGACTACCGAATGTAAATAGTTCTTGGCGCCGGTTAAAAGTGATAATACGCAAAAAAAAAAAAAAAAAAAAAAATTGGCCTTTTTATCTCATAGATTTAAATTTGTAGGTCCAATAGGAAAATAAAATTTCTCCCACATCTGATATATATATTTCATTCATTTATTTTCTATTGCTTTGACTTTTCCCATTTTATTATTCATTCACCTTCTACTTATGAATTTTTCCATTTGTTAGCTTAACTTCAAAGACCTGACTGAAAGTGCCTCTGTAGATACTCTCCATCTGTCTCACAAAGAGCCTTTTCAAACAAGCAAAACCCAAACGAGATAAACCAGCGCGTTACCGGAAAATTTCCTAGGTTTCGCCGTTGATTCCTTAAAAATCACCAATTGAACTCTCTAATAAACGATAATTGATCAAAGTGGGTGGTTTTCTTCTTCGCTTTTGCTGACTTTGCATAAATTGCAGTCAGTGTTTACTTCCAATGGAGGATCATCTTCAGATATCTCCGGCCGGGGCAAAAACAAGTCCAGGGAAAGAGCAACAAGCCGCTGGAGTAGGCATACTTCTTCAGATCATGATGCTTGTACTCTCATTTGTGCTTGGTCATGTCCTACGTCGTCATCGCTTTTATTATATTCCTGAAGCCAGTGCCTCTCTTTTAATTGGTACTCTTTCTCTTCTCCCTTTTTCCTTGTTTAATTTTTTCATATTTTCAGCGTTTACATTTCAGTTTCTTGGTTCTTACAATGTGAGTCTAAAAATGCTAATATCGGTAGGGTTTTCGCATTTCAATTTGCCATTTTTTGTGTTCTGGGTTTATGTAATAATGCATGTTTGAAAATGCCTATATGAGTTAGGTTTTCCTTAGTTTGTTCTTAATCTACCATCGCATTTTCAAGTTGAGGTACCTTTCACACAAAAAACCACTAGGTGATTTTTCTCATCCGAAAAAGCTGGATAGGTGTTCCAGTAAGTTAACAACATGGAAAAAGCAGTACTTATTACTTGGAGGCAGACTCACTTTCGTAAGTAGCATTGGATGGGATTCCAACGGATCTGATGTCTCTGTTTCAATATAGAAATTGAACACCATTAGGAGTAACTTTTTACGGGAAGGAAATGCAGAAAAAAGAAAGAATCATGTTATCAAATGGCAAAATGTGATACTGATAAGGAGGAGGCATGGGGGCCAGGAACTTGAGACTACACATAAAATCCTATTATATAAATTGTTGTGGAAATATAATGATGGAAAAGTAAGCATTTGGAAGAATTTGATAAATGTGAAAGCTTTTCAAAGGGTGTCCCCCTGCATGTCAAAGCTCTTCAAAGGGTGATATCTGGAGTAACATCAGTAGACTATGGAATCATTTTCACCAATACACTAAACTGAAACTGGGCTATGGTGTCAGAATCAAATTTTGGACTGATGTGTGGAGGGGGGCGTAAGTTTGAAAATAGGATTGGGTTGGATCAATAGAACTGGAAGAGGAGGATTAATCGATTAATCGAATAACATTAAATTCCCTACCTTATACAACTGCTCCACAAACAAAGCAGGGACTGTTTCTGATTTTTATTCTCCTAGTGGGTGGCAGCTAAATTTTCGAATTGGGAGTTGGAAGAAGTTGGACAATTATTTCAAATACTGGAGATGGTGGTGGTTGAAGAAGATAGAGAGGATGCCATGGTTTGGACAGATAGCAATGACATGAAGTATTCTGTCAAGAACTATTACACTCTTCTCCAAAAACGATCTGATTGTTTAACTGCTGAATTGGCCATGGAAAATGATATAGAGAACCAAATGACCTATCAAAGTGGATTGTTTTGGATGGGTTGCTATTAGAGAAGCCTGTTTAACTCAAGATAATCTACAGAGAAGAGTCTTTCCTTTAGCAGCAGGTGTTATCCATATGAAGAATCAAGAAAGCTTGGAGTCGGTAAATCATCTTTTTCTCACTGCAAAGTTGCTAAGCAATGCTGGGAGCTCTTCCTGAATCTTTGTGATATCATTTGGGCTATGCCTTCATATATTAGGAGTCTAAGTCAAGCAAGTGCAAAAGATATCAAAGTCTCAGAAGCAGCTTTGTAGGACCATTTCCCTGTGCATTTTCTGGACCATTTGGACAGAAAGATAGTGTTTGCTTTGAGAATAAAAAGAATAATATTTTTCGTCTTAAAAATTTATATCTGCATTATCTGTTTTCTGGTGTACCAGGTGTTTATTAGAAAGTATGGACCAGTATTTGGAATTTTTGGATTAGGGTGTTCTCTGTAGGTTCTGTTTTGTACTCTTGTGTACCCTTTTGGTATACTTTTTATTAATAATACTTAACCTTATCGAAGTGAAAAAAAAGCTTTTGGTGGGCAGTTACCTAATACCTGAGCTGGTGGGAGGTAGCAAGTTCCGGTGGAATAGTCAAGGTACACGCAAGCTAGCCCGAAACACCTCCGTCATAAAAAGAAAAGAAGAAAAAAAAATTGAGGTATCCTTTTAGCTGGAATTTGCTGGGAATGTTGTTGCGCCAATTTGACTTTGCTGTCGTGGGCAATTGTTTAAGAAGTCAGTGGAGCAAAGTATCCATCTAGGCTTTGTCGACGAATTGGGAATTTAGTTGTTGTTGGTGCATTTACGTTAGGCCTAGGAGTCTTGTTAGTTTTGTTAGAGCTCTGTTTAGTGTGTTATCTAGCTTTGAACCCATGAATTGAGTATTAGAATGAATGGGGGGGCAGAGTGAATAGAATATTCACATAGCTGAACTCATCTAGTTTGGGATTGTGATATTTTGGTTTGGTTGATGTTGGTAATAGTTCATTGTTCTAGTGAGTCAGTAAAATGCAATTCGAGTACTGTGTTTTGAAGGTTGTTCAGCATATGCTATTGACTTGATCGATTGAGGTACCCTTTTATCTTGGAACTTGCTGAAATTTATCTTGCATGGATTTTCTTTCTGGCAGGTTTGATTGTAGGAGGATTGGCTAATATATCAAATACAGAAACAAGCATTAGGTAATTTTTTGAATTTTCATCACCATTTGGTTCTTGAAGATTTTATTTATTTCTACAGATTCTTGTTGCTGGACTTTTGACTCTTTTTTTTCTTCCTTTCGCTTCTTGCTTGGCAGGGCATGGTTCAACTTCCATGAAGAGTTTTTCTTTCTCTTTTTATTGCCACCGATCATATTATATCCACATTTAGATTCTTTCCTGCAGAAATTTTCTATTGTTTTCATTCTATGTGCTGTAGTTAAATATTCAGCTTCTTCGTGAATTTATTTGCAAAAGTTCTTTTCCTTGACCTCGTTTGCTTACTCAGTCAGGATTTAGTCTATCACCTGTAAGTTCTCTTCTCTTGTTACTTACTTGATACGCAACCTCCTTTTGTTTTTGCATTGCTTAACATTATGGCTTTTATTGATGCTGCAAGCAGAAACCGTTCTTTTCAAACTTTGGAGCAATTATCACTTTTGCTATATTAGGAACTTTCATTGCTTCTATTGTCACAGGCATTCTGGTGTGAGTACTGCTTGCGTCTATGATTTTCTTTGTATTATCAGTTTCCACGCTCATATAATTAATTTATTGTGAATGCAAATTTTGCAGTTACCTTGGTGGAGTTACGTATCTCATGTACAAACTTCCATTTGTCGAGTGTCTGATGTTTGGTGCTCTTATATCGGCAAGTGATCCTGTCACCGTTCTGTCTATTTTCCAGGTTAGTCTTTCTTTATTGGCAATCTGCACAGTTCTAATCAGCTGCTTTGCTTCCTGTATTATACTAGGCACTTTTGACTGTCTTCTCTTTTTTATTTTATTTAATTTTTTGTTTGTTTGTTTTGTACAATTTACAACATATGTCAACACAATAAAACCATAAAAGGAATTTCTTCTCATTATCTAAAAAAAGCACCTTTCTGGTGACATCTATACTATTTACAATGTAATGTCGTTGATCATGTTAGCCCTTCAGTTCTGTGTATATGAACACCAGCAGAAGGCTGACTGAGTAATGAGTAAGAGATATGTTAGATCAATTTACTAATTGTCCCGGCCCAAAACTGGAAGGTTGTGACCCGCACTTTGCGAGCAATCTAACCACCAAGCGAACCTTGACTGAC
This sequence comes from Nicotiana noctiflora, assembly GCA_032618575.1. NCBI lineage: Eukaryota > Viridiplantae > Streptophyta > Magnoliopsida > Solanales > Solanaceae > Nicotiana > Nicotiana noctiflora. Next base: position 101,909 of record JASVEL010000201.1, on the reverse strand, counting down.
CTAAGTCAAACAAACAATGGGACTCTGGGCGGTCCTGTACCATCAGATAACATGCAACAATTCTAAGAAAAACTGTGCCGAGTCTCAAACTTGGCTCAATGGCCTAATCACATAATAAATTGGTCCACTAGAGACAAACCATAAACATACTAGTCAACTTGTCCACCGACAGTGGACGTGGAGTAGGACCAGTTGGTGGAGCATCTACCTGAAGTATATAACTGAAAATGGGTGCAACTTAAAAGTGTAAACAAAATAAGATAGACTACTAAGACCTCCACGAAGAAGTGTGAGGATCACTAGTGCCGCCTGATCAGTATCGTGCTCAAGCATCTGCTGCTATGTCTGATTTTAAGATAACTCTGAAAGTTCTTTATCTTACTTTAACTTTAGATGCAATAGTTCGAAGAACATTAAGACAAGTTCTGCTATTATTTTATGAATGATAAAAGTAGAGAAAATCTTAAACACTGAAGATGGATAAGTTTTAGAATAAGTAAAATATAGCACTGACATGGCACATTCCTTTGCTTTGCTTTTTTTAAAATAATCAATTTTGGTATCTGATCTGTTGACTAGCTTATATTTATTTATGTTTGATAAATAAAACCTTTTACTATTATTATTGTTAGCAACTGCCATCTCTTTTTGCTGGATTTGTTATCATTTTTATACAAGTAACTATTTCTCTCTTTACCAATTGATTATCTTTCTGATATCTATCTTTGCCAACTTATGTGATGCTGGCTTTTCAAAACTTTTAAATTGATATAGCTAGGTCTACTGTTTCATCATTGGCTAAGCGTACTGTGCTTTTGTTGAATGAGTTTTTCTTTAACATTATTGTAGGAGCTTGGCACAGACGTGAACCTATATGCTTTAGTGTTTGGGGAATCTGTTTTAAATGATGCAGTAAGTCCTACGCATTCTTATATGAAAAATTGACATTTCACTATGGCGATTACTTGTTTTCCCATTGGCACTTTAAATTCTGTATTTGCTATTTATCCCAAAAAAAAGGGTTATGTATTTGTATTTTGTGTATTTATTTCTTTGTTTTTCTTTGTATGCCGCACACTTGGAAGATGGCAATTTCGTTGTACAGGTTAGTACACGTATGCTTAACAATTGCTGTGGATTTGATTTTCGAGGAGCATCTGCACATATAAATAGATCCAGATGGATTAAAATCAGGCACTGGATTGTTTTGTAGGACAATGTCATTGGTCAGAAGCAACATGTCAACTGGTCAAAATTACTTCATGATAACTGTCCGGTTTTTTGAAACTTTTATGGGCTCCTTGTCAGCTGGTTAGTATCTTCTACTGTTTACTTTTTTCTTCTCATCTTCTTTTCTCAGTGAAAGCTAATGTTGGCATAAGAAGAAAAGGTCAAGCAGGTGTTGTTTTTAGGAAAACAAAACTATTTAAACTATTCAAATTATGTCATTTTCTGGAAATGCCTGAGACCAAGAGGATGCTGTCTTTTTAAGCAGTCTGAATAGATTCCGTTGTAAGTGCTGGAGCCCAGAAATTTATCCCAAAAAAAAGAAAGTCAAATGAAATTTCTGGAGTCAGTATTTGTCTGCATTTTTTCTAAGATCAGTGATTATTTCTTAATAATTTGAATTCTAGCTTTTTTTGGAGTCAACTAACTGCTTGCTGCTATGATTCTACAGGTGTTGGAGTTGGATTTGTTTCTGCTTTGATATCCTTCATGTTCTACTTTCTTCCGATGGTGCAGCTCATGCACAGAGAAATTGAACCAGGAAGGGGTTGCCTTCTTAATGATTTATAACCAAACTCTCTAGGTCTTCTTAAGATTACGGTGCCTCTATAATCGCTCATTGTTTCAATGCACCATGATGGTTATTTAATAAGCTTAAAGGTTCTACTGTATTTTGTTATATTTATTTACCTTTATATCCTGCATAACCAAACAGCAGTGAAAGATATTCATCTTCTCATTCTCTCAGCCTTTACCTTTTTGGTCTTTTCATTCTCTTCTGTTTGTTGTCCACTTCTTTTCTATGTTGCTCGGACTCTCCGAAAATGTGGCCGGATACGTGTCGGATCCTCCAAAAGTAGTGCGTAAAAACATGAAATGTGTATTTGATGTTTTGATTCTTTCTAGCTGTAAAAGAAGACTCTACAAATTATGAAATGTGTATTTGATGCTTTCTAGCTCATAAAAAGATTCCGCTTCCTTGACTCCACACACCTTTTCAAATATGCTGGCTTGGATATTGACAAGTAAGTCAAGTATTTTATAGCTTTTCGTAGCTTGATCTATTTCTGACTGTGATTATACTGATGGTATTTCCACGAATTCCATTGGCAGTCTTCAGAACTTGGAGAGCTGTTTGTTTGTGCTCTTTCCATATTTCTCGTAAGCTACTACATCAGATTCCCTCAATTTTCCACATCCTATCTTGTTCATGTACTTGGCATGTAATTTATCATTAACCATCATCTTTCAGATATATGCTAGCAGAAGGACTTGGTCTCTCTGGCATAGTGTCTATATTGTTCACTGGAGTCGTAAGTTCTCATCTATCGTTTCTCCATTTTCTTTTCATTTTCTAATTTCTAAGGTATGTGCTTAGTACTTCTGGATTTGGTTTTGTAGGTTATGAAGCGCTATACGTACACAAATCTATCAGAAAGCTCACAGCGATTTGTGTCGGCGTTCTTTCATCTGATATCATCATTGGCTGAAACCTTTGTGTAAGTTGAGGGTTCAAGTTCTTGAGGATTTGTGATATTCCGTACTTCCCATTTTTTTAAATATCTTCAGTAAATGCTTGATTTTTTGGTTTAACGTGCAGATTTATATATATGGGATTTGATATCGCAATGGAAAAACATAGCTGGTCCCATGTTGGATTTATTTTTTTCTCAATTGTATCCTTGACTCTTTTTTATATAGAAGCTTGTTCCTTAATGTTATTGTGAATCGACCTTTTTTCCCTTAACTTCTTGTTCCCCCAGTTGTTCATTGTGATTGCAAGGTATGTTTGTACTCTGTTTTCTTATCTGGGATTACCCTTGGCTACATGGTTTTATCCCTGGCTCATTGTCCCAATGCTCTATATTGCTCTATATTTTCCCCCTAATTTGCATTAGATTGGATAGAATGATCACGATGTTGTCCATACATAATTTGCTAATCTTTTTACTCTCTTTTATCAAGGGCTGCCAATGTGTTTGGTTGTGCATATTTGGTGAATCTTGTACGACCTCCACACCGGAAGATACCAGCAAACCATCAAAAAGCACTCTGGTACAGTGGTAAGTGGTGAAAAAATTATTTTTTCAACCTACGTTTTGGATTTTAAATTCTAATTTTACTCATTATTGATGTTGGACATATAGGTCTTCGAGGCGCTATGGCTTTTGCCCTTGCTTTGCAGTCAGTCCATGATCTTCCTGAAGGACATGGTCAGACAATATTCACTGCTACCACTGCCATTGTTGTATTAACGGTAGGCAAACTAACTCAAGTTTTGATTTACTTCTTATTGATGGCCTAATATGCGCGAACGAACTATCCAGGGACAAGCAGTAAAGAGAAACTAATTGATAAGCTGACTCTTATTCTGTGGGTGAGAAAGTGTTGATTGAATGAGTACTTCGATACAAACATTGAAGTCAGATTAGCAGCTGCAAAGTTTCCTCCTTTGCTAATTGCAAGCATTAGAGTTGCTGATCCAAAACTTTTGTCCCTTTGTTTTTCTTTTAATAAATGAAAGAAGGTAAAATATATTTTTCCAGCATCAAGTGATTGCGGGGCCTGTGCATTACCAAATACTTCCTCCATTTCAATTTTAGATGAAGTAATTTGACTCGGTACGGAGTTTAAAAAAAAAAAAAAGGCTTTTGAAACTTGTGGTCATAAAAGCTTAAAGGGTAAAAGTTTTGTGGGGCCATGACATTTGTGTAGTTATACAGCATCTCATTACGGGTAAAATAAAGAGTTCAAAGTTAAATTATTTCTATGGTAGAAATGTGTCATTCTTTTTGGAACGGACTAATAAGAAAAGTGTGTCATCTAAATTGAAACAGGGGGAGTAACAAAAGCTTGGTTCTTTTACTGCACGTAATGAACTGAGAGATTCTATCATTAATCTTGTATCATGTACATCGGTCTTCTAATTCAAAGATGATGGCAAAATATACATCTAAATTTAGTGCAAGGATGCATTGCTTCTTCCTTCTCAAATTCTCTGGTTCAGCTCTTTCCAAACCACCAACCAAATGGTCGCAGGGATTGTATTCATTGTTCCATATCTCCTATTCTGCTATCTTATGCTCTCCTGAACCAACACTGTAACAGCTCTTTTTCTTGGCATACACATGAAGTTCCAGTGGGTTCAGCATCACGTTCCATAATTGCTTGTCAGTCTGCAGTGGATGAATGAATAATTTGTATCCTCATATCCTTCCTCAGAAAGCACATATCTGTTGCATATGACAATTTTTCTCCTTTATAAGTTTTCTGTTGGACATGCTTCGTGTGCTACCTGCCATGGGAAACATTCCCCTGTAAGGTGCTTTATTTTTCCAAATAAGCTTCCACAGTCAGCCAGCATTTGTTTGCTGGTCAGAAACCTGTATGCTGAATTGTGGAATGGCTACTTCTGCATCCTTTCCATATCAAATAGTCTGGAATGCCTTGTGATATTTGAGTGTTGCTGATGTGCTGGAGTAGTTGGCAACTTCACATATGCTCTCTAGTTCCCAATCATTCAAGTTCTCCCGAGTTGGATGTCTTCCCTTTGTGTTGATCCGTTTTATTTTTTTATCCCAGCCCTTCTTTCTGGCTGCCCTGGCAGTATTCGAGTTGACCAATTTTACGTGTTTCTTCTCCCTGTTGTGACCTGCTATAGATATTCCCCTCAGTTTGTCAATTCTTTTCTCTACCTATTTGAACATTGGAACATGGACAAGGTTTAAGTTGGCGGCGCATCCAGCACAGAATTTATAAACACCATTCTGTTTCCTAAAGAAAATGTTTTCTTTTCCAATCCGCCAATTTCCGTGCACATTTTTCCTAGACTGTTTAGCTTTCGATTTATTTTTAGTTTATTCATAGGTTACAAGATTGGTTGGGGCATTAAAGTACCTGAAGCAGCATTTTAACATTTGCTAGCTTCTTGTTATGCTGAAAAGATACGACTTACCCTGTGGACAGGAGTGCCTCAGGAGTCATAAATTTGGAATTGAAGTTAATGGAGCAGTAATCTAGTAACCGCACGCCATATGATACTAATAAATTTTGGGCAGCAGAATGGCTAGTAGGTGAAGAGAGAATTTGACATTATATTTTCCTGAGATAATGGAGAAAAAGTATCAGATAAATCTTTTCTACGATAAGGTAAGTCTTCTTGTTGAAGAAATATTGCGAGAAGTAAAACATGATACTTTGTAATGGCGACACTAATTGCTCCTAAGGAAGCAGTTCTTCCTTGATTGTTGTTAGGAAGTGTGCTTTGAGATGCGGAGATTGACCAGTCAACTGTTAATACAAGAGGGTGTATTTAGAGTTTAGGAGCACATACTTTTATAAGGAAGCTGTTGAATTTGAATTTCTACAATTGTTGATGAGAAAATGGGATGCATACACGAAAAAAAGAAGAGAGGAGGAAACAATGTATCTACATAAAAGAAAATCCTGGAAGGAGATTTACACAGAAAGACTTTTATATTCGTAAAAGGAGATATGATTAACATTTCCGACAGGGACAGGAATAACCTTTAGGCTTTACCTGTTACCTGACATCAGAAGGCTTCTATCAGGACCAGTGTAATACCATTCCATTACATAGTTTATTAGATAACCAACGCAAGGTTAACTTCATAGATATTATCCAACTTTCAATTTTTGTTTGGGGTTTGGATGACCGAGAAATCCGTCTGGGCCAACTCTTAGGACCAACTGCAGCCTTAGACACTCGGGGATAATGGGTCTGCGCCTCTACTCTTCTCCACTTAAATATATCATGTTTCGTTTGCATGGTCTAGGGCTTGAACCTGTGACCTAAGTCATAGGTACCTCGACCTTTGCAACTTGACCCCCCCCCCCCCCCACACACACACACCCCACCCCAACCACACACACACAACCTGGCCATAGATATATATTTTGGGTAATCTTTTCAGAGAGATATAAACCTATTTTTTGTAATGGAAAAATAACTCAACAATGCCTACATGTGATATTGGGGTTGTCTGTGTACACACTACCCTCTCCAGACTCACCCCACTAACTGAGATTATACTTGGTTGTTGTTGTTGTTGTAATGCCTACATTTGATAGCCTAGTTGTATATTGAGGGACCAGATTTAGCATTTTTGGCATTTTTTATTTTCTATGATATAGAAGCGTATTTGAGTTTTTCCATTACGAGGATTAGTTTTATGACTTTGAAGCAATAAACTAAAAGTTGGACGACCATGCACTTTTGTTTGCAATCAAAAGGCCAACCACATGCCTCAGCTGGATTATCATCGTGGTAGAGATGTCAATGTTCAAAGACAATCCTCCACCTATGCCTGCACAATCAATGTTTGTGGTTATTCTTCCCGAGGTTTGAGAGACATTTCAAAGCATGAAAGGGGCTATCAAACTCCTCACTAACCTTAACCATTCAATGGGTGAATAATATAGGGACTAATGATCACTTGATCATTTAGTGTGTATGCTTTTCTCTAGGAGATTTTTGGTTTATTGCATTAAAAACGGGATATACGGTGTAACAATATAATGGTTTAATACACCCTATTCAGTGCTATTCTTATACACCCTACCAAACGACCCCTAAGGCTTCTGTGAGACCATTGTAGTAATTCACAGTGGCACTATCTGAAACCACAGGCTTTTCTAGCAACTGGTCTTAATGTATGTGCGAGATAAAGGTAAACAGAAGTCTAACATTACACACAGCTCTAAACATCATTGTATTAGACAGTCAATTAGATGACTCTATGTTGGAGTAGAATTAGAGAACTTTATAACGAAAAACAGAAAGAACAAGAAAAAGCTGATTAGAAAAGGCAGATACGAACTGGTGGTGAATAATGTCTGTGTTCTGCGGAAGCCATGCACTCTGACATTTTCCAAATAATGATTCATTTAAACTGATTTTTAGCGCTTTACTTCCATTTTGATTATGATTACTCTTTTGTACCCATTCTTCCTTCATACTGGATGGATGATCTCTTCCACAATATGTTCTGGATATAATCTAATCAAACTGCAACTTTTCAGGTTTTGATTATTGGAGGATCAACAGGAACCATGTTAGAAGCCTTGGAAGTTGTGGGTGATGGTCATGCTGGCTCCTTGGGTGAAGTAAGTGTATTAGCAATGCTGTTTTCCAACAGTGTAATAAGTTGAATTCTGCTCAGTGCACTAATACTTTTTCCTGCTCTTTTCACTTTTAGACCTTCGAGGGGAACAATGGATATATAGCTCCTTCATATAGTGATGAATCTTATGATGGTGAATCGTCATCAGGGAACAGGTTCAGGATGAAACTTAAGGAGTTCCACAAAAGGTAATGTTTATTTGCCTGCGACACAATGTAAGTGTAGGGAGATTTGAACCTTGGTCACCTCAACGTTACCAAGTCATCCCAGCTAACTAGCTAGTGGATTTTACTGCTGGGAGACACAGGTGGTCCTCATCATTTCCTGTCTTTTAATGCATTTTATTTTCTCCAGCACGACTTCATTTTCAGCACTGGACAAAAACTACCTCACTCCATTCTTTACTACTCAAGGTGGAGATGAAGATGAAGGTAATCTGCGCTTCATTTACACTCTAATGTTTTGAGGTCTTGATATGAGAACCGGACTATTTCTGTTAACACGCTAGTAACCACTTGCCTACGTTTCTTGTTGTGCTCATCAATTATTTTGTCTAAATCATATTTACAATGAATAACTCAATAAGCTCATACAAATCACTTTCTACAAGCTGTAGAAGCTCAGGCATTTATGACTTAATTTTTCCTGCTACACAGATGAGCCGATTATGCCCAGCTCCAGAAGGGGTGTTTATGATGGCCACAACTGACTTTCAAAGACCGCAGTCAAATTTCCAGATAACAAGACTCGTACAAACTACTTTTTGCTGCAAAGATAAAATCAACTTCAAGCATACTCTGTGGACCAATGGGGATGAGTGGCTTGTTGATTGTAATTATGATTCAATTATGACGAAAAGTTTAGATTCTTTAGGGGTACAAAAAGAAATAACAGATGGTATCAGTATAGGAAGTTCAGGATTAAGCATACCTAGCAGAGCAAAGCACCTGATATATTGTATGTGAATATGAATATCAAGCCAGGATTAGGACCGGAAACAGGATTCCATAGAGAGTGGCTTGTATATGCAATGGCTATACTATTCGTTCGTCGTTAAATTTTACAGGTTAATGAAGGTCTATAAATGTTTTATCCCTAACTTTCGCAAATTAGTACAGGACTACAGGTTTATACTGTGCCAAAGAGTTACAGGTGCTCCTTCCTGATTCAAATAAAATGTATATTCTGTTTAGTTGTAGTGATGACTGAAGTTATCACGATCCAATTTTCCTCCGTAGGATGTCGTAATGTCACCTAGTTTCTAAGACTAGGTAAGTCTAACATTCATACAGAAGCAACTGAAATAGTAATAATTAGTCTCAAAACATAGCAACTATGTAAAATAAACTTTGCAACTTAGTGTATACAACTCCCAAGATCCGATGAATGCAAGTCACAAGCTCTAAATAGTAGTACTGAATAATCCTATACATCAATGTCTATAAAAAATGGATAAAGCAAATAGAATAGTCTAGGTAGAGGGGGACTCCGGGGCCTGCCGACGTTGGCAAGTATACCTTGAAGTCTCCGCAACTGAGCTCTCGCTAATACCCTGGCTAGTAGAAGGTACCTGGATCTGCACAAAAAGATGTGCAGAAGCGTAGCATGAGTAAACCACAATGGTACCCAGTAAATGTCAAGTCTAACCTCGGTAGAGTAGTGACGAGGTTAGGCCAAGACCTACTAGAATAAATAAGAAAAACTATACAAGTGTATGACGGTGTCGTAATGATAATAATGAAATTGTAATAACAAATAGCATATCAAGGTTAGCTATACGGAACTAAAGCAAATAATGCAACACAGAGAAAACAAGAAATGATACGTTAAGGAAACAAAACAACCAAAGACGAGTGCATCAATAAAGAAATACCAACAAGAGTCACTATCGAGGTATCGCCTCATAATCTCAAATCACGAAAATAATTCACAATCTTCCTTATATCACCGCGGGAGACTTGCATTTAGTTTTGAAAATTATTTTCCCAAAATAACATCTCGTATTTTAGTCTACCTTATCAAACTGCGTGGCTTCTAGTAGTACCCTTATTAGCCACACATATCAAGCCACCTTATCTCACTGCATGTGTTTCAACCTCAAAACCTTATACCACTGCATGCGTATCAATATCACAATGTATCACAAATCACACCGCAAGTACCCAATATCACAACTTGCCAAAGAAATCAACAATAACAATGTTTTTACAATAAAGAACCCATGACTCAACCGCAATGTACATAAGAGTTGCAGCAACAACAACCGGAAGTGAATAACTTAACAGAATAATATTTCACAACTTAATACTTTGCCTCAACATGAATTGCGACCTTTATAACGCAATACCGATTTCATCAACAAGATATTTCACGAATAACAACTTCAAGTATAGAATTCACGGTTAAATAATGAATAAGGGATAGAGGAAACAATAACAACTTAACTAAACATGTAGGGCAATTCACATGTAAGAGATAAGGCAAGTGGAGCATGTGAAGATAAACTAGAAATGATGACTATAACATATTAAGGTAACTCGTATGAAAGGAATCTACATAGCTAAGACTGGTAAATTTCCACATTTAGCTCATACATACACTAGTCACCTTGTGTACACGGGTTTCACACATCACAGTTATCAGAAGCAATACCAATCCTAAGGAGTAATTCCTCCACACAAAGTGAGGCAAGACACTTACCTCAAACACATGCTACTCAATCCACTAGTAGGCCTTTTCCTTGATTATCCAACTTTGAACGGCTCAAATCTAGCCAAACAACTTCATATTATAATATAAACTAATTCGAACAATATATTTACGATTTTGCAAAGAAATAAAAAGTCAACTCAGGCCTCTGTTTCGGAACCCGAAACAAAATTACAAAATTCGAACACCCAATCGATAACGAGTCCAACCATGCAAGAATTACTCAAATACGACCTCAAATCGCCTTACAAATCCTTAAATTTTAGCCTAAGAAGTTTTCACAATTTTTCCTCAAATTTTCAACTCAAATCACTAATTAAATGATGAAATTAACAATAGATTCGTGTGATTTAACCAAAACCGAGTTAGAATTTCTTACCCCATTTTTTTCCTTGAAAATCTCACAAAATCGCCACAAATCGAGCTCTCTATGTCCACAAATGGATTATGAAATCAAACCCTAGAAATTAGGCCTTTTATGTCTAGCATTTTGCTTTTGCAGGCCTTTAGTCGCATTTGCAACGCTGCACCTACGAAAACACCATCACATGTGCATTTTCCACTTAGGCCATGACTTTCCACATCTGCGGACCTACCGCGCTTCTGCGCACGCGCTCCTGCCGGCAAGGCCCGCTTCTGCTGTAATAGACCAAGCTAGTCTCGTCCGCATCTATGACCACTCCTACGCACCTGCGGTCCCAGCTGGGCAAAGCCAGCTTCGCTTCTGTAATCAGCTCCTCGCTTTTGCGTGTCCGGACCTGCGGCCATACCCTCCACAGGTGCGATGACACCAGAACAACAATGGTTCAACAATTGCACAAGTCTAAAATTGTTCCGGATTCAATATGCTTCACATCCAGGGCACCCAAGACCTTGTCCGAATATATCAAGAAGTTCCAAACCACCTAACGGACCTACTCGAGGTCAAAAATCACATCAAACAATATCGATTCTACTAATCGCAACCTAACTTCCGAAATCGGAATCCGATCCCGATATTAATAAAGTCCACCTGCCCAAACAAATCTTCCAAACTTTAAATTTTCTAACTTTCATCAATTCACGCCAAAACGACCTACAGACCTCCAAATCAACATCCGGACACGCTCCTAAGTCTAAAATCACCGTACTAAGCTATAGAAACCATCAAAACTCCATTCCGGAGTCATCTACACCAACGTCAAACTACAGTCAACTCTTTCAACTCAAAGCTACAAACTCAGTATGTCCCATTTCATTCCGAAACCCACCCCTACCCCGACAAGTCACATAACGATAATACAGCATAGAGGAAGCAATAAATAGGGGATCGAGGCTAAAATACTCAAAATGATCGATTGAGTCGGTACAAAAATGTTTGCTGCAGTCTATTGGACAAAATTGCCAGCTTCCTGTTAACGATCTATGTGGATCACAACTACCATAAACTGTCTTTTTTTTATCTATATCAATACTATATTAAAAGCACGAAGGCCCTTAGCGAAATGTTGTTCGTCATTTTTACTCTTAATAATTGTATTTTACGTTGGATACAATTGTCATTGCCATCACTAATAATTTTTATTGAAGAAAAAATAATCAAAATTACCATATATTACCATTATTTAGGGTTTTCTTGGTTTAGAATTGGGATTGTTTATGGCCGCATTCTTTGTGATTTTCTTTGTTTTGATTCTTTACTCATGTCTTTCCATTAGGATTTAGTATTCTTTATTATCAACGTTACCTATGTTTACTCTGTGTCTCTTATATTGTGTTTTTCCTTTGTTTAGGTTTAGGATTTACTTTAAATTTTTAGAATATGTATACAAGGGTTTGCTTTGGTGTATTTAACCATAGTAGTATTTTTTACCTTTCTAATTTATTCTACTATTTATTTGCTGTATTACTTTTACACAACGGTATAGTAAGTATTCGTCTAATAATTCTTTGGTTTTATTCCCTTGTTTCAGGTTTAAACAACCAGTGCAGCAGGGAACAACAATACCTATTTCTTAAGGTAATTTATTTTTCTCATGACATGAATTCTTTCTCAAAAATAAATTTCATGTGTCAATCTTAATGAAGGTTAAAGTTTTAACATATTGTAAAATTTTACAGGTAAAATGTATTATCATTAACGATATCCGTAGTCAAATTTTGATTTATTTTTTAAAATCTGATGACTTAACAAAAATTTAAATCGACTTCTGGGGATATTGGTGGTCACATGTTAAGTTCATAGTGGATTCACACTAATTGAATGTCTTGTTTTGGTTTAGCAAATAAGAAGCTGGAGATTGCCCCTTTAGCTCTTATCAAATTGAAGTTTTTTTGTTTAATGTGCATACTAAAGATGATTAATGCTTTTATTTTCTTAAAGATAGGTGACTTCAACTATTTCAATTTCATTGCAGTCATTAAATTATTATTATTTTTGTATATTTTGCATATAAATACAAACACATAGTTTTATATAGTCGCGAGACATGTATAAATTTTATAGGTGTTTGAGTGTAGTTTGTTATTCAATTTATTCGATTTATTTTAATATTTCATACTAGACTACTAAACATTTATTTGGTATGAATTATGTCTTTGTGAAATTTAGTGTGATAAGTATCTATAAGATTTATTCTGACGAGTGAAGGTATCATATTATGTTTGAATTTAATCGGGGCTCTTGCTAACATATTTTACGGTTAAGGTGCTCCTCTCATGAATGCAATTTTTTTTATTCAAAATCTTCAGAAATCATAAGGCTGTTGGTGACCCATGTACAGTAATTTAGTGCCCCTACCTATTTCTTCTTCTTTGTACTAATTAATGTTAAAGAACAATTACATTCTTTATCCCTTTCGTATACTTTTTCCAGAATACGCATTCTATTATTTTTTTAATATAGTAGTCAAATATATAAAATTATTATCTTTTTTTTTAAAGTATGATGTGTATTCTTTAATATGTTTATAATATTCTTGAGATGCTCAAAAGAATTATGAAGTGTTTGATTTTGTGATTGGTACGTATTCTAGATTCTTTATTTTATAATATATTCAAAATACGAAAACAGTTAACAAAATATCATTCACATTTTTTACCATTTAAAAATAGACCATACACTACATAAAAATAATTATTTATTATTTTACTAATATTTAAAAATAATAATAATATTCATTTAATAATTTTTTTAATATTTAAAAATTTAAAATCAACTAGATTTTATTTATTAGATCCTTTACTATTTGAACTATGTAAACAATAACTCTATAAAAGAAAAATATAACAAACAAATAACATACACCACGAATATTGTCCACAAAGATACAACAACAACAACAACAACCCAGTATATTCCCACAAGGTGGGGTCTGGGGAGGGTAATATGTAGACAGGCCTTACCTCTACCCGAGAGGACAGAGAGGCTGTTTCCAATCGACCATCGGCGCATGGAAAAGAAAGGCAAATACTATATAAGTAATTCACATAAAATCAGAAGATACCAAATTCTTTTAATTCAACTATTGTGTCAATGTAATAATATTTATATTTTCATTAAAATGAATATTGCATAACGTTAATTGTTATTACACATAATTTTTTAATTCTATATTTTGTATAATTTTTATCAATAAAACCAAAAAATACGTGCAACGCACATACACTAAAACTAGTATAAAAAAAAACAGAAGGTTACTGTTCAGCATTAAAAAACAGAAGAAAAAAGTCGAACCATTTATGTTAAGTTCAAGCCAATTTTGGCTGTTCCGAGATTCGGGTTCCAATATTGAGTTGCCAATTAATCTGAGATTTTGGATATGCTATGAGTATGTTGTGGATATGATATGATCAGTTGATGAAGTGTGAGATGGAGAATCAGTGTGAAAGAACTCAGTATTACGATTGTGGTGGACTTTTTGCTATATCTGTACAACTATAATCCTTGGGTGGTGTCAATTTCCAAATATCAACAGTTTCTTAGCCGACACGAGACATGATTTCTTTATAATAATGAATTATGGGGTTTTTCCTTAGAATTTGAGATATTAGACTATGTAATGAGCTAATAACTGTCTTTTTTTTTATGAGCTTGAGCATAGGCGGATTCAGAATTTAGCAGGATGAGTGCACTATTATCCGATCCAGTGTTTGATTTGATTTTTTAAAATTTACCTTAGAGAACTATCAATAATAGCATCATTATTTATTGTTATAAGTATTAAACTCAATATTTAATTCAAGGATATATCAAAGAGTGAAACAAAAAAGAGAAGAATGCATTAAAAAAAAAGAAGAAAAAAAAAGAAAGATATGACATGGGATTTGAACAGAACAGAAAAGAACGAAAAAGGAGAAATAGAAAAAGAAATATAAATAAAAAAATAGCTTAGAGATGGAAGATAGTCAAGTGGATTCGAACATTAGATGGGGTTTAATGGTGCACAAAGCTATTACTACACCAAATATTCTTTTGACCATGATCACTCACGTAAAAATATTTAGTACTTTATCGGAAAAATATGTCTGTAGTACACAAAGTAAAAAGGAAAGCATGGGTGTACGTGCCTTATGCCCTTTGACGTGAATCCGCCTATGCTTGAGCTGTGAGGTCTCAGAAATATGAGTTTCAAAGTCTAGTTATACGTGACACGATTCCTGGTATCATCTTTATTAATTTTCCAGTGGTAGGTTTGTAATTGGTGCGTGTAAATCCAAAAAACCCCTTGTCATATTTGCTTTCCAGAGATTGTGTCGATAACATCTTTTGTACTATTTGTGTCATCTTGTATTTAGCATCATATTATACATTTGAAAGATCTTACCCAATAAATCCATTAGATAGCTTGATTTCACCGTCAGTACGAGACTCTCTCTCTCTTTTATAACTAGCAAGAACAATACAATAATTTATATATATATATATATATATATATAGAATTTTTACTGGTGGTGTATTATTTCACCAAACAGGTGCACTTTCTTCCTTCTATTGATTCCACTCAAAAGATCTCTCTCTCTCTCTCTCTCTCTCTCTCTCTCTCTCTCTCTCTCTCTCTCTCTCTCTCTCTCTATATATATATATATATATATATATATATATATATATATATATATATATATATATATATATATATATATATCAGAGGTCTCAATATTCCATATTCAAACTCCTATTTTTATAGAGTAATTTTCAGAAATCACTATTATTTAGTGGCTATTAACTTCTTATAGCTACTATGTACATAATTACTTCCTATAGCTACTATTCAGTTGTTAAAGTAGTGTATTCGCTATATTCACACTGCTGTATTCATGAATACAACAGCAAAAATCACCTAAAATTAGGGTAGTCCAGTTGTACGCGCATGTGTTCACATATATTCGCGCCATGTATTCATGAATACAACAACAAAAAGCACCTAAAATTAGGACAGTCCAGCTGTATACACATGTATTCACATGTATTCGCGTTGCTGTATTCATGAATATAACAATAAAAACGCCTAAAATCAAGGCAATCCAGTTGTACGCGCATGTATTCGCGTCATGTATTCATGAATACAATAACGACAATCACCTAAAACATATGTATATCTGTCACACCTCCTTTTTACGCGCACGTGAGAGCATAAGGGAGTTTTTTCCAATTAAAGGACAATCGAGACGGGATCAATTTATTAAATTCAGAGTCGCCACTTGGAAAAATAATGGTGTTCCAAGTCACCGGTTTAATCCCGAACCGAGGAAATTTATGACTCTGTAATACAGTCTGCGAAACTAGAAATCTGGATAAGGAATTCTGTTAACCCGGGAGAAGGTGTTAGGCACTCCCGGATTCCGTGGTTTTAGCACGGTCGCTCAATTGCAATTTTTGTTTCTATCCGATTCTTTTATATATTTTAACTATGTGCTTTTAATGCTCCGCTCTTATTTTTAGAAGAATTGCGACGTTACGAAAACACATTTCGAGCCGCACCGTAACCGGTACGCCTGCGACTCTAATGTATTTCAGTTCCGCCGAGAGTAAGATTTGGGTCACATAAATGCACACCCGTATTCAGGAAAGTAATTTTATTTCAAGTCGTGCCTAAAGAGTCTATCGTCTATTTACTTTGGGAAAAGGACCGTGAAATTCACTAGACGGTCCTTCCAAGTCTAAGTTTTCATGACAATTATTCGAGGGCCCCACAATGGTGTATTTTTGGCGAGGCTCGTCTTGTTTATTTTAAAAGGACAATCCTAAAGTGACTACATTTTTCTACTAAGTTCGTCTCTAAATAAAAGAGAAAAGGTCCTAATTTATTGCATGTTTATAAGCTCGGACCTCTTATTAGTTATTAAATCAATGTGAACGGAAATTGCACTCGAGCTTGCATAAGGGAAATTGTTTTATGCCTTATTCTACAAGCGAATAATACTAAAACTAAAATTATAAATAGCATACGAATTTGACAAAATATCAGAACAAACTAACCATTCTCTAATTAATTTAAACCGACAGTATTAGATGAATTGAGCCGATGGAGTTAACTATGTGTGATACAAAAGTCATTTTTGAACTTCATGCTAACGTTCATCACTAACATTAGTTACTAATTTTATTCAAATTGCTATTTAAAGCGATGTTATTTACTCAAGTAACCTAGTAAATTCCGAACTAGATACATCAAACTAACATTTTTGATTGATTATTTTTCCACATAATCCATTGTCTTATACGCAGTGAGGGTGTTGTGGTCTCGAAATAAAGGCGAAGCCCGTAATCGCTTTTGTTCTAACTAATAGAGCCTATCGCATACAAAACTCTTCATGGCCTAACTCATGGATTACTTATTGTATCTTGCAAAAAAAAAAAACCTAGCTGTAAATTATCTTCCTTAATAACAACTGAACCCCTGTTTTTTCATTATCATAATAGAAGTATACTAAACCTTCAAATGAATGCTCACTCTATTATATTAACAATCGTTAAATCAAAGCTACTAACTCTTTGATTGTTAGCTGCATACTACTAACCATAAGAATCTATTACTAACATGAAACAGAACCAAAATTATCTAAAGTTCTGAAAACTCATTAGCGTTACAGTCCAAACCCACTGTCAAAAATAACGAGAAACTAATTACACATTCATCCGGAATTAACTCAAATTACTATGATACTTTAAAGTACGAACTTCATAACATATTTCTTAAGTTGATATCAGTTTGCAAATGAAAACAGTGACGCTGAAAGAGATCCACAAAAGGAGGAATCGTCACTTCAATTTACTCCCGTAAAGCATGAGTTTACAAATGTGTACCTGGAAATTGTCAAAGATGAAAGGCTACGGTATCAGCTAGGCAGTAATAGCAACAACAGCAGCAGTGATCCAACGATAACAACACACCACAACAAAACAGCGAGAAAAACACAACAAAGACAGCCGCAACTGTGTGCAGCAGCCGCGGGCAGCAACAGTATGCAGCAGCCGCGAAGAACACGGCAGCAACAGCAGGCAGCAACGATGGCAGCAACAGTGTGCAAACCGAAACAAACAACAGCAGCAACAGTGTGCAAACCGAAACAAACAACAGCAGATACGCCACAGTCAAACAGCAACAAACAACCCGAGAACAACAGCAACCAAACGACCACTATGCAACAGTGTATACAGTGTGTGTGTGTGTGTGTAGGAATATCTCTGTCTATGTCTTTCTTCTTTTTCCCTACTCTCGAATTAAATCCCTCTTTATAGCTCAAAAGACCCCTCTCCCTAAATGACTTCTTGATTCAAGTTAAATGGTTCCCCATGCTTACTTGTTTGGTTCCCCATGCTTACTTGTTTGGTTCCCCACTAACACTTGTCTTTTCCTTAATTAATTCAAAAGTTATGGGCAACATGTTTAATTACTTCTTTTAACATCTTCCAAAGCCACTATGTCTTGTTCCTCACTAAGTATTAAACAATACCTCTTTTTTAATGTTATTAGTGCTTAGTGGATAAAATACTTTAACATAAATAATTCTTTAAGTTTTCAATTTCCATATTACCCCTACTTCTCAAGACTTATTACATTCCTAATTTCTGTATTTTACTCCTATTTTAACACATTTTCAGATTTGTATTTAACAAATAGCCACAATTAAGTGACTATTGCTCAATTAACCCATTAACCCTTCCAACTACTTTAAATTCAGATTATTTCACTAATTAAAATCATCTTTCATCAATAGCCGACCTTAAGCAGTCTTACAAATACAGCCACTTATGATTAATTATCCGATTAACAAGACTCGAGGGAACAATTGATAGATGGTGAGTCTTATTACTCGAGCTAACTAGTCGCAATTGATTCTATTTAGTAAGAACACCTTAGGTTGCTACGAATCGTATGATTTCAACTATTGACTTAATGTGAGTCTCAACTAGTCTAAGGGACGAAATCACTAATCGAGCTTTAATCATTAACTACAGCTATAACCAATACATCCTAAATGTTATTCAATCATCGAATCCACTAATCAATCAATTAATCCACTTGAACTTTCAAAAACAGAATCAAACAGGTTCAAATATTTCCCATTATCAATGGGTCAACTAACCAAGACTTGTCAAATTAGAAGAGCCAACAGAATTCAGAAAGAGGGCCATTTCCCCGACAAACAACAGAAACTAACAATTTAAAAGATTCACAAGATATTCGCAATGCATTTAGTAGACTAATCAAATCGCAGAATACTTATTCGACCTAATATTAACAGAAAAAACTAATTAATACTAGTAAGTGAACCTAATTAATCTATTATCAAAATCAGAAGCATTTAACTCTAACAAAGATTAATACCAAATTAACCAAAACAAATCCAATAATCAACTAGTAATTCCCAACAATCAAAAATATGAAACATGAAACAATAAGTAATTCAAAATCAGAAATCAGAAATCAACAAATATGGTTATAATAGAAACTAACAATTATTCAATTAATTAGCAGAAACTAACATATCCTAGTAAAAAATCAAAACCAGCCGTAAATCTAACAATCATCGATTCGGCGAGAACCAAACACGGACAATTATTAACAATAAACAAGAAACAGATTCAAAACTGAAACATCATATTAACAGATTCTAAAAAATGACGGAAAGAGACGAGGATCACTTAGTATCAGAACAACGGGACCAAATGAACACTATAAACATACTGAACGAAAAGAAATTGAATTCATATGCAAGATTGATAGGCAACGAAGAGAAAAGAACCAAAGGATATTCGAAACAAAAGTAACAGCACGCAATTACTGAAATAATCGTAATCTGTACAAAACACCTTGACACCACCTATACGAAACCAAAGCATCGACAAATTCGGAAAGCAATCAGTCAGAATTTTATGGTTACTATTTATTCTCTCCAATACCCTTTAACACTTTATAAATTTCTTTATTCACAGTATCAATTAAACAAAGCATTTGATCATCCAAAGTTCACTATAATCCCCTAATATGGCCAACTTCAGATTACTCTAATGAGGAAACAAACACATCACCATAGCCATATATCATAAATTTATTCAACTTTGAAGCCATCAAAATGTTAATCGAAGCTCCTTAAGGCCTTGTATCTAAGTGAATAACTGTAACAGACAATCAAAAACTCATTCTAATCATTAAATCCACCCGAACATGGAGTAAACCAGCAGACATGAAGCAACCGAATAGTAGAATATCAGTAAAACAGAGCGATGGAGCATAGCTAATGAAGCAACAAAATCACGATGTCAAGCAAAATAGAGTAGAAAGAATGAGAAATGAACCTCAAATGAATCTGAAAATTAAGTGTGAGGCAATTTTGGACGAACAACGAATAGGAATTCGAATCGGCACCGAGTCTTCGACTCCAAGCTCGACCTCAATCACACTTTCTTCTACATGACATACGGAGACGGAAACACCAAATGCGACTTTCAATTTAACAGGGCTCGAAGCAGAATCACGGAGGAATACCAACAGCAATGAAAAAGTGCCAACGTGAAGTGAATCATCAGAAAATCGAACGAGAAAACCAATACAAACGGGACCAAATCGGAATGGATGACCATATCGAGAAAACCAATACAAACGGGATCAATTTCCAACGATTAACTCCGAATGGATGACCATAATCGGAACAGCGGGCAAGAATCGACGACCTCGAACGGAACCTCGGGTTCGCAAGCGAATAGCTCGTCAACTCGACTCAAATCTATGGTGGCGTTTTGGGCACTGTTGCAGCAGATATTAGCTGCATTTCGCGACTGAGTCGAGGTTGTTTGGTGGAGGTTTCAGGTGGGTGGTTGACTGGTGAGGTCGGCGAGTTTGAGTGTAGAGGGATCGGCTGGCGACGAGGGTCAGGGCTCGTTTGGTCACCGGTCTAGTGAGAGGTGGAATCGAAGAGTGGTCTGGTTAGAGAAATGAGCAGAGGCGGCGGCGGCTTCTGCTGTTGAAGGAGAGAAGTGGCGGCTGGGAGGTCTCTTCTTGGTCGATGAAGAAGGCAAGACGATGGGGGGCTGGTTTTTTACTGTTGCGGCTGGGTGCTCTAGGGTTTTTTTGTTTGGGTGTTCAAGAGAAATGGGGGAGGAAATTGAGTGGAGGTTCATTTGGTTATGTGTGAGTTGGGCCGGGTCGGGGCGGTACAGGGTCGGGGTGTTGGGCTGGCTGGGTAGGGAATTAGGTTGTGTATTGAATTACATTGGGCTTGGTTTTGCTATGGCCCAATTCCGATTTCCATACTACATTCCATGGTGTATCATATACATATGTGTGTATATATATATATATATATATATATATATATATATATATATATATATATATATATACTAACTCATAACACAATTAATTTTTACTACAATCATCCCACATAATCCCACTTAAATGTAAACCGTATAATTTTGATATTAAACACTAAAAAAAAATGCACAACATGATGTATATATTTTGTATTTTACTAATTTAAATAAATAAACACGCACACACAAAAATGCAAATGTAAGATAAAAATAACACAAAAATCACAAAAATCATGCTCAACACGAAACTATTTTATTTTTTTGAATTTTCTGGGAGTGATTCTCATGTAGGGCAAAAATTACGTGCTCACAGCTGCCCCTCTTTGCGCGTAAACATGAAGAGTTTTCGTGCAAAGATAAGTGAGCGGATACGAGCGATTTTTGCCTGTTCGAGCACCCCGTGTGAAGCGATTTTTGGCAAAGTTTGACCGAACCTTCGCTTCAAAGGTCTCCTACATATCCCTGGCTAAAAGGGAATCAGGTCAGTGTAGTTCGGGAAGTTTTGGTAGCTGGGACTACCATGACTGTTGTGATCTCGCTGTTATTGCTGTTACCGCTGTTACTGCTGTTGCCAATGCTTAACCGATCCCCTTATTACACCGTGCTAAACAAAATAAGAAGCTAGACTAAGTTACAGTACTACAAATTCTTATCTATCTCTTTTAACTTGGCCTTGTCAGGCTCCTTGCCATCCTGTCTGACTTGACGTTCCTTCTGATGTTTCTTCTCTTCTGCCAGTTGTTATTTCGGTCTATCTTGATTGCCGAACCCCGACCGTTGTTTCCTTCTTTATGATCTTTGAACTATTCTCCTTCGCAATCTGAATATATCTGTTCTGATCCTTGTTGCCTCCCTCTGCTTACGAACTTGGATTCATGCCGGAGATTTCTGTTACATTCAACCGCTTTCCTCCACCAAAATAGATCGCCACTCCATTCTCCGGGCGAGCTCCCTGACTTCAACCACTACTTCAAAATAAAATCGCCACTCCATTCTCCAGGCGGGCTCCCTGACTTTAACTACTACTCAAAATAAAATTGCCACTCCATCCTCCAGGCGGGCTCCCTGACTTCAACTACAACTTCAAAATTAAATCGCCACTCCATTCTCCAGGCGGGCTCCCTGACTTCATCTACAACTTCAAATAAAATCGCCACTCCATTCTCCAGGCGGGCTCCCTGACTTCAACTATAACTTCAAAATTAAATCGCCACTCCATTCTCCAGGCGGGCTCCCTGACTTCATCTACAACTTCAAATAAAATCGCCACTCCATTCTCCAGGCGGGCTCCCTGACTTCAACTATAACTTCAAAATTAAATCGCCACTCCATTCTCCAGGCGGGCTCCCTGACTTCATCTACAACTTCAAATAAAATCGCCACTCCATTCTCCAGGCGTCCCTGACTTCAACTACTACTGCAAAAATAAAATCGCCACTCCATTCTCCGGGCGGGCTCCCCGACTTCAACTACTACTTTAAAATAAAATCGCCACTCCATTCTCCGGGCGGGCTCCCCGACTTCAACTACTACTTTAAAATAAAATCGCCACTCCATTCTCCGGGCGGGCTCCCCGACTTCAACCACTACTTCAAATAAAATCGCCACTCCATTCTCCGGGCGGGCTCCCCGACTTCAACTATAACTTCAAAATAAGATCGCCACTCCATTCTCCGGGCGGGCTCCCGACTTCAACTATAACTTCAAAATTAAATCGCCACTCCATTCTCCGGGCGGGCTCCCCGACTTCAACTATAACTTCAAAATAAAATCGCCACTCCATTCTCCAGGCGGGCTCCCCGACTTCAACTACTACTCATTGATTTCCTCCTATCTTGATTACCTTCCTTTGCCTTTTGTACCATTTCCTTGTTCCTGCATTACCTCTCGGACCACCTTCTCTTCTGAATTATCCCGTCTTGGAATTGCTTTCCCCTAGGTCGTGTTACTTTTCTTCTGGCTGCTGGGGATATTTTTGGAACTGTTTACTTGCCTGCTGGGGATGATGCTGCTGAGGAAGTATTCTTTGTTTCCTTCACCCCTCATTCTCTTCCTTCTTCCCATGCCTCCTCCGGGACTCACGCTCTTGCCTCCTCGAGCAAATTACGGGATGTAATACTGCTGGGGGAATCTCGAATCCATTGTTCCATTTTTCCATCAACTGCTGGGGACGATACCAGGCTCAAAGATCATCCCATCGTTTCGTCTGGCCTTTCTCAAAACTATTCTGCTCGGAGCTGGTATTTCCCGAGATCTGGTATTGCTTTCTACCCTTACCCTCTGAGTCTTGGCTTTCAAGAAAATTTTCGCAACGGGAGAAAATTTTCTGCCCCAGTTTGATAAACTTCCGGACGGTATGCTTTTCCGCCAACGAACCTTCTTTTCCTGCTTTAAATCAAAGAAAAATTGTTAGTTTCAAAACGCAGTGAGTGGTCGTGCCACTCTTGTTGGGGCCATTCTCTTTTCTCTTTCAGCTGCTCGGCCTCTCTCGAACTTTAAAGACGACGTTGACGCTTGCTGGGGACGATGCTCCTCCCGCGAATGGTTTCTCATCTTTCCTTTTATTCCAATCTTTGGTTTGATCCGGCTCTTTTTAGCCGGTGATCTGTTGCGCGAAATCATCTTTCGGACATGCCACATGTGTCCATCATACTCCATAATTCTTGCGAACCTTCCACTCGGCCTGTCATCCCAATCTTACTATCGTAACGACTTCTGTCTTATTGCCTCGTTCCACGCCTATTCACTTTCAATATACTGCTTTGGGAGACTTGGTAGTAAGCTTTGAAAAATCAATTTTCGAAAATGAAAGAAAAGAAAAGAATATTGACCGCAAATGACAAAAGAAGAGAAAAACTTTTCTGAACTCAAAAATAGGAAAACTTATCTGAATGTGTGCCTGATCCAATGGTTATGCCGCGCCTTCGAGATTAAACTACCCAGTCTATTCATGTCAATCACTTTCTGATGCCGCGTTCTGCTAGAGGTAAACGGATGTCCAAACCTTGTCTCATGCAGACATCTTGTAACCATCTCGTCCTGTCACCTCACAGTGCCCTTCAAAGGGTTTTCACTAATGAGATTCTCTCATTTCTCTCTATCTCCCGTCGCCTTGAGGTGCCCGTAAAGGTTTTCACCGTAAGACTCTCTCATTTTATTTCTCTCAACTTCCTTCGCCTTAAGGTTCCCTCGAGGGTTTTCACCGTTAAGACTCTCTCATTTACGTTTTCTTTCCCTGCGGCGGGGTATCACCCCGAGATTCCTTCTAGAGCGTTATCCCCTTTCGGCTTGTGCATCCCGGATTCAATCGAGGGTCGGGATGTCACTCTTGGCTTTTGTTCACATGACTTGGCACTTCTCAAATACTGATCGAGAGGTCTTTCTGGTTCTTAATATGGTTTCTGCGCGTGAGGCTGAAGAAAGGGGGTTTAGCCTCAACGGTTAGCTTATTACAACTTTCGGAATCCACATTATATTTCCAACGAAACAATGACTTCTGCCCCAGTTTTGTTGCTTGGGGGATTTTTGATTTTTATTTTATTATGACCGAGCCGTGTGGCGCCTACGTATCCTTCTTGAGGAATCAGGTCGAACGTAGTTCACTTTTCTTGTATTCTTTCCTCTTTATTTTTTCTATTTTGTTACACATCTTCCTTGATGATTCCGAAAGAGGGTATATGAAAGAATAATTAAGGCTCAAATGGGGAAACAAAGGTTAAAGTGTTTGGGTAGTAGAAAAATTGCCTCTGTCATTTCATTCTCCGAAAAATGCCAAATACACACAAACGAAACCAAACGTTGACGAATGCATTAAAGAATTACACATAATATCTCTTGACTGCATCAGAATTGATAGCCATATCGGTGCATCTTCCCTCAACATCAGTCAGACATAGAGCGCCGTTGGATAATACTCTAGTCACCACAAAAGGTCCCTGCCAATTTGGAGCGAACTTGCCTTTCGCTTCGGCCTGATGGGGTAGAACTCTCTTCAGCACATGCTGTCCCACTTCAAATCTCCCGGGACGTACCTTCTTGTTATATGCTCTCGCCATTCTCCTTTGATACAATTGGCCATGACATACTGCCGTCAATCTCTTTTCATCGATCAAGCTCAATTGCTCTAATCGGGTTTTGACCCACTCGTCGTCATCAATCTCAGCTTCAGCGACAATTCGGAGGGATGGGATTTCAACTTCTGCTGGTATTACTGCTTCGGTCCCGTAC
Organism: Nicotiana noctiflora; assembly: GCA_032618575.1. Taxonomy (NCBI): domain Eukaryota; kingdom Viridiplantae; phylum Streptophyta; class Magnoliopsida; order Solanales; family Solanaceae; genus Nicotiana; species Nicotiana noctiflora. Next base: position 76,808 of record JASVEL010000201.1, on the reverse strand, counting down.
ACCAACAAGTAAGGAGTTGCACCTACCGAAGTCCGGACGGTAGTGCGATAACCCAACAGCACAAATGGTAACTTTTCATGCCACTGCCTAGACCCTTCTACCATCTTCCTCAATATCTTCTTTATGTTCTTGTTTGCTGCCTCGACCGCACCATTTGCTTTGGGACGATACGGTGTAGAATTTCGATGTGTAATCTTGAACTGTTGACATACTTCTTTCATCAATCCACTGTTAAGATTGGCACCGTTATCCGTGATGATTATCTTTGGAATTCCAAACCTACAAATGATGTGGGAGTGTACGAAGTCTACCACCGCCTTCTGGTCACTGATTTGAATGTTTTGGCCTCCACCCACTTGGTAAAATAATCAATCGTTACCAGAATGAACCTGTGACCATTGGAAGCCGCAGGCTCAATAGGTCCAATAACATCCATACCCCATGCTACAAACGGCCATGGTGCTGACATTGTATGCAATTCAGTCGGCGGAGAATGAATCAAATCTCCGTGTATCTGACACTGATGGCATCTTCGCACGAAACTTATACAATCACGCTCCATAGTGAGCCAATAATATCTTGCTCGAAGAATCTTCTTTGCCAATACATATCCGCTCATGTGTGGTCCACAAACTCCCGAGTGTATATCTGTCATCACTGTTGTGGCTTGACTTGCATCTATACATCTCAACAATCCCAAATCCGGGGTTCTTTTGTACAGCACCCCTCCACTAAGGAAAAATCCGTTCGCCAACCGCCGAATAGCTCGCTTTTGATCTCCGGTTGCTTGCTCCGGGTATACTCCTAACCTGAGGTATTCCTTGACATCATGAAACCACGGCTCACCATCCACCTCTTCCTCTATCACATTACAATAAGCGTGTTGATTCCGGACATGGATGTGTAATGGATCGACACGAACCTTGTCCGGGTGATGTAGCATCGACGCTAAAGTAGCTAGAGCGTCGGCAACCTCATTATGCATCCTTGGGATGTGTCTGAATTCTACTGATCGAAAGCGCTTGGTCAGATCATGCAAGCACCGACGATACGGGATAAGCTTTAAATCTCTGGTTTCCCATTCTCCCTGAATCTGATGTACCAGAAGGTCCGAGTCCCCCAAGACCAAGACGTCCTGTACATCCATGTCCACCGCTAATCGTAACCCTAAGATGCATGCCTCGTACTCATCCATATTGTTGGTACAATGAAAACGCAGTTGAGCAGTAACAGGATAATGATGTCCCGTTTCAGAGATAAGCACGGCCCCTATTCCGACTCCTTTTGCGTTCGCCGCTCCGTCGAAGAAAAGCTTCCACCCTGGATAACTCCAACCCATCAATCCCCTCAATCTGCAATACTTCCTCATCTGTAAAATACGTCCTCAAAGGTTCGTATTCGTCGTCAACGGGATTCTCGGCTAAGTGATCGGCCGGGGCTTGAGCTTTCATAGCCGTCCTTGTCACGTATATGATGTCGAACTCCGTAAGTAATATTTGCCATTTTGCTAACCTCCCTGTAGGCATGGGTTTCTAGAAAATATACTTCAACGGATCCAAACGCGAAATGAGGTAAGTGGTGTAAGAAGACAAGTAGTGTTTCAGCTTTTGGGCTACCCAAGTCAGGGCGCAACATGTCTTTTCTAGATGAGTGTACTTGACCTCGTGGACTGTAAACTTCTTACTGAGGTAGTAAATGGCCCGTTCCTTCCTGCCAGTAAGATCATGCTGCCCCAGTACGCAGCCAAACGAATTCTCCAAGACCGTCAGATAAAGAATCAGGGGTCTACCTGGCTCGGGCGGAACTAGTACGGGTGGATTTGACAGATACCCTTTGATCCGGTCAAACGCTTCCTGACATTCTGCCGTCCATTCTATCGCCGCGTCTTTTTTCAATAGACGGAATATGGGTTCACAGGTTGCCGTAAGCTGGGCAATAAACCTACTGGATGTAATTCAACCTTCCCAACAGACTCATTACCTCTGTTTTATTCTTCGGCGGGGGTAACTCCCGAATGGACTTGATTTTGGATGGGTCCAACTCAATGCCCCGTCGGCTGACGATGAATCCTAGCAGCTTTCCTGATGGAACTCCGAATGCGCATTTGGCCGGATTAAGCTTGATGTCGTACCTTCGAAGTCTTTGAAAGAACTTCCTGAGGTCGGCAACATGGTCTTCTTGACGCCTAGATTTTATGATCACATCATCCACGTACACCTCAATTTCCTTGTGTATCATGTCATGGAATACCGTAGTCATCGCCCTCATATATGTTGCTCCCGCATTCTTCAAACCGAACGGCATCACTCGGTAGCAATAAGTTCCCCACGGTGTGATAAAAGCCGTCTTTTCTGCGTCCTCTTCATCCATCAAAATCTGATGATATCCCGCATAACAGTCCACAAAGGATCCGATTTCGCGTCCGGCGCAATTATCAATCGGGATATGGATATTGGGAAGCGGGAAATTATCCTTAGGACTCGCCTTGTTGAGATTGCGATAGTCCACGCATACCCTGATCTTTCCGTCTTTCTTTGGCACCGGTACTACGTTAGCCAACCATTCGGGGTATCGAGTGACACGAATGACTTTCGCCTGCAACTGCTTGGTTACCTCCTCCTTAATCTTCACACTCATCTCCGTCTTGAATTTCCGCAGTTTTTGCTTGACGGGAGGATATGCCGGATCGGTGGGTAATCTATGAACCACTAGATCAGTGCTGAGTCCTGGCATGTCGTCGTACGACCATGCGAAAATATCTTTAAACTCCATGAGTGTTTTGATCAATTCTGCTCTCAGATTGGGTTCAATATGGACACTTATCCGGGTTTCTTTGACGTCATCCGCATTCCCTAGATTAACGGCCTCAGTATCATTTAAATTCGGTTTGGGTTTTTCCTCGAAGTGACTTAATTCTTCACCGATTTCTCCTACGGCTTCATCATCGCCGTACTCTGACTCACTCTCGTCACTTCTTATTTCATGCGTTATTATTTCCAAACCCGATTGACTTTCTAGACTGGGTTGATTAATCTTTAAGCACGCCATATCATTAAGATCAGTTGAAAGAAGGCTGTTCGGAAAAGTAAAAAGAAGGAAAAATAAACAAAATTAGACACGAAGGGAACCAAATTTTCATTAAGGAGAATGGTACAAGGGAAAACAAACTGCAAACTCAAATCAAAAACGAACTAAAAACAAACTGGATTTTACTCCGGGGACAAACCCCCAACACAAAATTTCGAAAGAAAAACAATCCAAGACAAACTACCAAGACTCCTTCCGGACGGGGAGAGGAGTAGCCTTCCAGTTATTCAGTTTTGCCTTTGGTCCCACAAATTGTATCTCGGCATGACTAGATCCTTCACCGTCCTCGAGCATACATACATCTGTGAATAGGTCCTCGAACTTCCTGAAGAACTCTTCATCTGGCCCGATCGTAGGACCGGGAATCTTTGTCGTTGGATATCCTCTTGCTCCGGACCTGACAAAAGATTGGGAAAGGCGTGGAACAGGCTTTGGGAGCACCCATGTCTTCTGCTTACTCCTTTTTGCTCGCCGGATGTCCTCTGATGTTGGCTGGAATCCCAAACCGAAGGTTCCCAAGTTCTCGACCACAGATACCGGTTGTATGATTCCTTGCAGAGATGCACCTAGACCTTTGCCGGGTATGAAACCATGTCTCAACATTTCATGCGCCACCATGACATCCGCAGTAATTGTTCTGTCACCGGGAATGCATTCCCCTTCCGGAACTCGGTTGGCGGACACCACATCGCAGACCTGATATACCCACGGCCCAACATCTTCTTCTGTTTCAACAAAGGGAATGATGGTGCCTGATTGTGGATCGTTCTCTCCATGGACGACGATCTCCTGTTGGTCCTATTCAAACTTGACGAGTTGGTGTAAGCTGGATGGAACTGCTCTTGCGGCATGGATCCATGGTCGCCCTATTAGGAGGTTATATGACACCACCATGTCCAACACCTGGAACTCCATGGTGAACTCTACTGGCCCAATTGTCAAGATTAGCACTATGTCACCAACCGACGCTTTGCCTCCTCCGTCAAACCCTCGAACACATACCCTGTTCTTGCGTACCCTTCCGATGTCTACTTTCAACTTGTCCAATGTAGAGAGAGGACAAATGTTAGCACTGGATCCATTATCGACAAGGACTTTGGTGACCACCGCCTCCTCACACTTCACCGTAAGATATAAGGCCTTGTTGTGCTCGGTGCCTTCCTCAGGCAACTCATCATCGGTGAAGGTGATCCGATTTGCTTCGAAGATCCTATTGGTGATCTTCTCCAAATGGCTCACCGAGATTTTATCCGGTACATGTGCCTCATTCAGGACTTTCATCAATGCTTGCCGATGTTCTTCGGAATGTATCAGCAAGGATAGCAATGATATTTGCGCCGGAGTCTTCTTCAACTGCTCTAAGACAGAGTAGTCATGCAGCTTCATCTTTTTCAAGAATTCTTCCGCCTCTTCATCGGTGACCGGCTTTTTCAATACTGCCGGAGTGGTCTTCCTCAATTCCGCAGGGGCAAAACATCTCCCCGAGCGGGTCAACCCTTGGGCTTCACAAACTTCCTCTTTCACTTCCTTTCCTTTGTAGGTCGTTGTAATCCGAGCATAATTCCATGGGACAGCCCGGCTATCAGTTACTGGCAACTGTGTTGCCGGCTGGATGATGAAAGGATCCATTCGAACGCCTGCTACTGTCAAGATGGGCTTGATTGCTGCCCCCGGTACAACTATCTTGGCCGGCTTCACCGGTACTTCGTTCACACTTTCCTTTCCTGCTTCCGACTCTCCTGGTATGTCCTTCTTGCAACTGGGCGACTCATCAAGGCTTGGCCCTTTTCTCGTTCCTGCCTCGCTAGACTTAATCATCATTACAGTCTGAGAGGCTTTCTCCTTTCCTTCCTCCGCCCGTACCAACTCGATCATGTTGGTCTCATGATAAGTTGGAAGCGGGTTTTGGTTGATGTTGGGCTCTGTTGGAGTCTGGACCTCAATCTTGCGAGTGTCAATGAGCTCCTAAATGGCCGTCTTTAGCCTCCAACACTTTTCTGTATCGTGCCCTGGGCATCCCGAGCAGTAGGCACAATTTACTGAATGGTCCAGGTTCTTCGGGAGGGGGTTTGGTAGCTTAGCTTCAACCGGATCGAGCAATCCTACTTGCTTCAACCGGTGGAACAGACTGGTGTAAGACTCTCCTAAGGGAGTGAAAGTCTTTGGCCTCGGCGCCCTGTCGCCCCTGAATGCCTGGTTCGGACGGAAACTCGCGCCCGAGGGGTTTCTGTAAGCTCTTGGGGGTGGATGATTGTTCTGGGGGTTCGGTGCACGCCACGGTGCATGAACGGGAGGTGCAGAATAGGACTGTGCATGGTGGACAGTAAAATGGGGATCAGGTGCGGGATAGTAATGTTGCGGGTGGCTATATGGGTTGTGAGAGTAATTTTGGTGGTGAGGTTGGGGTGGGCTATATTGGGGTGCGGGGCCTCTATTTCTGAACCATGCCCCGGACTCGACGGCCGCAACTTCCTCTCTCCTCTTTTTCCCCAGTACTCCTCCAGTACCACTTTGGATAGCTTGAGTGGTGGCTTTCAATGCTGAGTAACTCATGATCTTGTTGGCCTTCAAACCTTCCTCGATCATACCCCCCATTTTTATCACCTCAGTGAATGATTTGCCTACGGACGTTACCAGATGTCCGAAGTAGGTGGGCTCTAATGTCTGCAAGAAGTAGTCCACCATCTCGCTCTCTCTCATCGGCTGATCTACCCTGGCCGCCTGTTCCCTCCACCGGAAACCAAATTCCCTGAAGCTTTCGGTGGGCTTCTTCTCTAATTTTAACAATGATAGGCGGTCGGGGATTATCTCAAGATTGTATTGGAACTGGCCGATAAAAGCTTGAGCCAAATCGTCCCACGTAAACCATCTACTGGGATCCTGTCTAGTGTACCACTCCAGCGCAGATCCTCCCAGACTCTGGCCGAAGTAAGCTATCAGAAGCTCGTCCCGTCCTCCGGCCCCTCTCATTTTACTGCAAAACCCTCGCAGGTGGGCTACCGGGTCACCATGCCCCTCGTATAGGTCGAATTTGGGCATTTTAAACCCTGCTGGCAACTGGACGTCCGGAAATGGACACGGATCCTTATAGGCGACGCTGACCTGGTTGCCCAAACCGTGCATGTTCCTGAAGGACTGCTCCAGGCTTTTAACTTTTCTGACAACTTCCTCGTGTTCCGAACTTTGGAAGTGCTTTTCCGGTTCTGCCGGATTATCCCAGTGAGGTGTATGTGATTGTGGTTCAGGAGCCCTGAAAGTAGGCTCTGGAGGATAGTAAGAATTGTCATGGATCTGAACATATGGCTCGTTGGCCGGCCTTTGCAGAGGAGCAGGTGGAGGCGCCACAAAAACAGGGGGGGCTGGAGGAGGATTTGGTTTGGTTGGTGGAATGTGGGTGGCATATGGGTTCTCCCCCTGAAAGTATGGATAGCTTGGGGCGCTTGTTGAAGGATCGATGGGCGGATGTTCCGGAGCTGAGGCGAGAGTAGGGCGGTTTGGTGAAGACTGTTCCCTGGCCCAGGCCAGGTGCATCTCTGTTATCCGTTGTTTTAACCGGTCTACCTCTTCTTTCATGATTTGTAGCTCGGATTTTTCTTCCTCGAGACTCTTGCCAGAACTAGACATGCTTACTGTAATCGGTCCTTTGGATCTAGTACGGTAGTGATGGCTGGCCAGTATATTCTGTCAAACCAACTGCTAAACTTTTCTGGAAATGCAACAAACTTGTTAGTTCACCGAGTTTGACAGATATGTTATAGCACGTTGGATGCAATGCACCTAACCAAATAGCCCTTTCTACATGTACTCTTAACATGCGTCATTCCGGCCCTTTTTCTTTTTCTTTTCTTTTTCTTTTTTTTTCCTTTTTCGACTATCTTTGCAAGCCTTATTGTTATTTAACCTTTGGATTCTTTTCCTTTCTTTTTAGTGGTGGTCGAATCTTATGTGGATTGCCTACGTATCACGACCCCGCGTGAATCAGACCGAGCGTAGTTCTGGTAACAGGATTGTGGCAAAATTCGGTAGCTTTCATATCAAATAAAACCTTAAAGTTACAAAACGGATCTTACAACATAAAAGGAATGCTTGACTCGAAAACGTAAAATAACATGCCAACTGGCTTGACCCAATATTTCAAAAATACATTTTTAATCAAAGGTCTACTCCTCTAAAATTCCTAGGGGCCCGCGAGGCATCATTCGGCCTTGCCGCGGGCCTGGGTGTGAGGTCCTTGTGTAGTCCCCTTAATTCTTCCATGATCCGATGAACATAACCCATAATTGAGGCGAAGAGGTCGGCGCGGGGCATTCGTTCACAAGCTAGGCATTTCATGGTGACATAGTGCCCGATTTCTCCAATTCGGTCCTTGATCATGTCCCTTTCTCTGAGTAGCCGCTCTATCTGCTGGTTTTTCGCCCCCAATCTTCGAGCGTTGTTGGTGACTTGGTCTAGGAGCCTGTCTATTTGTTCTTGCAGTCGAGCCATCAAGTTGTGGCAACGGTCGAGGTCTGCTCTGGCATCTTGGGCTTGCTTAAAAACCCGCTCTCTGAGGACAACATTTGCTTCCCTTAAACTGGTGACGATATCAGTGTAATCCTCTTCCACCCGTTGTAGGTGAAGTGCATGTTGATGTGCCTCCTTTCTCCAGCCAGCTCGGATCCTCACTATTTGGGCCTTAGACTCTTCCAATTCTCTTTGGACATCGGCAACTTGGCTTTTCAAACCCTTTATCAATTTTTCGTCTGCCCGACTCCTCAACTGTCTATCAGCATCCCTTTTCATTTGCTGGATTTGAGCTCTCAGAAAGTCATTTTCTTGTGCCAACTTCTTTTTATCTCCTTCGTTGGCGGCGGCTTGCACATCCCTTTCAAATTGAAGATCTTGGACCCGTTGCTCTATCTTGCCAATCCTGGTTCTGTAAACCTCTTCCTTAGCCAACCAGTCCCATTGGTCTTGGGACGCTTCAGCAAATTCCCTGAGGTGAGGTCTTTTGGCTGGCCTTTCACCCGATGTTTCTCCTTTGTACCAAGTTAGATATCCGGGTACAACCTCTCCTCTAGCTCGATCCCGCACACAAGTGTTTGCCTCTAGATATTGACATTTGCTCCAGATTTGGCGGACCCTCGCTTCCGGGAATTGGCCATCGGGACCAATTTCAATAACCTGGGTACTCAGGTCTTCTTCTTTGGGTACTATCTGGCACCTCCCGAGCCGTCTCAACACCCGATGGGGCGCATAAGGTTGAATGCTTTTAAGTCCCATTAAGAGAAAGGGGGACCTAGCCGCTGGCATGTACACGATTCTGTCTATCTGCAACCAACCCAACGTCCATTGTATTTGGCTTGCGTTGAGAGCCTGAAAGTATGCCCTCCATGCCAATGTTCCTTCAAGCAAGACGACCCTATCAATCCTTGTATAGAATTCGCTTATGCAAGTTTTCTCAACCAGACCATATCTCAAGAATTGGGTGCGGCGACACAGGTGCTCGATCATCCACATTTGCAGCAGTAAATTACAGCCTTCGAAAAAATCTCCCCCGGCTTTGCAGATTGTGAGGGCTCGATATATGTCCGATAGTATCATAGGAGCAAGAGTACTTTCGCTTTGGTCAAGCAAAGTACTGACGACTCCGGCTAACTTTATATCAATGTTCCCGTCTTTCCTCGGGAATACCACGAGTCCTAAAAAGGCTATCATGAAAGCAACTCGTCTGTGCTCCTCCCATTTCGGGCGATTACCCTTGCTGCATAATTTGTTTTCTGGGTCGTCGAAACCTCCCGCATGACCGTACCTTTGATAGATGAAGTTCAAAGTACAAAACCCTCGTGCTAGATCCGGGTTACGTACCGTCCTGGCCGTCTTTAGTGAATCTAAAAACCGATGTACGGCGACAACCCTGGGGGCGATTAGATATTGATGCCCCAATGGTATATCGGTGTTTCCAATGTATCCGGTCATTTCCTCAACAGTTGGGGTGAGCTCGAAGTCCGAGAAGTGAAAGACATTGTGCGCGGAGTCCCAATATGTGACTAAGGCTCTTATGATGTCCCCCCGGGGTTTTATTTCAAGCGGACCCGTGAGACCTTTCAAATACTTTTTAACCTCATCCTGTCCTCCTTGGCCTAGATCATTCCACCATAGCCGTATTTGTACCGGGATTTTAGTCATGAGTGAAAAGGGTTCATTTTGAATCGTGCTCATCCTGCACATTTATTTAAAGAAATCGATCATTTTGGCTGGCAATGGTTTTTTTTTCAAAATTTACAGATTTTGGTATATATTTCTGAAAAATGGCAAGTTGGACCCGACGGGGGTTGCCTACGTATCTCACCTCCGTTGAGAATCAAACTCGCGTAGTTCGATCCGTCAAGACAAACTATTTCTTTTATTGACCGACAAAAACACACTTTGTTAAGAAATACATTTTCCTTTATTGACCGACAAAGAAAACATATTTTGTTAAAAAAAAACACATTTTCTTTTATTGGCCGACAAAGAAAACACATTTTATTAAGAAACACATTTTCTTTTATTGACCGACGAAAAAAAAACACATTTTGTTAAGAAACCCATTGTCGTCAAAGTCAACCTTCCGTTGTCTCTTATTAACAAACTATTGATTCTGTTGGTAAGACCCATTTTTGTATTTTCCGAAAATATCTATTTGCCCACACTGTTTCCTTTTGTTTTTTTTTTCGTTTCTTAAAAGCCGGTCAGCATGCAAGTTCGAATAGATGCTTGAAACAAACATGGCATAGCAGGATGGTCTTTTATTTCAGGTTGCCTGTCCTAGACGGACCCAACCCCTGTGTTGAGTCCCCTAAGTCAAATGCAGCGTGATGCAAATAAGCGTTTCCTACTAGGGATCCGGCATGAAGTCACGTTATTCTATGTTTAAAAACCTGGGTATGTGTTCTAGACTGTGTACCCGAGCGGACAACTCGAGTTGAGGAAGGAGTTCCTTTCCGGGAACCAAAAGGCCAACCGGCTTAGAAACTTTCCGAGCCTCTTAATTATTTCGGGTATGACACTAACAGAATAGGGAGTCTCAACCAGTGAGCACATCCCCGGGGGTGAGAAGTGAAGGGTTTGCGGCACAGTTTTATATACAGTTCACGTAATATCAAAGCGGTAAACACATAACAGTTTGTATGTACAGTGCAGCTAGTATCAAAGCGGTAGACATGTAGTACGTTGATTAAACATGTGGTAAAATCAGATATAGACAAAACAACAATTTAACTGAGCTCGAATTCTTAGACCCTGAACCGAAGTTCAGAGGTCAAAACATCCCCAGCAGAGTCGCCAGAGCTGTCACACCTCCTTTTTACGCGCACGTGAGAGCATAAGGGAGTTTTTTCCAATTAAAGGACAATCGAGACGGGATCAATTTATTAAATTCAGAGTCGCCACTTGGAAAAATAATGGTGTTCCAAGTCACCGGTTTAATCCCGAACCGAGGAAATTTATGACTCTGTAATACAGTCTGCGAAACTAGAAATCTGGATAAGGAATTCTGTTAACCCGGGAGAAGGTGTTAGGCACTCCCGGATTCCGTGGTTTTAGCACGGTCGCTCAATTGCAATTTTTGTTTCTATCCGATTCTTTTATATATTTTAACTATGTGCTTTTAATGCTCCGCTCTTATTTTTAGAAGAATTGCGACGTTACGAAAACACATTTCGAGCCGCACCGTAACCAGTACGCCTGCGACTCTAATGTATTTCAGTTCCGCCGAGAGGAAGATTTGGGTCACATAAATGCACACCCGTATTCAGGAAAGTAATTTTATTTCAAGTCGTGCCTAAAGAGTCTATCGTCTATTTACTTTGGGAAAAGGACCGTGAAATTCACTAGACGGTCCTTCCAAGTCTAAGTTTTCATGACAATTATTCGAGGGCCCCACAATGGTGTATTTTTGGCGAGGCTCGTCTTGTTTATTTTAAAAGGACAATCCTAAAGTGACTACATTTTTCTACTAAGTTCGTCTCTAAATAAAAGAGAAAAGGTCCTAATTTATTGCATGTTTATAAGCTCGGACCTCTTATTAGTTATTAAATCAATGTGAACGGAAATTGCATTCGAGCTTGCATAAGGGAAATTGTTTTATGCCTTATTCTACAAGCGAATAATACTAAAACTAAAATTATAAATAGCATACGAATTTGACAAAATATCAGAACAAACTAACCATTCTCTAATTAATTTAAACCGACAATATTAGATAAATTGAGCCGATGGAGTTAACTATGTGTGATACAAAAGTCATTTTTGAACTTCATGCTAACGTTCATCACTAACATTAGTTACTAATTTTATTCAAATTGCTATTTAAAGCGATGTTATTTACTCAAGTAACCTAGTAAATTCCGAACTAGATACATCAAACTAACATTTTTGATTGATTATTTTTCCACATAATCCATTGTCTTATACGCAGTGAGGGTGTTGTGGTCTCGAAATAAAGGCGAAGCCCGTAATCGCTTTTGTTCTAACTAATAGAGCCTATCGCATACAAAACTCTTCATGGCCTAACTCATGGATTACTTATTGTATCTTGCAAAAAAAAAAAACCTAGCTGTAAATTATCTTCCTTAATAACAACTGAACCCCTGTTTTTTCATTATCATAATAGAAGTATACTAAACCTTCAAATGAATGCTCACTCTATTATATTAACAATCGTTAAATCAAAGCTACTAACTCTTTGATTGTTAGCTGCATACTACTAACCATAAGAATCTATTACTAACATGAAACAGAACCAAAATTATCTAAAGTTCTGAAAACTCATTAGCGTTACAGTCCAAACCCACTGTCAAAAATAACGAGAAACTAATTACACATTCATCCGGAATTAACTCAAATTACTATGATACTTTAAAGTACGAACTTCATAACATATTTCTTAAGTTGATATCAGTTTGCAAATGAAAACAGTGACGCTGAAAGAGATCCACAAAAGGAGGAATCGTCACTTCAATTTACTCCCGTAAAGCATGAGTTTACAAATGTGTACCTGGAAATTGTCAAAGATGAAAGGCTACGGTATCAGCTAGGCAGTAATAGCAACAACAGCAGCAGTGATCCAACGATAACAACACACCACAACAAAACAGCGAGAAAAACACAACAAAGACAGCCGCAACTGTGTGCAGCAGCCGCGGGCAGCAACAGTATGCAGCAGCCGCGAAGAACACGGCAGCAACAGCAGGCAGCAACGATGGCAGCAACAGTGTGCAAACCGAAACAAACAACAGCAGCAACAGTGTGCAAACCGAAACAAACAACAGCAGATACGCCACAGTCAAACAGCAACAAACAACCCGAGAACAACAGCAACCAAACGACCACTATGCAACAGTGTATACAGTGTGTGTGTGTGTGTAGGAATATCTCTGTCTATGTCTTTCTTCTTTTTCCCTACTCTCGAATTAAATCCCTCTTTATAGCTCAAAAGACCCCTCTCCCTAAATGACTTCTTGATTCAAGTTAAATGGTTCCCCATGCTTACTTGTTTGGTTCCCCATGCTTACTTGTTTGGTTCCCCACTAACACTTGTCTTTTCCTTAATTAATTCAAAAGTTATGGGCAACATGTTTAATTACTTCTTTTAACATCTTCCAAAGCCACTATGTCTTGTTCCTCACTAAGTATTAAACAATACCTCTTTTTTAATGTTATTAGTGCTTAGTGGATAAAATACTTTAACATAAATAATTCTTTAAGTTTTCAATTTCCATATTACCCCTACTTCTCAAGACTTATTACATTCCTAATTTCTGTATTTTACTCCTATTTTAACACATTTTCAGATTTGTATTTAACAAATAGCCACAATTAAGTGACTATTGCTCAATTAACCCATTAACCCTTCCAACTACTTTAAATTCAGATTATTTCACTAATTAAAATCATCTTTCATCAATAGCCGACCTTAAGCAGTCTTACAAATACAGCCACTTATGATTAATTATCCGATTAACAAGACTCGAGGGAACAATTGATAGATGGTGAGTCTTATTACTCGAGCTAACTAGTCGCAATTGATTCTATTTAGTAAGAACACCTTAGGTTGCTACGAATCGTATGATTTCAACTATTGACTTAATGTGAGTCTCAACTAGTCTAAGGGACGAAATCACTAATCGAGCTTTAATCATTAACTACAGCTATAACCAATACATCCTAAATGTTATTCAATCATCGAATCCACTAATCAATCAATTAATCCACTTGAACTTTCAAAAACAGAATCAAACAGGTTCAAATATTTCCCATTATCAATGGGTCAACTAACCAAGACTTGTCAAATTAGAAGAGCCAACAGAATTCAGAAAGAGGGCCATTTCCCCGACAAACAACAGAAACTAACAATTTAAAAGATTCACAAGATATTTGCAATGCATTTAGTAGACTAATCAAATCGCAGAATACTTATTCGACCTAATATTAACAGAAAAAACTAATTAATACTAGTAAGTGAACCTAATTAATCTATTATCAAAATCAGAAGCATTTAACTCTAACAAAGATTAATACCAAATTAACCAAAACAAATCCAATAATCAACTAGTAATTCCCAACAATCAAAAATATGAAACATGAAACAATAAGTAATTCAAAATCAGAAATCAGAAATCAACAAATATGGTTATAATAGAAACTAACAATTATTCAATTAATTAGCAGAAACTAACATATCCTAGTAAAAATCAAAACCAGTCGTAAATCTAACAATCATCGATTCGGCGAGAACCAAACACGGACAATTATTAACAATAAACAAGAAACAGATTCAAAACTGAAACATCATATTAACAGATTCTAAAAAATGACGGAAAGAGACGAGGATCACTTAGTATCAGAACAACGGGACCAAATGAACACTATAAACATACTGAACGAAAAGAAATTGAATTCATATGCAAGATTGATAGGCAACGAAGAGAAAAGAACCAAAGGATATTCGAAACAAAAGTAACAGCACGCAATTACTGAAATAATCGTAATCTGTACAAAACACCTTGACACCACCTATACGAAACCAAAGCATCGACAAATTCAGAAAGCAATCAGTCAGAATTTTATGGTTACTATTTATTCTCTCCAATACCCTTTAACACTTTATAAATTTCTTTATTCACAGTATCAATTAAACAAAGCATTTGATCATCCAAAGTTCATTATAATCCCCTAATATGGCCAACTTCAGATTACTCTAATGAGGAAACAAACACATCACCATAGCCATATATCATAAATTTATTCAACTTTGAAGCCATCAAAATGTTAATCGAAGCTCCTTAAGGCCTTGTATCTAAGTGAATAACTGTAACAGACAATCAAAAACTCATTCTAATCATTAAATCCACCCGAACATGGAGTAAACCAGCAGACATGAAGCAACCGAATAGTAGAATATCAGTAAAACAGAGCGATGGAGCATAGCTAATGAAGCAACAAAATCACGATGTCAAGCAAAATAGAGTAGAAAGAATGAGAAATGAACCTCAAATGAATCTGAAAATTAAATGTGAGGCAATTTTGGACGAACAGCGAATAGGAATTCGAATCGGCACCGAGTCTTCGACTCCAAGCTCGACCTCAATCACACTTTCTTCTACATGACATACGGAGACGGAAACACCAAATGCGACTTTCAATTTAACAGGGCTCGAAGCAGAATCACGGAGGAATACCAACAGCAATGAAAAAGTGCCAACGTGAAGTGAATCATCAGAAAATCAAACGAGAAAACCAATACAAACGGGACCAAATCGGAATGGATGACCATATCGAGAAAACCAATACAAACGGGATCAATTTCCAACGATTAACTCCGAATGGATGACCATAATCGGAACAGCGGGCAAGAATCGACGACCTCGAACGGAACCTCGGGTTCGCAAGCGAATAACTCGTCAACTCGACTCAAATCTATGGTGGCGTTTTGGGCACTGTTGCAGCAGATATTAGCTGCATTTCGCGACTGAGTCGAGGTTGTTTGGTGGAGGTTTCAGGTGGGTGGTTGACTGGTGAGGTCGGCGAGTTTGAGTGTAGAGGGATCGGCTGGCGACGAGGGTCAGGGCTCGTTTGGTCACCGGTCTAGTGAGAGGTGGAATCGAAGAGTGGTCTGGTTAGAGAAATGAGCAGAGGCGGCGGCGGCTTCTGCTGTTGAAGGAGAGAAGTGGCGGCTGGGAGGTCTCTTCTTGGTCGATGAAGAAGGCAAGACGATGGGGGGCTGGTTTTTTACTGTTGCGGCTGGGTGCTCTAGGGTTTTTTTGTTTGGGTGTTCAAGAGAAATGGGGGAGGCAATTGAGTGGAGGTTCATTTGGTTATGTGTGAGTTGGGCCGGGTCGGGGCGGTACAGGGTCGGGGTGTTGGGCTGGCTGGGTAGGGAATTAGGTTGTGTATTGAATTACATTGGGCCTGGTTTTGCTATGGCCCAATTCCGATTTCCATACTACATTCCATGGTGTATCATATACATATGTGTGTATATATATATATATATATATACTAACTCATAACACAATTAATTTTTACTACAATCATATATATATATATATATATATATATATATATATATATATATATATACTAACTCGTAACACAATTAATTTTTACTACAATCATACCACATAATCCCACTTAAATGTAAACCGTATAATTTTGATATTAAACACTAAAAAAAATGCACAACATGATGTATATATTTTGTATTTTACTAATTTAAATAAATAAACACGCACACACAAAAATGCAAATGTAAGATAAAAATAACACAAAAATCACAAAAATCATGCTCAACACGAAACTATTTTATTTTTTTGAATTTTCTGGGAGTGATTCTCATGTAGGGCAAAAATTACGTGCTCACAATATCCAGTTGTCTAAGATAGAGGAAAACTTTAAATAGCGTATTTCATGCCTCAATGGTAATATGTATCATATTGTATCATAGATACTTATTTTACTATAAACTATAAAAGGTGCTATAGAAAATATTATTTTAAAATAATTTAAATTTAAAATAAATAGGATATATACCTTTTCTTTGCCATTGGTATGTGAGGTTAAATTTCCTTTTGTATATAACAAATTTGTGTCCAACTCCTTATTTCATTGTATAGGCGAAAACAAATGGGGTCTAAGTAAAAAAAGGTAAGTACAATTTTGAACAAAGAGCATAGAAATGGGCATGCGCTAGTAACTTTAAAATTATTAGAAATTGCATTTGTTTGCTCATATATACACTTTTTTGGAGATGGGAATTGCAGATTCTACTTTTTCCCTACCCAACTTGTTAGGAGTTGAGCATGCGCTACTTTTTTGTTTTTTGTTTTGTTTTTAGTCAATGTTTTATCCCTGTAACAACTAATTCAAATTTGTATTTTTATTTGAAATCTTATCTTACCTATATGTGTAATATCTTGTTTTGTCTGTATTTCTTTTACAAATATTTTAATCCCTTCTTATCAATTTATATGATTTTTTTATATGAGACGTTACGCACTATTTAACGTTATGTTTTTCATAATATTATTTTGTACACTTAACAATGTTAAAAAATTCAACTTTATTTAACAATTCAATTCTAAATTTTGATATATTATTTTCTCTATTTAAACAATTTCTTTCACTATTACATATGTAATAAACAAGGAAATGTAAAATCTTTAATTCCATGTTCAATTGAAAATTATCGTATAGATTGAATAAATGTTATATTGTTATTAAATAATAAAAGAACAAGAGCAATATTACAGAGAAAGAGAAAGGGAATTTTTATTAAATTTTGGGATGATTTACAACGGGGTAAGCAGGGGCGGATCTATGTGGAAGTTTCCGGGTGGTACGCCACCCGCAAGCTTCGGCAAAAACATTACATATATATGTATATATGTATAATAAATATGATATATATTTAAAGTGCCACCCTATAAAACAAAAGTGGCAAAGGTGCAAGTGGCAAAGGCCTATGTTTTCATTCAATAGGGCACGAGTTCAATTCCAGGTGGGAGCAAATAATTTTTTGGCTTACATTCAGTTGCAATTTTAGGGGGTCGGCACCCGTAACCCCTAAATCCTGGATCCGCCTCTGGGGGTAAGACCCCTCTATTTATAGGAATAAAATGACTTAGTCACAAAGTAAAACTCTCTACAAAATAAACATTCACTCCAAATAGAATTCTATTCATAACATGTATTATCTAATTTGATTTTTTGGATATTGATTTTGACTTTTTTTTAATCAGTTGCTCATTTATTGTTCACAAACGATATATAGGTTTTGCCGTAGATTTGCGGCATTCACAACTCAATAAAAAGTTAGTCAATTATTACTAAGCTCCAAAAATTATTTTGAATAGTTCTTTTTAGTTCTTTTTTTTTCGACTTACTTATGAATTGAAAAACGAAGATACCTCTACAAATATTCGTGCTCCCCTCTTAATTTGCTGAAAAATTACCTTGACTTTTATTTTCACCTATTTACAATTTGTTGTTGTAGTCTTGTCTCTTAAAATTTGACAAGCATGCATGTTAGCCTAGAAAAAACATTAAACACTTAATTAATATAAAACTTAGTTTCAATACACCTATTATATTTTTCTTTTAATGTTTAAGTGGAGTAGACGTGCAGTACATATTTGGAAGATTTTCTTCTTTTTAACGTGCTATTCAAATTTTTTTTATTGAAAATGAGTCGTATAAGATGCTAGAGGACAATAAATTATTAATAAAATTTGAGTAGACCTAAATATTTCTTAGGTCAACGGCAAAATAATTGACTTTATTGACGAAGTAAAAATGCTAAGGATTATGAATTGAATTATGTGAATGATCAAATATTAAAACTTGCATTATTTACATGATACCAATTTTGTTATTTATTTTATGTGTAACAAATTCTTTAACGTATGAATCTGACAATTTGATTTATTGAATTAAACAATATGTGAATACAAGACCTCTATTTTTTCTAAATGTGTGAAATAATACCTAATTCAATGTAACCAAAAACGCACAATGCCAATAGTTTCTGTCAAGAAATAGACCGTGCTTTCATTTTGATTAATTTGCAACGATAACATTAAAGAGAAGTGATATCCTCAATGCTGTACCAACAAGGGTTGTGGTGGAGTGGTATGTACTCCGTTATCCTTAACCAGATGTCTCGAGTTTAAACCCTTTGGTATGAAGTTGCCTTTGTTAGAAAGAGCTATATCCCAATGTGGAGCTTTCCGGCGCGAAACCGATTTTAATCGATCCCCAATATAAGTATCGGACACCAGATAAAAAATTAAAAAATATCGTTTTAATGTCACTGTTAAAAGTGAACAAGAGGACTTTCCCCCTCGAAAATCATTACTAACAACAAATTTACAAAAACAGGGATGACAATGATAACAATATTTTAAACAAATATTCTATAATATATTTGTTTGATAAGTGTTGTCGTGCCATGTTCATTTTAGCAGTATTAGAGGTTGTTAACATCGTAAAGCTCTATTAAATAGTAATTATTTGGGGATAAAAGCAATGGTATTTGACTATAATTGAAACTGCCAGTTTTGTATTGATAGAAAATACAACCTTATGTTCTAAGTTATCGTTCCTTAGCATTGTAAGTCACTGCAAATAATTATTTAATCCTTAATTAATCTTCATTTGTCGTATGTTTTCTACTTTGTTTATTGTTTAATATATTTATATATATGCTAGATCTATGCTTACGCTACATATACATGCATGATTGATGAATCATCTCGTTATAGTTTATGTGCATTGTTGAAAACAAATAATATAATTTGTACCGTTCTCCTTATTATCACATGATTACGTATTTGTTATATATCTATATATCTTTACTTTCATAATTTACGTAATGGATAACTCGATCGTACTTGAAAATTTTCCGCCAACAATTCAGTTTATAGTGGTTTCTGAAAGTTATATGGCTGTCTTAATAATTAAGAAACAGTCCAACCATTAAACTATATACATATATATATATATATATATATATATATATATATATATATATATATATATGTTGGATTTTGCTGTTTAATAACAAAAGAAATATGAATGAAAAATGGTGGGAAAAGAAATGGAGGGAAGTGAAATTTTGAATGAGTTCATTTTACCAATACACTTTGTCCCTGATAGAAAATCTTTGTGTATATATAGAGAAACTCATCTTTTAGCTTTTAAAGAGATAAGAAGAAGGCAAGCCTAGCGACGACGCTTTGTCAAAGATTGATGATTAATTTTTTTGGACAAAATTCTTTTCAAATATTTAATTAATTATTAAAGAAAATTCAATTCGAAATAATCCATGACCCGCGACCGGTCCGGTCCGACCCGTTTTTCTTTCCCGGATTATTTTAAATCCGTTTTACATTTCCCACAATATTTTCAATAGTTATGGTTGTTTTGAAACAGTACCAAATTGGCTATAAATATTCCTTCAAATCCCAGAATATTTGCTTACGAAATTTTCTGATAATCTTCTTCTTCTTCTGCACGAAAATTCCAGTGTGTTTTACAGCCTTCGAGTGGTTCGCTGTTCATCGGCGTTTTTAGTACCAATACTCCGGTGAGTTAAATCATTCTATCTTGGGAGGATATATTTCAGAACCTCGGGTACTTGAGGAGAATAATTTCTTTAAGGACACACTGTGTATTCAGTAGGTTCGATTTGTTCCTATCCACTTTCGAAATTTATTTTGAAGTTCAAATACTGTTTTTCGGAATTTATTTCTACTAACTTTTTATTTCTGTTTTCAGAAAAATTATTATTTTTACTTATTTACATCAATACATATATATATATATATATATATATATATATATATATATATATATATATATATGTTAGGACACGTGTTAAAAAATATTTTGTGTGTGTGTGTTTGGACACGTGCTAGTATATAAGTTTTTTTAAAAGCAACGAAGTTAATATTAAAATACATTTGTAAAGAGTATTGTGAATTTTAAAAGACTGAAACTGATGAATGGTGAGCCTATACAACCGACTTGATTGTTGAATGCAAAATTATTAGGTTCTATATGAAATTGCACTAACTTAAGTAAGGTAGGTACTACTTGTAGTGAAATTACTTTTGATGTTACTATATATAAACATGTGATATGATCATTCATTGTTTAATACTTTCTTTCATGTATAGGGTGGTCAGCTGACCACCCTTCGCCAAAATATTACGAAAAATTGTATTATGTATATAAGTAAAATATTGATTTTAGATGTATAAAATCTATATTAAACATCCTTTATCCGAAGTTTTTGTCTACTTCTTTCAAATTTAAACACCCTTAAAAATATTTCTGGTCTTCGCCACTGAACTTTCTCATAAAAGATGTTGTTGGTGTACGTTCTATAGAAAAATCAAACTGTAATATAGTTTTTCATTAACTAATTATATTGGTTCTTCTTAACTCCTCGAGCTCGATGACTTCTCCTTTTATACTCATTAAAAAAAGATTCTTCCTTTCATTAAAAAAACGAACTTGCTAGGAAATAGTAAATAAACACACTGAAAATTAATAGCCAAAAAAATAATCCACAAAATTTCCTCAATCTCTACGATAAGTTCTTAACAATAAGGTAAAATTATTTCAACTTGCGATTTTGTAATATAAATTAAATAATTATTTCTAAGATAAATTAAACTTGCCTTGAGAAAAATATCACGTTTTATGGATATATGATTAAGTAAACTTGCCTTGCATAGGAAGATTTTTCGTAAACAAAGATATCCAGTTAACAAAAAAAAATCAAGAAATATTGAAAAATTAATAACTACATAAGCTCACAACTAAGTGACATTTTCTCATTCTCATCCCGTCTCAAGCATTTAGTTCGTCTTTTACTCCTCTTTTTAGACTAAATTATTGCCCATATTTGACTGTCAGTACAGTAAATTATTATTAATTACTATAATTACTATAAACAACAACAACAACAACTACCCAGTATGTTCCCACAAAGTGGGGTCTGGGGAGGGTAATACGTACACAGGCCTTACCCCTACCCGAAAGGGTAGAGAGGCTGTTTCCGGCCGACCCTCGGCTCAGAAAAAGAGAGAGAAAATCAACAAACAAAACAAAACAAAACAATGTTAGTGAATCCGGGATAAATCAAATAAATAATTATCTAAACATAAAACCAAAAGTAGAATGACATGCAATAATACCAATCGGTTACTACCATAAGAGGCACAACACAATACATTAATTAACTATAGAGATCGCTACCAAACCCCACTCAGCCCCTAACCGAAGTACTAAGAATTCTAGAAGGCCCTACCCTACAACCCTAATACTAGACCTCCAAACTTTCCTATCAAGGGTCATGTCCTCGGAAATCCCCATTCTAGCCATATCCTGCCTAATCACCTCACCCCAATACCTCTTAGGCCTCCCTCTCTGCCTCGACTCGCGCCAACCACCGCCAGTCGCTCACAACTCCTCACCGGTGCATCAGGGCTTCTCCTCCGCACATGCCCAAACCACCCGAGTCTCGCTTCTCGCATCTTCTCATCCACTGGGGCCACCCCCACCTTCTCCCGAATAACTTCATTCTTAATCTTATCTAATCTGGTGAGCCCGCACATCCACCTGAGCATCCTCATCTCCGCAACTCTCATTCTCTGGACATGAGAGTTCTTCACGGGCCAACACTCCACCCCATACAACATGGCAGGTCTAACCACCGCTCTATAAAACTTCCCTTTGAGTTTCTGTGGAACTTTCTTGTCACACAAGACTCCTGATGCGAGCCTCCACTTCAACCACCCCGCTCCTATACGGTGAGTGACATCCCCGTCAATCTCTACGTCCCCTTGAATCACTGATCCAAGATATCTGAAACTGTCCCTCTTGGCTATGACCTGAGATCCCAGCTTCACGTCCCAGCCTACTTCGCTCGACTCGGCGCTAAACTTGCACTCTAGATATTCTGTCTTACTATAATTACTATAATAATTAATTAATCTTTCTCCAACTAATTCGGTCCTAAAACTTTAGTCTGCTATTGATTTCTCGTTATATCAAAACATTGTCCAAACTTGAGAATCACTAAAACGAAATATTAAAACTTGTATAATTATCCTATATAATAAATGGTTGAAAAGGATGAGAGACAAAACTATATAATTATCAAAACATTCATAAAAAGTAATAGGAAGAGAAAATAGATGTACCTGATTTAACACTTATAGTTGAGTTTGGTATGTTGGAGATGGCGACCACATGAAAAATTTAAAGAACAGTGTTTCTTATCAAAATAGTGATTTAGAAATTGATTAATTGAGTTTATCCTTCACTCTAAATAATTAAAAACTTACATACCTAAATGTATAATTACTGTTGGAAGATAAAAGAAATAAATACCGGAAGATGAACCAATTTTAAGAAATTGAATAGGTTGCAAACTTGCAATATATTCCCTCCGTCTCATATTATGTGTTATGATTTCTAAAAATAATTGCCACAAATTATTTGTCATTTTAGAGATTCAAGACTAAATTTTTTTTTTCCTATTCTACCATTTATATTAATTGTTCTTGAAGATAATTTTTTATGCTCGCTTCGTAGCCGCAGACTCAGCGAGAAGCTCTACAGGTGCAAGTTAAGCACAAGTGTGCTAACATGCGCTCCCAGCGATGCCGCATCGAAAACGGCAGACAACTCAAGCTCCAATCCCTGCGACGAAGATAGAAGGTGATGCCAAGGTAATTACCCCTCAGTCAGGCGTCCCCCATGTGAAAAATAATAAAGTTAATTTTTTGGAAAATATAAACTCTCTAGAATGTCCTAATATGATATCTTTGATATTTAGTAGACATATCTAGATGTTCTAGAATGTTGTAGGAATATAAGATTTGTCTAGATATTCTAGAGTGTTGTTAGAAGATAAGGTTGCTAGAATCTTCTTTGTACATTATGTAGCATCATATCTAGAATCATCCATAGGCTAGTATAAATAGGGAGTGTCTTGTTCATTTGTAACCAAGCCAAATTCAAGAAAGCCTTCATTCCTAAACAAAGTTCTCTCCAAAAAATTTCTTCTCCTTTGAAAGCTTCCTCTTCCTTAGTTGAATCCTCCAATCTTATTTAACGATCTTGGGCTAGCAGAAGGCTTCCGAATAATACTCTTCTTCTACTATTCTTTACATGGTATCAGAGCCATAAGTGGGCTTCAAAATTCCAAGGTCGGGTTAGTGGTTGATTCAACTGGTTTCTCTAAATGGATTTGGGTGGTCGTGCTAATGGACTGGGGATGGAGTTATTGAACCAGTCCAACTACAAGGTATGGAAGATTTGTATGGAATCATACCTTGTTGGTGAGGACTTGTGGGAAGTTGTCAATGGGAGTAACACAAGTCCTCGTGCTGACGCACCGGAAAATAGCAATACGCATAAGAAGTGGAAGCAGATTAATGCTAAGGCGGAATTTATCCTGAAGAGGTCTATCTCTTCTAATTTATTTGATCATATTATAAGGTGTAAATCGGCTCATGAAATATGGAGGACCTTCGATCGGCTGTTCAACAAGAAGGATGAAGCTCGACTACAAATTTTGGAGAATGATTTAGCTAATACCACTCAAGGTAATCTCTCTATCGCCGAGTATTTTTTGAAGGTTAAAAATCTATGTTCCGAAATTTCTCTATTAAATCCGGACGAGGCTATCTCTGAAGCACGAATAAGAAGAATCATTATTCGTGGTTTAAAGTCAGAATATATTCCATTTGTTACATCGATTCAAGGAGAAGGAAATGCTCTTGTTGCCGATAAGAGAAACTATAAAAGAAAATCAAGAGATAGTATGCACTTTCAGTCCTCAAGTGGGTCAAGCTCGTCGCGAAAGAAGGGGGAGTCTTCCCGTAACGATAAAAAGCTTTTAAAATGTTACCGTTGCGGCAAAGTCGGGCATATAAAAAGATATTGTTGAGTCAAGGAGAGCAATATGGCTCAAATCAAGAAAGTTGATGAAGAAGAAGAAAAAGAAGAAGATTGGGGAAAGTGTTTTGAAGCGGAGACTCGAGCCATAAATGCCATGGCTTTCATAAATTTTGAAAGAGACTGGATTGTGGATTCAGGATGTGGGCACCATCTCACTGGAGATCAATCCAAATTCTCCACTTTTCACGAATACAACGGGCATGACGTCATTGTTACAGCTGATAATACAGTCCATAATGTGGAGAAGGAAGGCACTGTTGTGATCAATAAGAAGCAAAAATACGCTATCGCCCTTAACAGTGTCTTTCATGTTCCAGGTATGAAGAAAAATCTATTTTCAGTTGCAAATGCTGTAGATGCTGGAAATTATTTGCTACTTGGCCCACGTGATGTGAAGTTCCTCCGAAATATCAAGGTGCTCAAGGCAGATATCGTTCACTCAGGTAAGAGAGTTAATGATTTATATGTCTTATCTGCCTCTAATTCATATATTGAGAAAATGAGCAGCAATGATAATACACACATTTGGCATGCTAGACTTGGACATCTAAGCATGGATAAATTAAAAGCCATGGTAAAGTTGAATCTAGTAAAAGGTTTGCCTAACTTAAGAAATTTTGGTGGAGGGGAGGTTTGTGAAGGATGTCAATATGGAAAGGCACATTGTCTTCCATTTGACAGATCCTTGTCAAGGTGTAATGCCCCACTAGAACTTATTCACAGTGACTTGATGGGGCCAACAAGAACTCCCTCATTTTCACGCTATTCTTATATGCTAATCTTTATTGATGATTTTACTAGATTCGCATGGATTTATTTTGTGAAGCATAAGTCAGAAGTTTTCAGTAAGTTTGTGGAGTTCAAAGAAACAATTGAAGGTGAACTCAATTCCAGAATAAGGCGGTTGCGGACTGATAATGGCGGTGAGTTCACATCTTATGAGTTTCTTTCTTTTTGTTGTCAGCATGGCATTAAAAGAGACTTGACATGCGCTGATACGCCACAACAAAATGGAGTGGCTGAAAGGAAGATCCGACACTTAACTGAGACATGTAAGAGCTGGATTCATGCCAAAAATTTACCTAGAGCCTTGTGGGCTGAAGGCATGAAATGTGCAGCGTATGTGATTAACAGGATGCCGCTTTCTCCAAACAATATGAAGTCTCCCTATGAATTAATGTTTGGAGAAAAGCCTAGCGTGAAACACCTCAGGATTTTTGGCTCTATTTGTTATGTTCACATTCCAGATTCCCAGCGGAGCAAGTTAGATGCCAAGGCAAGGAAATGCATCTTTGTCGGATATGATGAAAGAAAAAAGGGATGGAAGTGCATGGATCCTAAGACCCATCTCTTTGTTGTCTCAAGGGATGTCATATTCGACGAAGTGTCTTTATATTATGGAGCTGCATTGGATGAAGTGAGTTCAAAAACCTTAAATAATGGAGATTCAAGCTTTCCCATCGCAGGTACTTCTCTTGATAATACAGTTGCTGAGGAGTTAAGAGAAAGGGGGAGTCCCGAACCTCAACAACATGAAACTCAACAAGAAGATGATTCAAGTGGTTCGGGAAGGCCAAAAAGAACTATTATCAAGCCAGCTCGCTTCAG
This sequence comes from Nicotiana noctiflora, assembly GCA_032618575.1. Lineage (NCBI taxonomy): Eukaryota > Viridiplantae > Streptophyta > Magnoliopsida > Solanales > Solanaceae > Nicotiana > Nicotiana noctiflora. Next base: position 51,116 of record JASVEL010000201.1, on the reverse strand, counting down.
AGATGAAAATTTTGTCAGTACGTATTCATGTTTCTTTGCAGGACCAATTGATGATGAAGAACCTTCCTCATTTGAAGAAGCTAAAGGAGTCGAAGAATGGGAGCTTGCCATGGATGATGAAATTGAGGCTCTGATGAAAAATCAAACTTGGAGCCTTGTACCAAAGCCGAAGGATATACAACCTATTTCTTGTAAATGGGTTTACAAAATCAAAAGACGAGCAGAGGGCACCATAGATAGATATAAAGCAAGGCTGGTTGCTCGGGAATTTTCTCAAAAGTACGGTGAAGATTATGAAGAAACATTTAGTCCGGTGGCTAAGACGATCTCAGTCAGAGTTGTGCTAGCCTTGGCAGCCTCGCATAATTGGAAGTTATGGCAACTTGACATGAAGAATGCTTTCTTATATGGAGAGCTTGACAAAGATATTTATATGGAGCAACCACTCGGGTACGTCTCTAGTTTACACCCTGATTATGTCTGCAAACTTAAGAAGGCTCTTTATGGCCTCAAGCAAGCTCCACGAGCATGGTATGGAAAAATTGCTCAGTATCTTCATTTTTGTGGATATGATGCATCACAATCAGATCCTGGCTTATTTGTTAAAAAACAAGGAGACTTGTATATGGTTGTTCTCTTGTACGTGGATGATATGATAATAACAGGTAACAATAAAGATGAAGTTGCTAGGCTTCAAGATGAGCTTTCCATAAGATTTGATATCAAGAAGTTGGGAGAGCTACACCATTTTCTTGGCCTAGAGGTGACAAACATGAACAATGGTATCTTTGTCACTCAAGAAGGATATGCCAAGAAACTTGTTGATAGGTTTGGATTGAAGCAAAGCAAAATATGTTCTACTCCTTTTGAGATAAGTACAAGGTTAAGGCGGGACAAAGGCTCACTTCTTACAGATCCCAAGCCTTTTCGGGCTCTGGTTGGAAGTCTCCTGTATTTGACTATTACAAGGCCGGACATTGCCTTCTCAGTTGGATATGTAAGCAGATTTATGCAAAGGCCAAGAAAGCCTCACTTAGAAACTGCAAAGAGGATTCTAAAATATATCAACTCAACATCAGACATGGGCTTTTTTTTCCAGAAGAAGAATGATTTGGTGTTAGTTGGTTATACGGATGCTGATTTTGGTGGTGATTTGGATGACCGAAGATCTACATCGGGCTATATATTTTTATGTGGTGGAACAAGTGTTTCTTGGTGTAGTAAGAAGCAAGACTCAATTTCCTTGTCAACCATGGAAGCAGAGTATAAAGCAGCTGCTTTTACTGCTCAAGAATGTGTATGGCTACAAAGGCTTGTTGAAGACTTGCATCTACCTATATCAAGGCCAACTACAATCTGTGGAGATAATCAAAGTGCCATCAAGCTTGCAAACAATCCAAGTATTCCATGCAAGAACTAAACACATTGAGGTGGAACATCACTTTATTCGGGAAAAGGTTCTTGATGGAACTATCAATACTTTGGAAGTGCGAAGTCAAGAGAATATTGCGGATATCTTCACCAAGTCACTTGCTAAAGCTTCATTCGAGTTCTTCCGTGACAAGCTTGGAGTAGTTTCTAAAAAATTACTTTAAGGGGGAGTGTGAAAAATAATAAAGTTAATTTTTTGGAAAATATAAACTCTCTAGAATGTCTTAATATGGTATCTTTGATATTTAGTAGACATATCTAGATGTTCTAGAATGTTGTAGGAATATAAGATTTGTCTAAATATTCTAGAGTGTTGTTAGAAGATAAGGTTGCTAGAATCTTCTTTGTACATTATGTAGCATCATATCTAGAATCATCCATAGGCTAGTATAAATAGGGAGTGTCTTGTTCATTTGTAACCAAACCAAATTCAAGAAAGCCTTCATTCCTAAACAAAGTTCTCTCCAAAAAATTTCTTCTCCTTTGAAAGCTTCCTCTTCCTTAGTTGAATCCTTCAATCTTATTTAACGATCTTGGGCTAGCAGAAGGCTTCCGAATAATACTCTTCTTCTGTTATTCTTTACCCCCAAACTCTGGTTCCATTGCAATTGATCAACTGGGTGCCGGGAGAAAAAGGTCTTAGTCGTGTGTAGGGGTGGCAATTTGAGCTCAAACCCATCTAACCCGCCCAACTAGCCCAAATATTATTGGGTTAGGTTACAACCATTTTAGCTCATGGGTCAATTTGGGTTGAGCCCAAGTTAACCCATTATTTTTTATAGCTCATTCTAACCCATTTAACAGCCCAAATACAACCCATGAAACTCACCCCAAACAAAGTATCTCAACCTAACTTATCTAAAAATTTATTTAGTTGCGCAAACCCCCTAAAATAAATTTTAGTTTTTATTTTTATTTTTAAATTTCTATTTTTTATTTTTCAGTTTTTCTACTACCCCACCGCACCCCACCCCACCCTACCAATACCCCCGACACACACCTTACCCCCCGGTTCCAAACCCCTAAAAAAATTTACTTATTATTATTATTTTTAAATTTCTATTTTTTATTTTTCAATTTTTCTACCACCCCACCATTCTCCCTACCCCCTAGCCCCTACCCCTACCCCTCATCTGCCACGCAAAATCCCTAAAAATTTTATTTTTTTGTTGTATTATTAATTTTCTATTATTTTATTTTTCTACACCTCCTACCCCTACCCCTCACATGCCCCCTCCTCCCCCACCCTCCACCCCGGGCGCAAACCCCCTAAAAATGTTTTATGCAAGATGAGCATGATTCTAAAATATGGGTCATATTGGGCGGGTTGAGTTATGACCCATTGTTTAGCCCATCTTGACCCAGCCCATCTTAACCCAAATTCACTTTGGGCTGGGTTGGGCATTGACCCATTTATTGACTAACCCATCTTGACCCGCCCAAATTCAGCCCAACCCGCCCATTTGCCACCCTTAGTCGTGTGCCTCAGGAGATCCAGTCACCGATACCGATACATAAGGATGAGACAACTAATACTGCTGCTAGTCGACTGAATTTCCCCATGAAACAACCTGTGCCAAGCCCTATCAAGGTAAACCCTGGATCTGTAATCTCACTATGGTGGATGTGGTTAAAAACAATCGAACTCAACACCTAGGCATGCAATTGAAGTTTTCCCGCAGTCATTAAAAATGGAGTCAAAGTCGTGAAGCTAAATGAAATAGAAATGAAGGAACAAAGTAGGAAATGGAGAAGTGTATTAATTGGCTATGTTTTGGGCGGCACTCATACGTTTAAGGAGATGTTACAGTTTGTCTATGGAGTGTGGCATTTTGTTTCAACTCCCAGAGTATTCCTCCATGACGATGGGTACTTCATTTTTAAATTTGACTCAGAGGAAGATAAGCACAGATTACTTCAAAATGGACCGTACACCTTCAACAACATACGGATGATACTAAAGGAATGAGTACCGGATTTTAAATTGAACAAGGAGCCTCTAAGATTTGTTCCCCTATGGGTGTCATTCCTTAAACTGCTTTTATAATACTGGACTGGAGAGAACTTGGGCGACTTGCTAGCTATTTGGGTCGACCAATATGTACTGATAAATTGACTGACAAAGGTGATAGGATATCATATGCCAGATTTCTCATTGAGATAGACATAACTCGGCCACTGCTAGACACAATAACCATTAAAAATCTGAGGGCAACATTTGGAATTAAGACATTGAATATGAGTTAAGGCCTAAGTTCTGCGAGAATTGTGCTCAATTTGGGCACTATACTGAAGATTGTGGAAAAGATAATCAACATGAACAGTTACAACCACTAAAAGGTCAGAAAAAGATGCATAAGAAGCCAATTTAGGAGAAGAATGAATGAAAGGTTAAGCAATACATTCTAGTGCCTAATGCCAAAGAAAATAAAGCTTCTAAAAATGAGGAAGAACATAATGCTCCCACTAAGGTGCACTTGCAGCAAAGTGGCAAACATGCAGTAGTGCTTCAAGGGAATGGGCGGAGTAATAAGAATGAAGCTCACAATCACCATGAGTAATAAGAATAATCTCATAGGATATCATATGCCAGAATTCTCATTGAGATAGACATAACTCGGCCACTGACATAGAGGAAACCTTGGAACATATCCTATTTGATTGTCCTTATTTACGTAAGGTGTGGAATACTCTACTAGGCTGGTTGGGAATAAGAAATAACATTGGCACTTGGCAGGAAGAAGTCACTTGGGTAACAAGCAGAATCAACAATAAACCAATGGCTTATATTCTAGGATTTCTCTTTGCAGCAACTATCTATCATATCTAGGCAGAGAGAAACGTAAGAAGATTTCATCAAAGGAAGCAAGAGGCTAGGCAGAGAGTGAAGGAAATAGTTATACAGTTACTAAAGGGCAGAGAAATTATAAATGGAAGAGCATATTAAATAGATTGAATTGTTACCCAGCATAGATAGATTATAGCATAGTTTTAATTTTCCTAGAGAACTAACTCTTAAGTTTGAAAGGGTGAGTTGTGTATAAATATTTACTTGGTTGAATAAATTTTTTATTTTGACCAAATAAAACATTATTCTTGAAGACTACAAATACCTCAGATATAAGTAAATATTAAATGAAGAGAGATTATATCTTAAGATATAAATAAGAGTAAAATGGTCAAAAATTTCTCCTAGTTAATATTTTTTTAGGGGCATATAAAGAGAAACACGATAAATAATTTGAGATAAAAGGAGTAATATAAAATTAGTTTTAGAAACATCTTCCCACATCCACAATTCAATGTTTTGATGATTGGTATCCCAACAGTCGGCATAAGATTCATCTTTACAAACAACAACAACAACAACCCAGTATAATCCCACTTAGTGGGGTCTGGGGAGGGTAGTGTGTACGCAGACCTTACCCCTACCCTAAGGTAGAGAGGCTGTTTCCAAATAGACCCCGGCATCCTTCCCTCCAAGAACTACCCACCTTGCTCTTGGGGAGACTCGAACTCACAACCTCTCGGTTGGAAGTGGGGGTTGCTTACCATCAGAGCAACCCCTCTTGTCAAGATTCATCTTTATTGAATGGTAAATTTAGATTTCAGTACAAAACTATTGTATGAATTTTTTTCAAATAAAGTGTAAAATAATCACTTAGAGTTTTATGAATATTTTGGTAAATTAACGTTAGAATTGGGGGCTTCCCTAAAAAGCATATTAAGAAAGTATTTCTCGAGTTAAAGCAAATACAATGCGACATTCAAGTAAAAAACAACAACCACAATCACAACTCAGTAAAATCTCATAAGTGAGATTTGGGGAGGGAAGTATGCACAGACATTAACCCTATATTGAGGGAGCTGAGATAATGTTTCCAATAGACCCTCGGGTCAAAAAGACGAAACGAGATACTATATCAGTACAAGCAACAAAAACTATTAAAATAAAACAACATCGTAAGAACCAGAAGTAGAGAAATGCTTAACTAACTCCTAACCTACAACTCTAATGCTCGATCTCCACACCTTTATATCAAGGGTCATGTCCTCAAAAATCTGAAGCTGCACCATGTCCTCTCTGATCACCTACCCCCAATACTTCTTAGGCCACCCTCTACCTCTTCTCGTACCAACCAAAGCCAACTACTAACACCTCCTTACGGGACTATCTGGGCTTCTCCTCTGCATGTGTCCGAATCATCTGAGCCTCGCTTCCCGCATCTTGTCATCCATAAGAGCCACGCCCACCTTCTCCCGGATATCTTCATTCTTAATCTTATCCATCCTAGTGTGCCTCTTATTTACCTCAACATCCTCATTTCTACTACTTTTATCTTTTGAATATGGGAGTTCTTAACTGGCCAACACTTTGCCCCATACATTATGGACGGTCTAACCATCGTTCAATAAAATCTACCTTTGAGTATTAGTGGCACTCTCTTGTCACAAAGGACTCTAGATGCTAACCACTATTTCATCCACCCTACCCTAGCACGGTGTAAGGCATCCTCGTCGATCTCCCTATCCCTCTGGATACTCGACCCAAGGTACCTACAAGGATGCAACTGCCTCTCTTGAGGATGACCTATGATTCAAGCCTCACATCCATGCCCTCTTTCATCGCCTCGTTGCTCAACTTGCACTCCAGGTATTCTGTCCTAGTCTTGCTCAAGTTGAAACCCTTAGGCTCAAGGGTTTGTCTCAAAACCTCCAGCCTCTCGTGAACGCAGCATTGCGTCTCATCAATCAGAACTATGTCATCAGTGAATAACATACACCGTGGCAATATGGTATGTCAGTGCATCCATCACCAAGGCGAATAAAAATGGGTTGAGCGCAGATCCTTGTTGTAACCCCATAGCCAGCGAAAAATGCTTTAAGTCACCTCCTACTATCCTTGTCCGAGTCTTGGCTCCATCATACATGTCCTTAATCACCCTAATGTAATCTATCGGCACACCTTTTACCTCCAGGCATCTCCAAAGAGCCTTCCTAGGGAACCTTGTCATACGCTTCTCCAGGTCAATAAACACCATATTTAGATCCTTCTTCCTATCAATGTATTACTTCACCAACCTCCTAATAAGGTGGATAACTTTCGTAGCTGAACGATCCGACATGAACCCAAACTGGTTGTCATGTATAGACACCATCCTCATCACCTCACTTCCACCACCCTCTTTCAAACTTTCATGATATGACTTATTAACTTAATACCCATATAGTTATTACAACTCTGAATATCACATTTGTTCTTGTATAACATAACCATTGTACTCTACGTGCACTCATCCGACATCCTTTTTATCCTAAAAATAATAGAAAACAACCCAGTTAGTCACTTCAAGCCTGCTTTACCCATACACCTCCAAAATTCTACCGGAATTTCGTTTGGCCCGATTGTTCTAGCCCAACTCATCTTACACGTAGCGCCCACAACATCCGAGCAAAAAAGAAAGTGAAATATGAGAACATGCATGGTTTAAAAATGGCGAAATATATAACGACCCCTTGAAGTTGTCCTCAGCGGTCAAACAAACACTTCAAGTGACCCATTTACCATTTAGACACTTCAAGTGACTATTAAGTGTATCAAGTAAACACCCGATTGCAGCAAACTACTTGCGTGAGTTACAACTGCCAATTACCTATCAAATGAGCCAATTAAAGTGCGACACATGTAATTTATAATATAAAAACTACATACAATTAACAAAAAATAGAAAATACATCTAAAGAATAAAAACAAACTCATTTCCTATACTTTTATCAAAACCAGCACCTATCTCTCCCCCCCCCCCCACCCCCTCCTACTCTCTCTTTCCCCCTCCCTTTCATCTTCTTCTCATCTTCTATGCTTCCATTCCCGTCCCTTGTCCCCTACCTTTGGCAAATTGATCCAACAAATTAAAACTCATATAAATATAAACTAATATTGATTAGCCAAATAGAGAACTAAGGGATATATAAAATAGTAAAGAAAATATGTGATGATAAGATCCTAGTTATCAAAATTGTTTTCTTTTCAATTCTCCAATTGGATTCTTGATCTTCCAACAACAATCATTTTTTGGTGTATTTAACTTGGTTTTGTTTAGGTCCTAATTTGGTTGGAGTTTGGACGGTGGTTTACATAATTGGTTGGATTTGTTCTTTTGTAATGGAGTTTGGATGGTGGTTTTGAATTATTTTATGAATTTGATGTGATGAATTTGTTATTTTTAATGGAGTTTGGATGGAGTTTGGACGAGTGGTTCTGAAAATTTTGTTGAATTTGATGTGATGATATATTTGGTAATTTTGTTCTTTTGTGAGGAGACAAATGTGATTTAGGGTTAGAGAAGGGTGTTAATGGCGGAGGAGAGAATTGGAGGAGAAGGGAGAGTGAAATTAAGTGGGGTCCACATTATTTTAGTAAAATAAAAAAAAATCTAATTTTTGGTTGTCAACTCGCGTTCAAGAGTGGATTTCACGCAATGTGGGTTGACATGGTTGGGTGTTTAGTTGATCTCTTTTGTTAATAAATAAATGGTCTAATTGAAAATAGGCTCACTTAAGGTGTTTAGCTGATCGTTGAGACAACTTGAAGGGGTCGTTTATGTATTTCGCCTTTAAAAATTAAGCAAGAATTTCTTTCAGCCAGACATTTAACTCAGGAAAGTAATTTTAAGGAGTAAAAATAAAGCTATTTTTTTCCTACAAATAATCGTAGGTTATATTCCTTTAGTAGTCCCCTTAATTTTAGCAAACTCGTACTTAGAAAAATTTCAATCAACAAATAATATTTTAGAACTAGTTTATAGTGGTTTCTGAAAGGTAATATGGTTGCCGTAATAGTTAAGGAACAGTCCAACTACTAAACAACTCGCCTATATACTATATGACTTTCAGAGTCTAAATTTGATTTTCTTTTTTGCTGCCTAGAGTATTCCCTTCCCCACACACCCACGAAGTGTGTATTGAACTGGGTCGGCCCTTTTTTTAGCTAAGCATGACAGGAGATAAAGATCACGAGATTTACATTATTAAGTAAAACTTACTAATGGAATAAAAATTACTCCATTTTAAATTTAAATTCTTAAAAATTGCAAAAAATAAAGCAGAAACTGCAAAAAATAGAAGGTGTAGTAGCAGAATGAAGCAGAAATTTCAGTTCAGCACGAAAAAGAGAATGTTATGTGCAGACAAACGTGAGCTACACCATTGCATCATACTCTGATACGTACATGATAAAGCCTCCTATTTCTCTTTTTCAGAACCCACTACCCCACCCCACCCCCACCTCCCTCAAGAAACACCTATGCATACGTATAATATATGTATTTGCTCTATCTTATAGTTTTACCCCTTAGAAAATTTCCAAGAAACGATGCATACACACATAATAGATTGTATATACTCTTTACCCTTTGGAAAATTTCCAAGAAAATTCTAACACAAATACTAAAACTAAAGAGTCCTCACCAAAATTTTTCCTCCCGTTTACTAAATTTGAACATTTGTTCTGTCCTCTCTCTCTCCTCTGTCTCTTTCTCTATCTTCCTGTTTTCTTCCCTTTGGGTTTTTCACAACCGACTCTTCTTCTGTGTATTGTATGTACACTTTGTATTGTATCCATTAATATAAAGGAAGCTAATTCCTTTCTTACCCCCTTCACCTCAAGATCCATACATACATATACATCTCGCATACATCACATCTGTTTGTATACATATTACATATACATAATACAATATCTTTTTTGTTGTTGGTATATATAGAAGGATAAAGATTGGATTTTGGGAAGTGGGTGTGTTGTATTTTAAAGTTTTGACAATTCTTGAAAATGGATCTGAGGAGAAAAGGGTGTTTGATATTGCTTTTGGTTTTGGTTTTGGTAGTAAAGGGAGATAATAATGTAGTGTTTAATGTGAAGCATAAATATGGTGGGCGTGGAGGTTCAGTCTTGAATGAACTCAAAGTACATGATAGTCGTCGCCATGGCAGAATGCTTGCCGCCGTTGACTTCCAATTGGGTGGCAATGGTCAACCCACTGATGCTGCGTTAGTTCCCTCTCTTTCTTGTTGTTTAATTCTACTTGTTTGTAATAATGTTTTTTCTTACATTATGGGAAAAAAATTGTTACCTGTGCATTGTAACTGGGATATTGTTATTTTTTGTTTCATAATTATTGCTACAAAGATTGATTAAAGTGCATGTATAAGTGAATGAAATGGGTTGACTTGTGTGTTTAGATCAAATTTATCTGCTTTAAATGCTAAGTTGAATGAGGAGCAGGAGTTAATTTTCCTTTTAGGAATGAGATTTTGTCTTGGTGGTTTATTTTGTGTGTGCTTATTTCCTTGAAGAGGGAAAATGAATGGAGTTGTTAGCTTTTTACTTGTTAATGTTTCTGCTCTGAGGATATAGTTCCGCGAGATGGAGGAATTTTATGGTCTTATGGAGCAACATATTGGATTAGTCTTTCTGATTCTTAATTGTATTTCAAGATATATGAATTAGTTCCTTTGGATATCTTCTGTTGTATAGCTATTGAGATACAGTTAGTTATCGCTTAAGCATTTGTTTCCCTAAGAAGAAATGTCTAATGCTTAGCTACAGGAAAGGTTTGATTGCTCCCGTTGATACTAGCATGTTTCTTGTATCTGTTATTTTCCTTTAAAGATGGGCGTCGAGTGTTAGTATTTTAAGAAAGCACGAAGCTTTGTGACTGGATTTTTATTGCTGTTATGGCTTCTTTGTTTTGCTCAGCGAGTTCTATTATAACAAATTAGTAGGTCTTATTATATAAAATTGTGCCCCTCATCCAACCAATAGAAAACAATTAGTGCTGCTCATATGCAGGAAATCAGTTAAGACAATTGCGCTGGAGGGTGGGAAGCATTGGATAATTCATGTATGCACATTCTTTCTGGTGCAATTGTGGTCATGTTTTCTTCATAAATATATTATGCAGGCTCTATTACACTAAGCTTACAATCGGGACTCCTCCAAAAGACTATCATGTTCAGGTAGATACTGGAAGTGACATCTTATGGGTGAATTGTGCTGGCTGTAGGAGATGTCCTTCAAAAAGCAGTCTTGGGGTATGATCATTCTTCTAATTTACATGATCTCGTGCCTTCCCCCCTGCTCAAAGAGAATAGATATTCAATTTGTTGTCTTTCTCTTCTTGATCCATCCAAGTAGTTTCTCACCTATGTTGTTATACCACAGATAGACTTGACGCTGTATGATTTGAAAGCCTCAGCATCTGGGAAAACCGTTAGTTGCGACCAAGACTTTTGCACTGATATGTTTAATGCTCCCTACTCAGATTGCAGAGTGGGAGCACCCTGTGAATATCAGGTTACTTACGGAGACGGCAGCTCAACGTCTGGATACTTTGTAAAGGATTACATTCATTTTGATCAAGTGTCTGGAAATCTTAAAACCACATCAATGAATGGGTCAATAGCATTTGGGTAGTTTTCTCTTTATGATCTACATCTATTTATGCTAATTGCTGCCAAATGAATTCATGATTGACTTGGATGACTACTATGGGAAACCTGTTGTCCAATAGCTTTTCTTTGGTAGCCACTGTTTTACTTCATCGAGTTCTACTACCTATCTCATTTTCTTAGTTGCCCAAACAATATTCAAATTCTGCTTGTGTCTACATAGATTCTACTGCAGTTATTTGGGAAGAGAAACAAAATATGTTTCTTACACCAGAAAAAAAGATAGAGTTGTTGTAGTAGCAGCATCTGGCACCAGCGCCTCAAGTACAAATGAAACATGTGCCATATTGCATATCTGTAATGTAGATATTTAAATTGACAGATGAATTGCAATGGTTAATTTAAAACCTTTCTCTTGAGCTGGAGAACATGGGAAGGAGATTTTTAAAATAGGAATTATTTAATGTCTCGGTCTCAGCTATACCATCGTAAATAAGTTCTCTACTAAGGAAACGTGTAAAGTAGTTTGATGTACACATTTGATTATATAAGTCATAAAGCTCTCTAAAATAGAGATGTCACTGGAATGGTAAAGCACTATATGCAGCGCTGTATCATGAATAATTTTATCCGTGTACAGACTAAAAAGGCAAGGTCTAGAAAAAAAGGAAAACTCTTCCTAACTCAACTTTCATGTATGTTGTTTCCCAATCCTATTTTCGTTAAGTGAATGGAGTATTGTATGGGTTTGTGGAACAATTTCAGTTGTACAGTCTCTTAGACTATATCACCTGTTTATCCATCACTGGTAAAATCAATACATTGAAGGTTCTGATGGCATGTAATATGTGTTTCTGCAATTCTGTATCCCGAGCATAATAAAGTTGTACTTCCAGATTAGATTGTTATACTGTCATGTTTAGCTTCTTTGCTATCTCCTCCCTTCATTTTTTCAATGGGAAAGCAGTACCGACAGCAGAAAATGGGCTGCACTTTTCATTAATATATCCAATGAAGTAACTTCTTCCTAGCTGATATGTTTCAATGGTTTTGATCTTTAATTCCTCCTCCTATAAATGTTAGTTCTGTTTTTTCACCATAACTTGTGTGTGGTTTCTTGGATGTAAATAATGCTACTCAAGCGTGTGATATTGTATACTCTTTTCAGTAAGTAATTTATCTCGTGATAACATATATTTAGCTTACATGTTCTTTTATCAAAGATAGGTGCTCATCTAGTCAATCAGGAGAGCTAGGTTCATCTACTCAAGCAGTTGATGGAATAATTGGTTTTGGGCAAGCAAACTCATCCCTTATTTCGCAGCTAGCTGTATCCAAGAAGGTGAAAAAAGTATTTGCACATTGCCTGGACGGCAATAATGGTGGTGGCATATTTGCCATTGGACAAGTAGTTCAGCCGAAAGTAAAGTCAACACCACTAGTCCCAAATGAGTAAGTATATGTATTGTCTTCTCTTCCTTGCTCCCACCCCAAATAAAGAAAAGAAGAGAAGGAAAAGGAGAGATCAAAAAATAAGATTTAGCGTCGTTGTATTTGAAGTTGTATAAACTTTCTTCTTATTCTTCTAGCCTGTAAATTTGTATTCCATTTTCCAGGTTTGCATAACATTCGATTGGTAGGTCTATCCATTGATATCCTCTTGAGCTCAATCCATATGCATGCATGCAAGGTTTGGTGATAGAAGATCCGTACCGAGTTTTAAGAAATATTGTAGAAATTAAATAATTCTTTTGGAAATATGAACTATAGGGAAAAGAAATTTTTATTGTCTTCTAAGAATTTAGTAACATTCAACCTAGCTTTCACATGTCAATTCTTCAGGATAACCACCTATCAATTTGAATTTTTTTCCTCAACCATAAGTGAGCCTACCTCGGATCAAGGAAAGAGTAAATTAAAGATGGCTTCAATCAGGTGTAGCTAGGGCTGGGAGTCTGTTAGCCGAGCTATGATAGAAATAGTGGTAATTGAATTTGATGTAGCCGTTGACCCAGTGTTGGATGCTGAATTATTGGTTTTAGGACTCAGTTGACCATCTTTAATTTAAAGCTGAGGATCTATTTTTATTATTTTATATCAAATCTTGATCCTGATCTTCAAACTTTGAAATGAAAAACACGACCATTGATTAAAACTCAAAGGAGACCAGATAAGCAGACAACTGATATACAGCAGCCTCGTGAGCTAAAGTGACATTGATTTAGTGCTGAACAGGGTAGAAGCCTATTGCTTTAAATGGATTTCCTGATGCATATGCGGTATGCCTGACAGTTGATTTAAGGAAAAAGGCACGGTGAGAAATTGAAAACACAGAATGTTTAATGATATGTGCTTAGGCTTTTTTTAAACAAAAGGAATATCCCTAACTATCAGGATAGTGATTTTTTACATTGTTGTTGTTGTCAATTTGTCATTCACTTCTCTTGCTTTTTCTTTTTATTCCATTATACCATCATCTTTTTGACTGTTAAACATCCGTATTTTCTTAACATCACATTGACTCCGCTATTTCTTGCTTTAACTATATATTTTTTTCCACTTCAGGCCTCATTACAATGTTGTCATGAAGGGAATTGAGGTTAATGGTAAAGCTCTTGACATCCCTACAACTATCTTTGATGCGGGATCCAATAGAGGAACAATAATTGACAGTGGTACAACCTTAGCATATCTTCCTAACAAGGTCTATAATGCTCTTATGTCCAAGGTAGGTTTTGACATTTCAAACCTGCATGTATGCATTGGATATGTCTTTTCCTCCTGCCTGATTCTTCACTTTGCCTGTTACTATAGTTGATGGTTAAGCAACCAGATCTGCCGACTCATCTTGTTGAAGGGAGCTTCCACTGCCTTTACTACAGTGGAAAGTAAGGTTCTTTTTCCCCTCTCCACATGAATATCGTAATTTTTCTGTTATGATTTAGTTTGTGAGATCTTTTCATTTCCTCTGAGTGTGTACACTATAATATAGCAGGGCAGGTAAGATTAAGTATTTTTGTGTCCTACATTTCAGCATCTGCTGTGACCTATGGAAAATGTGTATGATTGCGAAGCGAGCTATTGTTTGTGATGAAAATGGAACTGTTCATTTGCAGATGTCAGGAGTGTTTGTGATGCTTTGTTATACGGCTAACTGCAAGATAAAATTGTCAAATTTGTTGCTTGAAATTTTACATGTATTTTGGAGGGTGGGATTGGGGGTAGAGGGTAAAGTACGCTATTGAAAACTGATTTTTCCTATAATTCAGAATGGCAAGCACTAATTGAGTGGGTTTGGAGGTGCTTATTACTTCTTTAAGGATCTCTGGTACCTAACGGCTCTATACTGCGGATGCATATAACAGTGTGCTCTAAAGTATGATGACTCATTAAGCATGTTTCGTCCTTCTCCTGCTTTGAGTCTTAATTCTGTGTAAAGGGAGTAGACCGACACACTTTACACCCAAAAAAAGGTGAGTAGACCGACACAAAAGTCATTCTGCAGGTTATCCGAATAGATGTCGTGCATCTCATTTGACCCTATTTTTAATTCTGACTTCTAGCCACTTCTCTATTAGCTTTCTCGTATTCCGAGCTCCATTTATGATGGATGCATGGATGTACTAATATATGTAATTCAGTGGTGGTTAGATATTAATAGTAATAATGCTCCATAACCCAGTCTTCATTTCAGAATGACATAATCTGGATTTCCAGAGATTAATCGGTGCAATGCAGATAATTGCTGTAAATAACTTGCTCTTTTAACTTCTCTTTTCCTCTGGTGGTGCAGGGTTGATGATGGTTTCCCCGTTGTAACCTTTCAGTTTGCTAATTCTCTGTCTTTGATAGTTTATCCGCACGATTATCTTTTCCAAGTTAATGTAAGTAATCTAGCTTTGCTGAATTTCTCCAACTCTTTCTTTACTTAATCATTAAATTTGCTAGCTGGCCCAAAAATACTTTGTTTGTCGTGTTAGTATTTGAATATTGGCTCCTTTGATCGTTTATGCCAGTTACTTAGTTTCTCAAGCCCAGTGTTATTAAAAGGCAACCTTTTTTCGTTTAAAACGATGATGCAAAGTGAAGTGAGTGGTTATCGCTTCATGGATGAAGTCATGCGCTTCAAACAATGACGTGCAAAGTGATCCAAATGAGAAGGCCAGCTCACTTCTTTGCGCTTTTCCCTTTTTAAACCACTGCTCCAGCCATTATCTGGATGGGATTCACTAATCAGTATAGGCCTAGGCCTGTTGATTTGTCATCACGAATTTCCAGTCAGCACAGTGATAAGTGACTGGTCTTATATGTTTTCATATCTTAGAGCCTAGCATTCATGGGAAGCTGTTTCGCAGTCTTTTCTATTTGTCTCACTTGTTTAGGTGATTATTTTTACAATTTTGTCGGTGTTGTAAATGTCGGTATGAGTTTGTCCAACTTCTGTAAACTTCTTACCAATAGATATATTCATTTGTTATTTATCTGTAGTCCAATGCAAACAATAAGGTACTAAAACAAGGGTCCTAGAGATACAATTCACATTTTATATGCTTGGAAGGGAAAGCAACTGGATACACTTTGTAGTTTGGATAACATGACTTACAAACACCTTCCGTTCTGAATATCTTCACTATGTTTAATTTTGCAGGACAACGAATGGTGTATTGGTTGGCAGGACAGTGGAATGCAGACAAAGGATGGAAAGGAAATAACTCTGTTAGGAGGTATCATTTAACCACTTATAGCGCTTAAAAGTAAATCAGTTTGATGGTGAACTGCATTTAGAATTGTAACTAATGTCACGAAACTAATCTTGGCCAAATAGAGTCAATAGTTTGTTCAATGATATTTTTGCAAGTGTGATTATAAGACAGTTGAACAACATGGGATAAATAGTTATTGTTGGCCAAGCTAGCTCCCACCCGGAGATACTAGAGATAACGTAAATAAGTTGTGTCCCAAACACGTTTAACTTCACGCCATAATTGACGAATAGAGATAACGTAAAGTAGTTGTGTCCCAAACATGTTTAACTTCACGTCATAATTGACGAATATGAAAGAATATTTAAAATTATGGTCAACCTGTTATGGTAGGGTTTGAAAAAAAAGTCTTAGTGAAGTTGGTAGAAGAGCATGATCTGGTCCTCATGCAAGTAGTCATAGATCACACACAGATGTCAGGGAGAAGGCATGTAAAGAAGCCGGATATAAATAAAGAATATTTACTATGTGTCATTAGTTGTTGATTCCAATTCTCTGTTGATGGTGTCCAATGTCTTTCCGAGGATAGACAACTAATTTTCTGTATTTCTGAAGGTTCTATCTAAACCTGTATTGTCCTCCACATACCTACATGAAGGGAAAAGATAAAAAACAAAAAACAAAGAAGTGTTTTAGATGTAAAGACTGACATAGAAGAGTTTTGCAGATTCTTTGTCAATCCATTAAGCTACGGAATTTTTTTTTCATTGACGAAACCCTTTAAGGGTAATATTAGATAATCTTTGTAGACCTGGAAATTGAAATCAAACAATAAGTTGACATGCTGATGGCTCAATTAGTTAATATTCTTGCGAGCAAAGTTACTCCCTACGTCCAGCTTTTTAAATACACTTCCCAATTTATGTCATCTTAAGATATTTGTCATAACTTCATAATGATTTCAATCAATGAATGAACTATATCTCAATACCGAACAAGTTCGGATGGTGACAGAAATCCTCTATGTACTCAGCTCCATTCGTTGAGATTGCCAGAGGAAGATGCTCGGGGATGAAGATAAGTCTGTAATGAAAAGCTGGGACCAATTTCATTACGAGCATGACCTAGCACATGCATTGCTAAGAGGACTTAATTTGACCTTTTGCAATTGCCGTCAAATTATCGCAATCACCCTCCTTTATCCTATAACTTGAACCATTTTTAACTAAATGTATGTAAAAAACTCAAATTAATCTTTGCAATTCAAGACTTTCCAACCATTACTTAATTTTTTGTTTCATCTTTTACTAGTAATATGTACATGTTATATTTGTATTCTGAAACTCGTCCATTCATGCTACTTAATATCCAGGGGGTGTTATTTATTCGTAATATCAATAATAAAAGTTAACCAGCATATTGGCATCAACAAAAAGATCTAACCATTTATAGGCTTTCATAATTAAGGTTTTTACTGAAGGTCATATTTCTATGTTAATTTCGTCTAAGCAAAGAAAATATTAGTTCAAAAGGGAAGGATAGTAAGATTTTGAATAATTTAGTTGGCCACAATAAATTTCTTGGCGTTTTCGCGTAAATCAAGTTCAATATCTGCTTTATCTGTTTAGCTGGTCAGAAGCTTACATCTTAAACTATACCTTGAGCACTTCAAAATTTGATTATGTTATAATATGCATATCACTTTTATTTCTGTATAATAATTAATACTCCAAAGTGATATTCTTCAAAGCTTACTTTTTCTTAGTTATTGTAAATACTAATTTTATAGTTGAAATGGAGCTGTTTCCCTAGTATTATTTATGTATTAATAAAATACTAGTCACTGGAGAGTCGACTGGTCATTCTGCATCATCACTTGCATCTCATTTCCATTTTTTCTGTCTTTTCAAATGCTTGATATAATAACAGCTCACAGAAAAAATTACATGATGAACGTGCACCATCCCAGAATTGAGCCTAAGCTGATACAATCATTGGCAGATTTGGAGAATCTGGTTTTTAATATGACTTAAAAGACAAATTATATAGTATTGGGATGAAAAGACTTGTATATAGCAAAATTGATGCAGAGGGTTCATGTAGTTGATTCATGATTGAGACATAGTTGATTGATTGATGTTCTGATGCAGATCTTGTGCTATCCAATAAGCTTGTTCTGTATGATCTTGAAAACCAGAGTATTGGCTGGACCGAATATAACTGTGAGTATAGCTTTACTATTTAATTCAAGGATTTAATTGTTGATTAATTTATTTCTACGTCATTGTGTAGAATTTATTTTCCATATTGAAATAGTACCAATTGTTTCCTTCTTCAGACATGGATTATTCAGATCTGTTTTTCAGCACAATGTCGTCAATAGTTTTATTGGAAGAGTTTCCTTTGAGGACTTTTTTCTTGAAAGTATTTGTTGGTTTTTTCAGGCTCTTCGAGCATCAAAGTCAGAGATGAAACGTCTGGAAAAGATTATACCATAGGTGCTCACAATATTTCATCAGCTTCGACTTCCAATTCAAGAATGGTTTTTACGTACTTCCTATTAATCATCTCCATCCTATGCAATTTGTTGAAGTGAGATATACCGGAAACAACTGTACAGGGAGTCATTGTTGTGCCATAACATCCAGCGATTTGATGATTCATTGGAATTACAAGTCCTCTTCTTATACCTTCAACATGATTCTTTGACGTTACACAAATACGGACAATACTTGTTTGATGAAACTGACATTCTGCAGTTCCACTTCTGTTCTAACAATAGAGATCACCTCATAGATGATGGTCTAAATAGTTTTTTTTTTCCTCATTCTGTTTCATTTTATTTTATTTCATCGCCTTTTCTCTTGGGACATGTGATAGAAAATACCGACAGTGATGAATAGATGCAAGCAAATGCTTGGATAGGATAGTCCCTTTTTTCTTTCTTTGAAGTTATTCATTAGTTTGTTTCAATGTTATGGTGAGGTAATTCCAGCTTTTGTGAGAATGCCATGTTAGTGTTTGCTTCCTTTTGAGTTTTTGGTGTATTTCCTAATTTATGAGTGTCAGATAAGAATTGTTGTGCATGTTAATGATATTTATATAATGATCAGTCACCACCTATTGGCAGTTACTTCTTTTGCTTTACAGTGATTTAAGCAACTTTTCATATAGTTAATGAAAAGCTTTTATAGTCATACAAATGTAGCTAGAAGCAGGAACTCCTATTTATTTAAGTAAGGCCAGCTGTAAACAAAGAAAACAAGAGGTTCGTGGTTGTACCGATACCAGTTGACAGCAATTGGCCAGTTTCCTACAGTTGACCGATTGATCCATAAGAGCGGTAAGAGGATGATATTTACAAGGACGGGAAGTGGTATCGAACAAGAAAAGCTGGAAGCGAAGCACCCTTTGAAAAGCTTCTATCTGACAGGAGGAAGTACTCAACTAGTGTATGAAAGGAAAGATGACGCCTAGGCGAAGTCAACTTATTCAAGAGTGCTCTTTAATTCAGGTATTCAGGTAACTAATTAAGCGCATCTATCTACCAGCAAAGACAAAGACATGTTAGAATGGTAATCTATGCTAGAAGTGCCCCTTACCTTAAACCTTAAGTAGCTCACCGAAGGAAGTGTGAAAGTAAGCAAGCAAGGTCTCAACCCGAAATCAATAGCCCGCAAGAAATAGACCATAAGTTTTAAAGTTTTATAGTCATACAAATGTTACATGTTATTGTTTTCAAATGTTTTTATTTCTTTCTTAAACATAGTGTAATATTTGGACTTTTGTCACATAAAGTGGAACCTAGGGAGGAATGAAAAATATGAAAGCCACAACTTTTATCTTGCTAGTTGTATGATACTATGGTAATTGTCTTAGAGAAGAGTAGTAGAAGAAAGAGAGTTTAACCTGTTAAAGCTAAGAAACTGAAATGTAAAAAATAAATAGCGTGCATTTCTTTTCCTTGAAATTAATCAGCGATAAATATAAATGACAACAACAATAACATACTCAGTATTATCCCACACAAGTGAGGTCTGGAGAGAGTAGTGCGTACGCAGACTTTAACCCTACCTTGTGAGGATAGAGATGCAGTTTCTAATAGACCGCACCACAAGCGGATAAATATAGGATGAAATATATATGATTCTTTTTATTCAGCTGCATTGACTAAAGGAACAAAATATATTTTGATATGAAATCTTCCTTGAGTATGTATTTAGATACAAACATGAATTGATAATTACAATTATACAATCTTACTTATAGCAATTTGGGAAAAAGTCTCATAAAGTTGATTTCAAGAACTGTACGACAAAATATATAACTGCTAGGAGCAATGCAATTTGGTAGAAATCCCTTTGGAAGCTGTCATCCCTTTGAAAGAACTGCATCATAAAAGTAGACAATTTTCATCAGATTACACTAAAATATTTTCTTGAATAGAATTCAAGATCTGTGACTTAATTTTGAACAAGAAATACCTTTTTTGGATCACCATAAGGGTCAGGATAAATATCCATGTTTTTATTCTCTGAAGTAGACTTAGAATTCAAGTCTTTCACAAAATCAGCAACATCTTTCCCAGCTTCAACTGTGGCAAAGAGACGTCGCGATGCCCAGAAATAAGCTTGAGCGATGACGGATGAACCTGATAAATCCCAGAGCTCTTCATGTTCAACTACTTGTCCACTGATTTGGTTCAAAGTGAATTTTGAGTTCACTTTGATGATCAGATCCCCTCTTATGGCAGCAAGTATAGACTTTGGCTTTCCTTTAATTGTCCACTTAATGTTCAACACACTCGTTGATAACATCACCATTTCTTGCACACTCTGCATAGCAATATGATGGAAAATGAAAAACTAGTAGTCTAGTATATCGACTAAAGGAGTGAGTAATCTCATGCAAGGAAGGGGGTGCAACACAGGTAGATCTAGGTGCATTGTGCAGGTTCACGTGAACTCATTGCCTTTTTGCGAGAACTATGTATATATATGCAGGAAAAACGTTTAAAATGTATACATATAATAACATTATACTCATTCTGAGTTGACTGACTCAAGATTCTGAGAATTTGCTCCTACTACAACCACCTAGATTCAGCTATTAGCCCAAGTAGCTTGCATATGTCCTCTTTTATAAGTTGTTAAAGACTATAGAAAAGGTAATATCATGATACTGGGAGGAGGTGCATGCAACGGAAGACACTTCTGCACTCGATGTTTAAACCACACCAAATAATTTAATCTTAAGAGTCACCGTTTAAAGTGAAAGTACACTTAAGTGATAAAAGTATATGGAAAAATGTCTTGCATTCATTCGTCTGATGCAACCACTGGATACAACTAGACTTTATCCTATGCGACAGACATAGGCTCATCTCATCTATTAGCGCAAGTATTTTGCCTGTCATCTTTTACATTAAAAGCTTGCAAGTCTAAAAGTTGTTAAGTATTTGAAAACTATAGCCTTATAGTTGCAGACTTGCAGTCAGTCAAACAAACTCTAAAAGCTCCTTAATATGTTACCGTTCTAGCGTTCTGCAGTGCGTCAGTTATCCATAGTGGTCTCTTATACTTCTCTCGCCCCGTGAAACTTCTGACTGGATCCTGCATTTGATTGTTTGGGAATAGATTGAGATACTGAACAATGAATATAATCCAGTATATTAGTCCATATAAATCTAATTACTTCCAAATACTGGTGAAGTTAAAGCAAATCCTCAAATATGGCATGAGTTATTTTATACTCTTATCACTCAGAGATCAATACTACGGAAGTAACTTGCCCTCTGTACATGAAGTTTTATCTCAACATATACTGTGAAAAGAAGATACACCAGCATTGAACTAGCGCATACATAGTTTAAGCAACTTAAGTTGCAGACATGCATCATAATTCTAATAAGTGAAATTGGCACAAGTGATTATTTGCAGAAGTTGTTTGATTGATTTGGTAATGTCTCATCAAATTAGTTTGAGAACAACTAAAAATGGCGGAGCCAGGAATTCTGGTAAGGGAACTCAAGAAATACAATAAATGCTACACCTAGAATTCAGACGCGCATCTCAAACAAAGTTTTGAGCTACCTTTGTTGTTACACTTGAAACTTTCCTTATATTAAGGAGATTCAATGTTGTATATATATATACAAAAATGTCGTTATATATATACAATATAATTGTTCGACGAAGAAGATTCAATTGAATCCTTGTCGGACCATTTAGCTACGCCCCTGAATGTTTTAACGCTAATAAGCTAAAACCATCCAATCATCCAAAGAAGTAGCCAAAGACAAATTCAATATTAGAATACAAGATATTAGAAAATGTAGTAATAGAGCAAGTGAATAGTATATGAACAAGCAATGGAGAACCTTGTATTTGACAGAAACAGCAAAGGTACCAAGGGCACGATTGCCTTGGCGAAGCTCAAGAATATCTCGAACAAGTTGCCTAGCTGTAGCTTCAACAGAAGGGCTGCTAATACATTCAAATTCATCGCAAAGTTCCCCAAAATCCATTCCATCTACAAGCTTATCACCATCCGAAGTCGATAACTCTGTCCTATTGGAGTCATTAACAACTGCCATATATTCAAGGAATTAAGCATTAGATATTACTATACATTCAGTTCTTTTTTTCTATGACAATCAGCTATTTGGAGTCATTAACAACTGCCATATATTCAAGGAATTAAGCATTAGATATTAATATACATTCAGTTCTTTTTTTCTATGACAATCAGCTATCTATCTCGTCTCTCGTCCCACTGGTCCGAGACTCATGCTGCATGGCATCCATTGTAGAAGGAAGCATTTTAAGATACAAACACTCTCTACTAGGGATTTCTCTACTCCCAAAATTCGAATTTGAGACCCTTAGTTGAGGATGGAGGGATTTATTCATCCCACTACACTACTTGGTGGTTACATATTTTAGTGGCGGAGTCAGTATTTTCACTAATGAGATTCAAAATATAAAGAAGTAAATACACAAACATATACAATATATACATTAAAAAAATATGACCTATCTAACCAATATAATTTTTCCACAAAGGAGTATCACTCCCCTTGCACAAAGGTAGCTCCGTCTCTGACATATTCAACAACAATATAACAATACAACGACGACCCAGTATAGTGGGGTTTGGGGAGGATAGTGAGTAGGCATACGTTGGGGTAGAGAGCCTGTCTCTGATAGACGCTCACCCCTGACATATTCAGTTTTTATTAATAAATATATACAGTAAAAAAAAGAGAGAGGGGGGGGGGGGGGACATGCACCTCGCAAGGAGAATCTACGAATGGAATTAAACTTTGATGAGGAGAAGCCATTGATGTTGTGGAAGGAGAAAAGGTTATTGTGATAAGTGGGAGGAGAAATGGTAGTAGAAGAAGAAGAAGGAAGAAGAACAGAAGAAAAGCTCATCTCGTTTGTATCCCCATGATTACTAGCTAGCCCATGGGGGATGAGATGGAACCTCTCTTACTTTCATTCTCTATATTTGGATAAGGTATCATTTTGTCTATGTGGTTCTTGATTTTTTCAGTCGTTGATCATTTTTTAGCCACATTAGCTGTAATAATAGTTCATGAATATTTAGGTTTGGGACAGATTATTATTTGGGCAAATTCTTGGTTATCATAATTTGCAGTATTTTCTAGAACTTTGTGTGAGGGAGTAGTTACTTATTTTCTGAATGATTTATTACATCGTACCCAAAAGGACCTTTTGTTACTCTTGGTGTTCTATTTTATGTGTCCTTTTTTTTTTTATAGAAATTAAGGGTCGTCAAATTATATAGAGAACAAGGTTATCTATTAGGTCTTACAGAACACAGGTATACTGCCATAAGTAAATGTCGAGTTTTACGTGGAAAATTCCCAGCTCATGAGATCAAAAACCATGTCCTACCATTGTAGAATTTTAACTTTACTATTAAGTAAACTTTAGATTACAAACTATAGTAACCTAGAAATTAACCTTTTAGTCCCTCAATAATTTATAACGACACTTTTACAAGCCACTTTATAATAACTTTATTACAAAGACTTTACTACTTGACTAACTCTAGCCAAGATACAAACACAAGGGTTTATGATTTACGAAGATTTCCTACACAATGCTTCTAACTAAGCTAAGTAGAAATTACAAGTAGAGTGCTTTAACAAAGGTACATCACAACTAAGGACGTGTAATAACTGGAAATTGGTTCGTTGTTATGTTGTTCTTTGTTCTTGATGCCCTTGCGAGTCACTTGCAAGATTGATAGATTACTTGAGAGAATGCTTGATCAATTCTTGAATGTGTAAGTGTTTTGGTTTGCCTTTGCTTGATGTTAATAATTCATTTCTGACATCACTTGAATGATGCAAGCAGGCTAGGGAAAGAGCATTCCCCGTAATGTTGACACTATTTTCGCATTGTTGCGTGTGCAAGTAACAACTTTACAGCTGGGGGAGTGGACTTGTACAGTCACCTCGGGAACTGGTAGCTATCTGTTACCTCTGTTGTTCCTTTGACTCTGAAAGAGTTGAACTGTGTCTCCAACCGGAGACTTGTTGATCTTTAAGTTCTTGAGGATGTGTATCATGGTCCTTATCTGGTTCGTAGTAAATTTGTTAGATCATCAAAACATAACAGAGATACACATATAACCTATCACTTTTATTATTATTATTATTATTATTATTATTATTATTATTATTATTATTATTATTATTATTATTATTATTATTAAAAAAGAATGATATCTATTTGAAAATAATTTTCATTTAAATCTCCCTTACTATTATATTTTATACCTATGAAAATATCATGTCATTCTTTTAAATTTTATGCATAATGAGACACCGCCATATAAATTGAACCGAAAGGCGTATTATATTGACTGATATAAACTTTTTTCATGACAACAAGCGCTAAACTAACAGAGGAAAAGGTAGCCATTCAATCCTATAAAATTAGTTTCTAAATGTGTTTACCAAATTAATAACTTGTGCTTCTTTTAACTCTTTAGAATTGGATTAGTACGAATTTTTAATTATTTAACTCCTACTTATCTCTTCGCAATAGCGTATGGAAACCTCTCCTCGAGCTTAAAAAGTTCAAAAGAAATGAAGAATTATGGGCAGTTTAATTTGCATTTTTGTCGTCTATGTACAATGATTTAGGCAAGTCTTTCAAAAATAAATAAATATTTTACTCAAATGTATTTTTGTGATGTACACTATTCAAGAGGAACAATCTTTTCATCTTATATACTCCAACGTTTCATGTTATATATCATGATACAAAGTACAGATTCAAATTTATTTAATTTCCGGTATGGCTTTGGATATATAATCTTTAAATTTGTTAATAGAATTATATATGTACAAATTATATAAAAGGTATCATAAGTCATACGTAATTGTTAACTATTCAAAATATTAGTATAATATTTGAGAAAATCACGATCAAATAATTAGAACTTGAGTCTTGACTTTTGGTTCATGCATTTTAGTTCTGTGATTGATTTGAGATTGGGTGTGCAAACACCGATTTAAATTTAATGGTTCGGTCTTCAGATTTTTACTTTTAAATTCATTATATTTTTGATATTATTGGTTCAAAATTTAGTTATTTTATATATATATGTGTGTGTCATGTCGAGAATACTACTAACCCAATGGTTACGTGCGACATTTACCATTGAACAAAGTCTGATATTGTAAGTTGATAATAGGATGATAATTTTGAATAATATGAATCGGTTTAAACGGACAATATCACATTATGTTAAGAGTGTTTTTTGACTGAATGCTTAACTATGCCCAACATTGAACACATACGAGTATTATATTGTGGACTTTGGCACACATTCTTGTTTGCAATTTGCATCTTTTCTCAGTGGATGCAATGCCTGAAACAGGATCTGCTGCTGCTGCTTCTTCTTCTTCTTTGTGGCCATACACTTACAATGTTTTATTAAGTTTTACAGGAGAGGATGTGCGGAAAATTTTCGCTGATCATCTCTTGCAGCAAAGAGGAAGTCACAGTTTCAATGACGTTGAGGAACTTGAAAGAGGAAAATCTATCTCACCCTCACTTTTCAAAGCCGGTGAAGAGTCGATAATTGAATCTAGTAACTTTTATCCAAAACTTGTATTTATTTTAAAAAATTATTAAATTAAGTATAAAATATTAATTTAGAATTCAGTAACTTAAAAAAAAAATTAGAATACTGAACCCATATATTTCAAATCTTGACTTTGCCATGTTATCCTCTATGTTAATCTTGTCCTAAGTGATACCCTTCGTGGTTGCAAAGCAAAGCGTCACCACCAGCATCGTGGTCCCAGGATTTCTAAAAAATGTATGTAAATTGGGAACACGTGAATCATGCAAATTGCAAAATGGTCCACCATTTGATTTTATTGCACTTGCTAGACAGGAATCAGTTCGATTTACACACTTGGGCATCCCAAATGCTAGTTGCCAATACCCCTATTGAGCCAAAAGTTGGCAACTTGTCCCCGCTCTTAGCTTTTGACAAGTGAAAAGATCAATTTGTCCAATCGGCCATATGTTTGTGTGTGAAAGAGAGATAGAGATGAACATAATCATACAATCTTGATATCTTTTTATAACCATAACACTGAGGGAAAATCATACAATCTTGATATCTTTGATAAGGTACACAATCTTGGCATACATGCGGAAGAAAACAAAAGCTATAAACCAAGAATGAACAAGACGGAGAGTTGGATTTTTTACAAAATTCCACTTCTACCAACACTAGGGAGGGAGAGAAAGGATGATTCCCAGACACTCTAATATTGCTGGGCCCACCTCTCCTGTCTACAACAAAAATATCAATTTTTTGTATTTTCTGTTTTTTTTTTTTTTTTTCTCCCAGTAGATATGTGAGATGGATGGAAAAAACTAAATAAAAATTGAAAATAATCAAAAGATATAAATCCAAACTTTGACATCTCAAACCTCTTGCTTACTTCTCTTCTTTATCAGGCACAAACTTTGGCAATGTCAACAATGTATTCAGCCGGGAAACCCCTTCAAGCGCGGACCATTCCGTCCCAACCTCCGCGAGCAGTTCTTCGTGTTCCGAGGCTTCCTCTATGCCTTCCTCTGATACGTCGTCGCCTTCTCCTGAAACCTCATTGCCTTCTCGAACAGTTCCAGAACGAGGCAATGCAGTTGGACCAGAGGCATCATCTGTCTTGGCACCAACTTCATTTGCTTCCATTGAGACGGTCTCGTCATTGAAGTTTGTATTAGAAGCAGTAGACAAGTTATTTGAGTTTGAATCAAGAAAAAGGCAGACAACTGCACAATCATCAACTTTAGAAGTTGGGTATTTTGTCCTCCAGGCTCGAACAGCTGCTTCAACTAGTGATCGAGCTGCAGATGAACGGGATGAAGCGGACGCTATGATCTTTACAACTTCATCATTTGAAAGTACATCCCATATCTGTCATCGGAATTAATTTTGAACTAGGATAAATATAATGTAACAACCATTGAGAAGGTAATACCAAGAACCCATGTATAAATTCTTTTTTTTAATAAGTAAAATGGTAATAAAAAGTACTAAATTTCAAGTTCCATACCCCATCAGTTGCCAGAACAATGAACTCATCTTTTCCTGTTAAACGCCTATATGATATTTCAGGCACAGAGATGAGACCAAAATCCTTGAGGCAAAAATCCCCAAAAGCACGTGCCATTGCAAGTCCAGGAGAGTCACTATGTGGCAACCACACTCTTGAAACCTCCGGTTCATCACGAAGAGCAAAAACACGTCCTCTACATTTACGGATTCTCTCAGCCTCCGCTGTACATTTAGAAGGACAGGGAAATTAAGAAACAATATATTGAAAAAAGCACCAACGGCATTAATCAGAAACACCAATTCGAAAAAAACAGAAAAAGTTATGCTTTCAAGGGGTACCCGTCTATAGGGGGTTGACCACTATGTAGGATGGTTACCACCCTACTTTAAAGTATTCATTTTTCTAGAAGAATGCACCAAGCTTTTTAACAATAATACATCCACCAACAAAAGGTATAAAACTTCAGCTTCCACGAATTTTTCAAAGGACACATCTAAAGGGCAGCCCGGTGCACAAACCCCCCCCCCCCCCGGCTATGCGCGGGGTCCGGGGAAGTGCCGGACCACAAGGGTGTATTGATCAAATTTATTTCGGTAAACTTCCACTCAGAGATAAAGATTTTCCTATCTTTTTTTTTTCTCGCTAGGCAGATCTTTCCCAATCCTCTTTCTTCCTTGTATCGGTCTTAGTCTTTCAAATCTAGGTAACTGTGTTCTATTCCATTATATTTTATTTCATTGTGATAGCACAAGCATTTTTTGTTCATAACTGGTCATGGATGTAAAGAGGCGTAGAATATCACAGCACTTCTTAAAGTTTAAAAAGCTGGCTCGAACATGATACTTCTAACGATGCAACAGACCTCTTTAATCGTGGAAGCAAGACGGACAGAATGGCCATACCAAAAATTTAAGAGGATTTCAACAGAAGCATAATTTAAAAGAACTGTAATTTGTCGAGAAGGGAAATCCTCTACTCGACAAATTACAGTTCTTCTAACTATGATACTTCTAACAACGCAACAACAACACACCCACTATTTATTTATTCTAAATAAATGAGCATATATACAATGGAGAGAGCAGTATGGAATCAGACCAGATAAACAAACAGACAAAACTTCCAAGAAAAGTGAACTATAATCACAAATCAGTTCTCCATTCATCACAGTGGATGGGTTTATATTGACAGTTCAACTGGCTATGATAGCAAGTAGTTTACATATGGCAGGACACCACAAAAAGATGATTTGACCAGCAGGACCTGAATAACTAGCCCCCTGATTCAGAACCTACACATGGATGAGATCCTAATCTTTTTAGTTTATGCAGAACTTCAGTCAACAAATTAAGACTTCAGTTTCTGAAAATTATCACACTTATTTTGACAACATATGAGCATTTAATTCAATACAACTCCGCCAATGTTTTCCTATTAATACAATATATGGTCCGGCAGAAGCACATCATTTTCAAATATGCAGTGGTTCCATCGTGATGTTATATTAACTCAAACAGACATCACTCGTTATCATGTCGATGATAGAAATAATGTATTTCTGCACATATTGCCCAATAACTGTCAAATTTCACATATAAATCTCGAATTGTAAGGTTTATATATGTCAATCCTTCAGTCTGTTACTAACATCAGCGCATCGTTATCATGTCGATGATAGAAATAATGTATTTCTGCACATACTGCCCAATAACTGTCAAATTTCACATTTAAATCTCGAATTGTAAGGTTTATATATGTCAATCCTTCAGTCTGTTACTAACATCAGTGCAGTGAACACTTCCAAAGCAATTAATAACAGAGGCAATCCAGTGATCCGGACAGAGAGACTTGAACAAAAACACTCAAGAAGTAAAAACAAAATGAAGTTACTTGTTTCTGATAACCTTTTTCCTTACAATACTTGTCTGTTTATCTTTCTTTTATGACGATGGTGTCCGGGCTAGCTTGCGCACATCTGTTTTACTTATAGATATTTGTTTCTTATAGTAATTAGAAGTTGAATATAAAATCAGAAGAGAAATGGAGCATGATGGGCAAATTAATTCTCAGGATGCTGCTAATCCTAATCAAGCTCATGAACAGCAGTAAGAAAAAGGAAAACAAAAAGAATGATCACTATCTCACTATTTGGTACACCTAGGATGAAGTTACAAAATATTGCAGGGTGTACCAAAAACCGGTTTTAAGAAAGTAAAAGGGAGTCGCTAAACATTTGATTTTACAAACTCATCTTTAAGCCCATTGTCACTTATCCCTGAATCGACACTTCTGCCTAGGCCAAGAACTTACCTGAGATTCCATCAAGAAACTGCTAGGATATTTATCTTTTCTTTTTTGGACAAAGGCCCAAACCCCACCTTGTGGGAATATAGTGGGTTGTTGTTGTTGTTGTTGTTGTTTTTTGGACAAAGGTACAGAGGAACTGCTAGGAATATTTATTTTTAACCCTCAAAATTATATAATTAAACCAAACAAATCCTCCAATGCTGCAAGGAGGCCAAATGCCTTCATTTTCTCTTCTTTTCTGTCAACCTGACAATTGACCTATTAAGTAATGATTCTCTTCTTTCTGTTCAAAATATTTCTCAAAAAAAAAAACATATGGAGCAACATAAAAGAATGCCTATAAACAAGAAGGTGGTGAAATTAATAATTAATTAGAAAAAGAAAAGAAGAAAACACAAAATGATAAGTGAGGTCTAGTGGCAAGAGCACTCCACTTCCCGTCAAGAGGTTGGAGTTCATGTGATTACAGGAGCAAGGTAGGGAGAGGGCCACTATTGAAATATTCGAGAGTTGGTTTGGTAGTGGGATTCATTTTATCAAAATAAAAAACAATAAGAAAAAAAAACAAAAGAACAAAATAGGATATGGCGTCCGTTAGGATAGTTGAATGAGAAGCATAGAGAACTCTTTTTCCTTCCAAGTCCTCCATCTTTAACTTCTTTTCCCCTCTCTAACTTCTATAATTGCAATAAGAAGATGAAAAATAAAATGAGAAAAGACTCTTCTTATCCTTGACTAGAAAGTCAAGATTAAATTTAAACTATTCCAGAAGTCGAGGGAAAATGAAAGAAAGTTTAGCAACATATGAACGACAGTTAGTTATCATGACGATTTTTTGCTAAACTGAATGGCTAATTCATATCCAAGTTTGATGGCTGCATAAATACGAGAGATGGAGAAATTGTACAGTAGTCAGAATGCTGACACAAGAATCAGGACTAGAAAGTAATAACAACAACAACTATCCAGTATAGTCCCACAAGGTGGGGTATGGGGAGGGTAATATGTAGACAGGCCTAATAAATTCATCAAATTAAAACAAGCTAAGTGGTAATCTTGTAAGTGATCTACGCCAAAGCAATATCCAGAAAAGTGCTCGGGAGTCAAAAGCAGTTCAATCTGCACAACACAAGATATAGAATCTAACCTGGTAGATTAGGCTTCAGATCCACTGTCAATTGTACAGCAGTAAGAGAACCACTTTTATCTCTTGTACCCAGAACTGCTCGGGAGTCACCTATATTTCCAATAACAAGATCCTGACCCTACAAAAAATGAAAATTGTTTCAATCTTCTAAATAACACATTATAAAATCTACCTATCTTCAAATTTCCAGATCTGTCAAGGGACCTGTTTAACAAATGTTACAGCTGTTGTCCCACTACAGAAGCAGTCAATATTGGTGTAGCTTCTCAGTTCCCTATCCATAACTTTAAAAGCCTTCAGAAATGACTCCTTCAAAGTCTGAAAGACCTCTGGTTGCTTTTCAGCCTCTTCAACGTCAATAGAGACCCTCGACTCCTCATCAGCAGATATAAGGGAAGCATCCTCAGAATTTAGGCTAGCCCCAGCATTAAGACTGATCTCCTTCAGAACATCCTCACTTTTAAGATTAACTTCCCAGTGTGCACTTAGCTTTAAGGGAAGGGAATCTCGGACTCGCTTTGCAACCATATGGCCATGAGGACCGTGGCCATCAAAAACACCACAGAATACTGTATCTGTTCTGGAACCAAAGTTCTGAAATATAATTATAACAGATGAATTAGGAGATGCTCTCCATATAGCTATAATGAGACAATCTGAACAAAAGAATCACTAGGTGTGAACAAATCCTCGACATATACTACACTTAATCTTAGCCAAAAGGCTGAGAAAGGTAGAATCCTTGACATGTATCCGAAAACAATCCGCAGATCCAAAACGACAAGAAAGAAATGCAGTATCTAAGGAATATTTTTTTCAGCTTGATAAAATAATGAAATACTTTCTTTCTAGGCATGTACAGGAAACTATAGCATATCACAATATCAGATGGTCATCAGAATACTCAGGTGAAGAGTCTATGATCAGACAAGTACTATATAAAGATTGAAGCAAAAAATTAACTATGATTAGGCTATTTCTGCACACAAAAAAAAAAGAAAAGGAAATACCTACCATTAATCTCCAAAAACCATAATCTAAAATAAATACAACTACTTTGTCCTTTGAACTTCTTCCAATGCAACCAAAGTAAGATGCTTTTTTGCTATGCTGGGAAAATAAAGTTAAATCCTAATCAACAGTATTTACAAAGATAGCAATATGAATATGAAGGACAAACCTCCCAAACAATCATGGCATCTTGATTAGTTCCTTTCTTGCCTTGCTGAGTGAAGAGCGAAGCGACATCACTCGAGCCATTCAAGAATAAGCGGCCAGGAATCTTACGCAATTGTTCTTCCTTACGACTGTTAAAAGAAGAATTCCTAGAAACTGGCCTCTTTTTTGAGCTCTTCTTTTTCCTAATTCCAACTGCGGATGTAGGAGAACCCGGAACAGGGGTCCTGCTTTCATAAGTTAAGCAGGACCCCGTCCGGAGAGCCCGGACTATATTCAATAAACAATCCAGAGCAGCTACACAGCCAACCCCCCTATTTTCCGTGTTCGGATCCGCCACACCTCCCCTTCTAATAAATAACAAACAATCCTACACAAAACTGTTTAAAATCCGAGTATCCAATTCTCCACTCAATCCAACAACTGCACCATTATAACAAGTGCAATTTCAACTGCAAATAAAGCAGTCAGAATCTAGTGCCCCCAAAAAAAAATCTTTCAGCCTCAAAAAGTGCTGAATCTTTTAAAAATATCTATACAAAAAATCTTGAATAGATTATTCAAGAATTGTAGGAATAGAATAATAATAGGAGTAATAATAACAACAGCACCAAACAATAACCACTAACTTTAGTTCCCAATTTTTTTAACCCTTCAAACTAGAAAAAGTAATTGCAAAAAATGGAGGCATCCAAAAAGGGATAAAACATAAAGAGAGCAGATCTATCTAAACTACGCCCACATACAATTTTTTTATAGCACAAAATCCAAATTGATACCACAGAAAGAAAGCATAATAATAATCCAATAAATATAAAAGGGAAACAAAGCACCAAATTGAAGTATTAAGTTTGGGGGCAAAATTGAGAGATCAAATCCAAACAAGATATCCAGTAAGAAGAAAAGCTGAAAATGGATCAAGAATGAGGATAGAAAATGGGTTGTGAGACAGAAACCGAATGAATGAATGAATGAATGGGAAGAGGCAAGATTGAGAGGAGGAAAAAAAGAGAAAAAGGAATCACAACAAACTAAACTCTGTAGACACGGAGAGAGAATAGAGATCACAGAAAAACCGCCAATAAGGACTTGTGTTTTTTTGTTGGTTAAGGTCTAGGTAGGTGGGTGTGAGCCTAATTTATATATATATATATATATATATATATATATATATATATATATATATATATATATGGTTTTTCCTATAAATACAGGAAATAAGATTGGGGGTTGGAGTGGGGGGGGGGGTGGTTCGAGATTCGAGGCCACGGCTCTATGGCCATAGGGATGGCAAACGGTGCGGGGCGGGGCGGTTGCGGGCACACCCGCGCACACCCGCGAAGACTCCAACCCGCCCCGCAAAATAATTTTTTTTAATTTTAACCGCCCCGCAAAATAATTTTTTTAATTTTAACCGCCCCGCCCCGCCCCGCAAAAAACCATCCCGCCCTGCCCCGCATATATATTTTTTTAATTCTTTTAATCCGATCTAATAAACCAAGTAATTTTTTTTTGCAATATACTTGTATCCGAGCATTAAAGGACTGGTGAAGCATATACGATTGTATAGCATATACCAGATTATCATGAATCTCGTGATATCAACAATGTCAAACAATATCCTAGAAGGACTGTTGCCTTCAAGTTTTTTTTGTCTACATGTAATATTTTATGTAGGTTTTTTGCAAATGGGAAATGAAGAAAATTACTACTCCAGTAAAGAGTAGAACTTGGAATGCCTTTCAGATATGTTGACAAATATATTGAAAGGGGAAATATTTCCAGCATCAACTTACATCAACAGTTTCAAATACTTATATTTGAGGGGGAACAGCTTCTTAGGCTCAATTACAATGTAGTGATCGAGAGAAGTGATTGCACTGGTGAATACATCAAGAGTTTTAATAAACCGCAACCCTCGATCTGCACCGTCCCGCGTTAAATTTTTTTTTTAAAATTATGCCCCGCCCCGCCCCGCAAACAATGTAAACCGCCCCGCCCCGCACATGCTGAAAAACCGCCCCACCCCGTCTCGCCCCGCACTGTTTGCCATTCCTATATGGCCGCCATGCATCTCTGTCACTTTCGTCACCAAAGTTATTTCACATTGGTGTGGATTCATTCGAATTCGGTTTGCTTAACGGGTTATTTAGATGATTTTTATGTATCGTTTATAATATATTATATTATTTTGTTATGTATAATACTTAAATAAATTATATTATTTATTATTATTTCAAACATTAATAATATAAGGAATAAATTTATAATATTATAATAAATAAGTAAAGTATGAGGTAGAATTATTAGATAGGGTAAAGTATAAAATAAGATTATTTAATAATAAGAAAAGGTAAGATTAATGAGAGAAAAAAAAAAAGATAATAATACGGTCACATCAAATCGGTTGTTCCATAAAGTAGCATTCCATTATATAACGACGAATTTAATGATACGATATAATAAAATTTAAGTAACATAGAAAACATATTATATTTAAATAATAATATGATACAACACAACAAGTAATAACCATCCAAATAAGTTTGTAAGTGGAAAATATTCTTAACTATTATACTGTATATTCTGGAAAATGTGAAAGTTAAAGTAACACATAAATATAAATTTCACTTAAAAATAAACACTTTTAGGATCACTGTGTAACTTAACTTTGAAATACTCTATAGGAAACTTTTCGACATTTCAACAGTATTTTAAATGTTGAATTTTAG
Source organism: Nicotiana noctiflora (assembly GCA_032618575.1). Classification (NCBI taxonomy): domain Eukaryota; kingdom Viridiplantae; phylum Streptophyta; class Magnoliopsida; order Solanales; family Solanaceae; genus Nicotiana; species Nicotiana noctiflora. The sequence goes on along the minus strand of JASVEL010000201.1, from coordinate 16,547 downwards.
TATCAGCTTATAAATAATATTGATTAAAAATCTTGTAGAGGGGTTATCTAATTGGAAAAAAGAAAAAATAATTTTGCCGCAAATGTTTTGCCCATTTTTCTTTCATTAATATAAATACTCTCTCCGTTTTAATTTAGATAAGTTAGTTTGACTCGACACGGAGTTTAAAAGAAAAGAGAGATACTTTTGAAATTTGTGGTATTAAAGCATAAGGGTAAAACCTTTGTGGAGACATGACATTTGTGTGGTTATAAAAATTTCTTATTAAGGATAAAATAGTTAAAATAAAAAATTTAAAATTGAATTATTTTTAATTATAGAAATATATTATTCTTTTTAACAGAATAATAAGAAAAATATGTCATCTAAATTGAAACTAAGGGATCTTATTTTTGCTTTTTCCTGATACACTTATTTTTCTTTTACGAAAAATAAATACTCGTTTATAAATATAAACAAAAGGAAAAGGTAAACATGCAATTTGAAATTGATAATGTAATTATTTTATATATGTGGACCCAACTCTATAACAAAACTTTACAGCTTTAATGACTTCTTTCTTTCGTTCATTTTTACTTATTTATAATAAAATATAAATATATTTTTTACTTTTTACTTGTCAGTTATATCAAATTAAAAAAATTGAAAAAATCTTGTTTTTGTTATAAAATAATAAAAGAAGAAGAATAATATTGTAGAGAAAAATAGGGAAAGAGAATTCTTATTGAATTTTGGGATGAATTACAATGAAATAGAACCCTCTATTTATAGGAGAAATATGACTTAGTCACAAAGTAAAACTCTCCACAAGATAGACATTCACTCTAAATAGAATTCTATTCATAACACTCCCCATTGAATGTCTATTCAATGATAATGTGTCTCGTTAAAACCTTAACTAAAAGAAAACCCAATGGGAAAAAAATTCTAGAAAGGGAAAAAGAGTACACATGTTTAGAAATGCGCCTATTGGTTGCCTCGTTAAAAACCTCGCAAGAAAAACCCAGTGGGACAAAACCTTGTAAGGGAAAAAGAGTGCAACGCGCATTAACTCGCCCTGTTGAGAGCATCAATTCACATCTTTAAGCCTTCGCATCCCAATCTTGTGCACTAGCTTCTGAATCTCTCATGAGATATTATGAAGTGTTATGTCATGTGATCTTCTAGATCACTTGCCTCCTTTATTATGATCGTTTGCTCATCTTCTTTATCAAGAAGTCTATTTAAAACCGATTGTCTATACGCATTAAGCTTACCATAGATTTTGTCCTTCTTGGACGAGCATTTGCAGTGAGAATATAGTTACTTTCTTTGGGTCAGTAAATGCGTCTAACATGCTTTGCAATAAATTGCACATGAATTATCCTTTTATGAACTTCAAGTTCATATTATTTTATTTGAGGATCTAGATGTAGAAACGATAATTCATTCCTCGTAACTTTTCTCAACTGTTTATCATGTCTCCCCCTCATGTTAGAAAAACTAACTTATTTCCTCAACTTTGAGAACTCATCTTTCTGCGTTATGGTGTTAATCAAAATATATACCGCACATCAATAATAATAAGATGAAATTATTTGGTTTCTGACCCTCAACCACTTGTGAGTGGAGAAAATAATATACTTTCGTATATAATGTATATCAAACTCATATATATAACTTTGTTCTCATAAGCAATAATTTAGCTATTAAGTGGAGACACTCAATAAATCATTTTGCTAAACCAGCTATGATGTAAACCAACTTATCAAGATGAACTTCTTGAATAGAAAATCCGGAATATGCTCTAAATTAAATTATTGAGCAAGTTACCTCGCACACACCGGCCAGGTTGCGGGTTAATAATAATTGCACATGTAACCATCTCATAGATGCATCTTATGTGGTATACATGGCAGGTGAATGAGCCCATATTCACCTTTGATATTTTCAGCATTCATGGGATTCAATCCCACTTATATTTGGTATATTAATTAATGAGAACATACACATAAAAGAATTCGTAAAGAACTTTCTAGTTCTTTAATATTTACCCATGTGAATTATCTTTATTTTTGCACATCATACTTAAATTGATATGGGTAAATCAATTATGCCAACTGAATAAATTATCAATATTGATAAATTTCAGATTTACACCATGATGTGTGCAATTATGAATAAACTCCAAGTTTATTATGATATGGGTTTTATATCAATAAAATATCCACTTCATTGTGGTATTCTTTTGTTTATGTTGTACAAATTGGAGATAAAACGGGTAGCTTTTTACATACATATTATCCCGCTACAAGTTGTAGTAATAGAAGATATTAAATCTTTCCTTTATTTATAGTCTCAATATAATCAACCGCTTTCGCGTATACTTTGGAAACTGAATAAGTTTCTTTGAGACTTACTACAACACAATACCTTGTTGGTAATCAATTGTGTTTCTCCAAAATAGTGGTAATTGGCTCTTCCAAAGCTCTCAATTAATTGGTAGTACCACATAATCATCAACACATATATGGTGAATATCTCTTTTAAAGAGAAACTTATACCATTATGTGTATGGTCAAAATTATATGCAAGATCTGTTTCTTGCATTACCGTTATCTTGTAATAATCATAATGCTAAAATATTTTGGCGTACAATAGGTACGTGACCAATGACCATTCATGCCATAATAATGACATTGTTTATGGTATCATCTTAAACCTTCTTCTAGAGGTGAGTGTGGTATATTCACTGCCACTAGCATGTTCATATTCTTTGAAGAATGAATATGTATTCATAAATCAGATGTTGTCACATTCACATCATGAATGAACTATATGTGCTTTATAAAATCTCATGTCAAATCGACGACAAATATTACTTTCACAGAGTGAAGGATTATTTTGAGAATACTTATTGTTCTCATTACCACAATGATGACGATATGATTTCTTCTATTGCCACGTCCATATCTATTGATTATTCATGGTAATAATTTTGTCTTCTTTCAGGCTTATCATAGATTGCTATCACATTCTCTTTAGGGAATGAGAATGGAGAAAATTCAATGGGACGGGTTTTCACTTCTTGTGCGCATGATCATACATGACTTTGATCATGGCAAGACATAGAAATTTTACCACTTCATGTCTGTGTAATTTCTGAAAAACTCTATTAGAGTCATAATCAAACTTTGTTGTCTTTGCCTGTATATAAAATCAAATTATAGAATTTCAAGAATTTGAAAGAGAAAAGTAAAATACTTACCTTAAATCCAGAATTTAATCATGAAGTAAGTTCATGGAACAATTGATAATCATTGTGCTCAATCCCAAAGCTTCTACTCAATTGGTTAGAGTCTCGTGCTGATAACGTGTTATAAAATAATAAAAGAAGAAGAATAATATTGTAGAGAAAAGTAGGGAGAGAGAATTCTTATTGAATTTTGGGATGAATTACAATGAAATAGAACCCTCTATTTATAGGAGAAATATGACTTAGTCACAAAGTAAAACTCTCCACAAGATAGACATTCACTCTAAATAGAATTCTATTCATAACAGTTTTATTTTTATTATTAAATACTCATTCCCAAAACTTTTAAAAATATTCACAGTATAGATAAAATTGAAAAATATATACTTCATTATTTTTTTAAAGGGGTGCCAAGTCAAAACTCAAAAGTGACTAAAACTGAACCCCGACCGTCCAAAATACAAGTAAAGAAATTAATTATCACGTTTTCCCACTTCAATCGTTAGCTTCGACTCTTCAACAAAAAAAAAAAAAAAAAAAAAAAAAAAAAAGTTAAGGGATTACTGTTATTCAATTTGTATTGCTGTAAAACTAATAAAATATTAAATTTTTGAAATAAAATTAGAAACAGAAAATTAATAAAATCAGTTTAACGAAATAAGTTCTAAAATATAGTATAAAAATAAATCAAACTCATTGAATGCATAGTGTGTCCTTAAGAAAATTATTCCTCTCAAGTACCCGAGGTGTCGGAATATTATCCTCCCAGGATAGAACGATTTAATTTACCAGCGTATTGGTACCAAAAACTCTGGTAAACGGAGAACTTGGTCATAAAACACACTGAAAAATATCGTGCAGAAGAAGAAGAAGAAGAAGATAATCAAAAAATTTACTAAGTAAAATTCTGGGATTCAAGCCAAATTTGTAGCCCATTTGGCACTATTTTTTAAAAGGTTTACAATGGATCGAGTCGCGGGTTATGAGTTATTCTGGATTGAATTTTGTTAATTAATTTAATTAATTAATTAAATAATTAAAAAGAATATTGTCCAAAAAGATTAATCAACCGGAGTTGGGGCCAAATGACGACGGCGCGAGGCTTGCCTTCTTCTTAATTCTTTAAGAGCTAAAAGATGAGTCTCTCTCTCTCCCTCTCTCTCTCTCTCTCTCTCTCTCTATATATATATATAATTTTCTTTTCTTCTTTCAATGAAGGACAAAATGCATTATTAAAATGAACTAATTTAAAATTTCACTACTTCCATTTTTTTTTTCCATCATTTTTCATTCATACGTCTTTCGTTATTAACAACAAAACTTAACAATTACCACCAAGTAGGTAAATATAAAATTAAAAATAAAAATTAATAGGTTTGATATAAGATACCTTTGAGACAGTGACCATGTAGAGGAGAGGACTTAGATTCATGCACGAGAACCTCTTTGTAGATATGACTAATAAAGTAATAAAAACAAGACTCTTACATTTTGTAAAAAGATAAAGAATAGTTGTCCTTTTTCGACAAAATATAATAATACACTAGACTTATGAATATATAGCTAGGTCGCTCTATACCTATTCTTACTTCCCTCTTATCTAATTACTTTTATTTTACTTGTTAATTTATAAAACTCAAACTGTCCAATAACAAGAACGTAACCACTTTTTCCTATGTACTCTGTGTTATTCATCTATACGAATATATAGTGAGATAAATTAAATGCAAAATCCATTACTATATTTCTCGTAATATTCTAAGAGATACAAACTAAATTAGCACGCGGAAAAAGACAACGTAGTTCAATTAATAAGACCACGACTCCACAAAACTACAAAAGATAAACATGTGTACAATATGCATATGCATTAATGCCATACGATCGTGTAACTTATGTGTCCATGCATTTTTAGTTCAGGGCGGAGCTAGAATGTCGTCGGCGAGTTCGACCGAACCCAATAGCTTTCGTTCAAGTCTTATATTTATCTTAAAAAATCCATTGAATATGCATAAATTCTTAATTTAGAACCCAGTAACTTAAGACGATTAGAATTCCGAACCCATAAGCTCGAAATCCTGGTGTTGCCTATGTTTTTAATTACTCTTTCCGTTTCAAATTATTTGAGGTAGCTTGACTCGGCAAGGAGTTTAACAAAAAAGAACACTTTTAAAGGTTATGGTCTTAAAAGCTTAAGTGGTAAAAAGTTTGTAGTGTCATGCCATTTGTGCGGCTATAAAAACTTCTCATTAAGGACAAAAAAGATAAAATAAAGATTTTAAAGTTTAATTATTTTTAAATTTAAAAATATGTTATTTATTTTGGAACGAACTAATAAGAAAAATAGATCCTTTAATACGAAACAGAAGGACTAACTTTTTTGGACAGATAAAGACGAGTAAGGAAAGAAAATTAAAGAAGACGAGACTCTAAAAGGGAACTTGATGGGGTTAAGAAAAGAATATCTTCTAAGAAAGTAACCACTTAACATTTAAATTCTTGTTATAAATAGAATTTTATTTATGATGAATGTCTATATTTAGAGAGATTCTAGGATTTATTACTTGGCGAGTCACCATCTCCCTATAAATAAAGGGTTCTATTCCATTGTTATTCATTCCAAAATTCAATAAGAATTTCCTCTCTCTTACTCTGCAATATTGTCCTTGTTCTTTTATTATTTTATAACACATTATCAGGCACGAGACTCTAACCAATTGAGTAGAAACTTTGGGATTGAGCATAATGATTGTCAATTGTTTCATGAACTTCCTTCATGATTAAAATTCCGGATTTAAGGTAAGTATTTTACTTTTCTCTTTCAAATTCTTGAAATTCTATAATTTGATTTTATATACAGGCAAAGACAACAAAGTTTAATTAGAACTCTAATGGAGTTTTTAAGAAATTACACCCACATAAAGTGGTAAAATTGCTATGTCTTGCCATGATCAAAGTCATGCATGATCATGCACACAAGAAGTGAAAACTCGTCCCATTGAATTTTCTCCATTCTCATTTCCTTAAGAGAATGTGATAGCAATATGTGATAAGTCTGAAAGAAGACAAAATTATTACCGTGAAGGTATCAATGGATGTGGACGTGGCAATAGAAGAAATTATAATCGTCATCATTTGTGGTAATGAGAACAATAAGGATTCTCAAAATAATCTCACACTTTGTGAAAATATTTATCATCGATTTGACATGAGATTTTATAAAGCATATACAGATGACTATGGTCCATTCATGATGTGAATGAGAAAACATCTGATTTATCAATATATATTCATTTTTGGAAGAATATAAGTGTGCTAGTGGTAGTGATTACATCACACTCACCTCTAAAATGAGGTTTGAGATGATATAAGAAAATAATATCATTATTATAGCATGAATGGTCATTGGTCACACACCTACTGTACGCCAAAATATTTTGGCATTGTAATTATTAAAAGTCAACGATAATGCAAGAAACAGATCTTACATATTATTTTGACCATGGCCATAATGGTATAACTTTCTCTTTAAAAGAGATATTCACCACATGGATGATGATGAATTTGTGGTAGTGCAAAATTAATTGAGAGCTCTCGAAGAGCCAATTATTACTATTTTGGAGAAACACAATTGGTTACCAATAAGGTATTCTGTTGTAGTACATCTCAAAGAAACTTATTTAGTTTCCAAAGTATATGCGAAAGCGGTTGATTATATTGTGACTATAAATAAAAGAAAGATTTAATATCTTCTATTACTACAACTTGTAGCGGGATAATATGTATGTAAAAAGCTACCCGCTTATCTCCAATTTGTACTACATAAATAAAAGAATACCACAATGAAGTGGATATTATATTGATATAAAACTCATATCATAATAAACTTGGAGTTTATTCATAATTGCACACATCATGGTGTTAATCTGAAATTTATCAATATCGATAATTTAATCAGTTGGCACAATTGATTTACCCATATCAATTTAAGTATGATGTGCAAAAATAAAGAGAATTCACATTGGTAAATATTAAAGAACTAGAAAGTTCTTTACGAATTCTTTTATGTGCATGTTCTCATTAATTAATATACCAACTAAAATTGGGATTGAATCCCATGGATGCTGGAAACATCAGAGGTGAATATGCGCTCATTCACCTGCCATGTATACCACATAAGATGCATCTATGAGATGGTTACATGTGCGATTATTGCTAACCCACAACATGGTGTTTGCGAGGTAACTTGCTCAATAATTTAATTTAGAGCATATTCCAGATTTTCTATTCAAGAAGTTCATCTTGATAAGTTGGTCTACATCATAGCTAGTTTAGCAAAATAATTTATTGAGTGCATCCACTTAATAGCTAAACTATTGCTTATGAGAACAAAGTTATATATATCAGTTTGATATACATTATATACGAACGTATATTATTTTCTCCACTCACAAGTGGTTCAGGGTCATGAACCAAATAATTCCATCTTATTATTATTGATGTGCGGTGTATATTTTGATTAACACCATAACGCACAAAGATGAGTTCTCAAAGTTGAGGAAATAAGTTAGTTTTTTCTAACATGAGGGGGAGACAAGATACAACCGTTGAAAAAATGTTACATGGAATGAATTATCATTTATACATCTAGATCCTCGAATAAAATAATATGAACTTAAAGTTCATAAAAGGATAATTCATGTGCAATTTATTGCAAAGCATGCGAGACGCATTTGCTGACCCAAATAAAGTAACTATATTCTCATTGCAAATGTTCATATTAAGTCCCAGAAGGACAAAGTCTATGGTAAGCTTAAAGCGTATAGACAATCGGTTTCAAATAAACTTCTTGATAAAGAAGATGAGCAAATGATCATAATAAAAGAGGCAAGTGATCTAGAAGACTACATGACATAACACTTCATAAATATCTCATGAGAGATTCAGGTACTTGAATATATGAATGAAGAGATCTCTATGTTATGTCATTATGAAAATACATTGAAACTGATATAAAATCTTTGTCGACGTCAACCTTCAAGAAGCTAGTGCACAAGATTGGGATCCGAAGGCTCAAAGATGTGAATTGACGCTCTCATCAGGAGGAGTTAATGCGCGTTGCACTCTTTTTCCCTTACAAGGTTTTGCCCCACTGGGTTTTCCTTGCGAGGTTTTTAACGAGGCAACCAAAAGGCGTATTATTAGATATGTGTACTCTTTTTCCTTCTCTAGAATTTTTTTCCCATTGGGTTTTCTTTTAGTTAAGGTTTTAATGAGGCATATTATCTGTTGTATAGACATTCAACGGGGAGTGTTATAAATAGAATTCTATTTATGATGAATGTCTATATTTAGAGAGATTATAGGGTTTATTACTTGGTGACTAAGTCATCATCTCCCTATAAATAGAGGTTTCTATTCCATTGTAATTCATTCCAAAATTCAATAAGAATTTCCTCTCTTTCTTTCTCTGCAATATTGTTCTTGTTCAACGGTTTTTTTTTTCTTCTTCTTTGGGTTTAGTTTTTGCTAAATCTTTGCTTTTACTCACTTATTTTTTTAAAGATTGGTACAAATTTCACGAGGCGTGAACAAATATTTGATCTAATTTTATACTTATTAATTTTTAGAAAAGATAAATTATAAACATTCACAAAATTTAAAATAAATTCTTTTAACAATTCAGTATTAGATTTAGATCCAAATACAATATCAATATACAATTGTGTATTCAAATTAAAACATCTTAATCTTAAAAAGTACTCCGTAATCGTTCAAATGCTGTTGCCCTTTTGTAATTTATTCCTTTTCTTATAGCATTGCTATCCCATCAGCGTGAGATTCGAACCTTTAACTCATCCGTGGATAGTTGATGTTCTAGATTATATTTTTATGTTATCAATTTCCTTGAGATGTTTCTTAATGTCAATATATACTTACAAGCCAAAGACAATGGCTTCTCATTAAGCTAAGTGTCACATCAACCAATAAACACGTGTTACATCAACCAATAAACACGTGTCACATTAGCACAATTATCCTAATTTATAGGAATTTTGAAAAAATCAATAACAATTTTTGTTAAATTAGAATTAGGAGGAAGATTAATTTTTATTTATATGAAATAAACAAAAGTCAAAACCCTCACTGCTCCTCTCTATAAAAAATCGTTCTCCCTTTTTTTTTTTTGAAATTAAATACAAGAAAAACTAATTACAACAAGGAAAACTAATTACAATTTAAATTATGATTAGGATAGCAACAAGTAATTTAATTTATTTTAAATAAAAAATAAAAACTAATTACGAATTAAAAAATATCCAAATACAATTACATTTTGATATGGATTATGATAGGAACTGTAATTTAATTTATTTTAAATCAAAAAATTACACATTCCTTCAAAACCATCAGTTTTCTTCCAAATTTATAGGAAGTTAAAAAAAGGAGTTACAAATTTATTTTTATTAGGATTAGGATATGAAGAATTTTTAAAATGTAATTAAAAACGGTTAAATTTGCCTTATAACCGTCACTTTTTTCAAAATTTATATGAAGTAAAAAATAGGAATTACAATTTTATTTTGAGTATTATTAGGATAGGAAGATTATATTTATTTTTTAAAAAAATATTCATATTCTTAGATGAATATATTCGATTTATATATATTCGATTTTTTTAATTTAGATGTAATTTATTGTAGTATTTTTCTTAGTATAATTTAAACTTTAGTGTAATATTTACATAGTTTCTTTAAGTCTTAAAGTAAGTTGGTATATATATGTCCTACCAAAAACAAAAGTTGGTATATATATGTGTGTGTGTATTTTTTTTATCTTCTTTTATTTAATAAAAAAAGGTTTTAGGAAAAGTTAAATAAATATATATAGAGTTTAAAAAAATAAAAATAAAAATTAAATAAATAAAACCACCATCTTCCACACTTCCCCATTTCACTCATGCCTTACCCCCACTTTCTCACACCCAACTTTCCACTTTCCCACATCACTCATGTCTTTCCCCCACTCACATCACACACCTAACAATAACTTTCCATTCCCTTCACACATCTACACATAATAACCAACACATCCATATATTCTATAAATATTGGACACACACAGAGACAAAATGAGGGGGGGGGGGGCAGTTTGATTCTCACGTCGGTTCCGTTCTCGGAAGTTCCATTTCTACATTAGCTTCTAAGCTTCTTCTTTGTGTCACTCAATTGAGATCTGAAGTGTTTCAGATTAGGATCTGCGTATGTGTGCTCGATTTGAAGTTGAGTCATTGCGTTTTCATTATTGACGTGTTATTTCTGTTGCTAGATTTCCACGCTATTTCAGACCTTATTTGGTCATTTTTCTGTCGATTTTTGGTTTGAGCCTTTGAGATACTCCATACTCATATATGACCCTTTATCGAATTCGTAATTGAAATCTGAATTTATTCGTGTTATAGGTTTGTTTGAATTTACGGAGCCATCATGTTTAGCTATTAAATTTGTTTACTGGTTTTCTCTTTGGTATTTACTACTCCATGTATGATTAAAAGGCCAATTGTTTCAATTGTTGAACTTTTTATATGGGTTTGAATTTTCTGAAACTGTGTTACTAAATGATAGTTTCAGTATATCACATATTAAAAGCCAAAGACAAAAGCTTCTCATGAAGTCAAGTGTCAAAGCAAGGAATTAACACGTGGCTCATTAGGACATTGTTCCTAATTTATAGGAAGTACAAAAAAAATAATTACAAATTTATTTTAATTAGGATTAGGAGGAAGACTAAATTTTAATTTTTTTTAAAAAAAAAAAACTGATTCCATTCCTTGCAAAACCGTCACTTTTCTTCTTAATTTTTACAAATTAAAAAACAACCAAATGCAATTACATTTTGATTAGGATTATCATAGGAACTGTAGTTTAATTTATTTTAAATAAAAAAACTAACCATTCCTTCAAAACCATCACTTTTCTTCCAAATTTATACGAAGTTAAAAAAAAGGAGTTACAAATTTATTTTTATTAGGATTGGGATATGAAGAATATTTTTTTTAAAATGTAATTAAAAACGGTTAAATTTGCCTTATAACCGTCACTTTTTTCCAAATTTATATGTAATAAAAAATATGAATTACAATTTTATTTTGAGTATTATTAGGATAGGAAAATTATATTTATTTTTAAAAGAAAAACATAAACACTCCATTAGCCTTCATAACCATGACCTTTGAATTACTTCCGTATTATACTGAATTTTTCCATTTAATTAATTAATTTGTTGAAAGGTGAAATAAAATTAAAATCAAAATCCTTCCTAACTGTGACTTTTAACTGCCTTTCCATCTTCCCTTAAACTAAACCTAAATTAACGCTGGAAAAACACCATACCTTCAACCCACTTTCCCACGAATTTCATTGCCTCAACTGTGATTTACACGTGTGTGTTGCAACTGTACAAATATGGAAATACATATATCTTTCACAAACACAACCTTCAATCCTAATGTTCATTCTTATATAAAGATTTATACAAAACTTACGTCCTATGCAAAAGATGGCTACTCACATTGATTTCATCAAAGATATAACTATTTCAAAGATGCAATGGAAGTTAAAAGTTCGTGTTGTCCGTTTGTGGGAAGTACCAGGATCGTTTTAATCCAGGCACTATTTTCTCGATTGAATTGGTTATACAAGATGAAAATGTATTTTAATTATTTTTTTACATTACTAATTCGGGTTCATTTATTTTGCTCATCCAAATTATTATATCATTATATCATACAAGTTATTGTTGAAAATAAGTTATTTGATATATTTTGTTTCGCTTATTATTTGCTCCTCGAATTTCCGTTTCTTTCTCTTTGACGCAAATATAGGTACTTGATTATTGTTTAGTACTCATTCTGAAATCTTTAATTTTACAGTTTTTTTCCCGTGAAATAATATTAACTGCAGCATTTATTTGTGTTCATTCCAAGAGTGTAACTTCTGATAGAATGCAAAATCAAGTGTATTTTTTTGGATGAGAACAAAAAAAAAGGATTACTACAACCTCTACATATATTTGTTGGAGATTATCATATATCTTAAGTAGCTTCATAGGTATTCCGACCTTTCATCAAATGCTAATATAATGTAATTCATTCTTATGTACCAACCTATATTACTCTCAACAAAATTCATCTATTAATTTTAGAATAACTCCTTCTGTATTCAATCGCTAATTCTAATTGCAATAAATATAGTTTTATTATCTCTTTAAACTCTTCATTTCTTAAAATTAATCTGCGCATCGCACGGGTACTATACTAGTATAATTTTAAAATGACAGAATCAGTAGAAGCAAGAAACTCGACGAAATGTTGGTCTTTTTCTTAACTTTTATTCATTTTTAGTGCGACGCGATTTGTGGTCAATCAAAGAAAGTTATTTCTTCTTTACCTTTCATATTTCCTTGTTCTTATTTTTTTTTTGACGAAATGTATAAACGGTCATTTTAAGTTGTCCACGATCAGACAAACACCTTAATTAAACTCTTTACTATTTAACACTTCAAGTGTTCGTTAACCAGGTCAAATAAACACTCGAGTGCAACAGATCATGTACGTGAATTACACTCGATAATGGTGTATCAAATAAGACAATTAATGGAGGACATGTATAATTTGTAAATAGAAATTTCACATATAATAATCAAAAAATGAAAATGCATTTAAGAAATAAAAAACTCTGGTAGCTTCTCCGAAGAGTTCTCCACCACCGGCACCATCGTCACCTCCTGTGGCGACTCCTCCATCTGTAGTTGCACCTGTCTCTGCTCCTGATAATGCTCCTACTACTACTTGTTTTCCATCTGAATTCCCATTGGCATCTCCTTTAGCTCCACCAACCGTCGATACTCCAGCTTCATCTTCTTCCGGTGGTGCTCCTCCTCCATCCATCAGTGGCTCTCCCAACGGTTCTCCTAACTCATCCCCCAACTCTGCTTTGTTGAACAGAGTTGTCGTCGTCGGATCTGCTGTTGTAGAAATTTTTGTTGCTACTTTGATGCTTTAATTCTCTTATTTGTAAAATTCTTTTGTTATATATTGCCGAAGCTGACAACTTTTATGGGTGGCGCCGCTGTTAATTCTTTCTTACTGTTGCTATTTATTGTTAATTATTGTAGAAAAGGAAGCAGTTGGTGTAGATATAAATGTATAGATGTTATGGTAGTTAGTGGAATGTGGAGACCACTAATTAGTGGAAAGAAATTATATATTAACTGTCACACCTCTTTTTTACGTTGACCCGCGTGGGCGCAAGATATAAAAGAGAGTTTTTCCAATTAAAGGACAACCAAAACGGGGTTCATTTATTGAGAGATTCGGAGTCGCCACTTGGGAGATTTATGGTGTCCCAAGTCACCGGTTTGAAACCCGAATTGAGGAAAGGTTTGACTCTATTTAATGGTCCGCGAACCAGAAATCCGGATAAGGAATTCTGTTAACCCGGGAGAAGGTGTTAGGTATTCCCGAATTCCGTGGTTCTAGCACGGTCGCTTAACCGTCATATTCGGCTCATTTATCTGATTTTTTACAGTTATGTTCTTAATGAAAATTAATATTCTTTTACCGCTTTTATTACTATTATTATTTACGAAAGAGAATGTTGCCTAAAAATATGTTTCGAATCACGTCACATGAAATGCACCCGGATCCTCGACACATTCTTATTCAACATTTTGGGATTTGGATCTGGGCCGCATGAAATGCACACCCATATTTAAGAAGGTGAAATTATTAAAATACATGCCTAGAGCGATTACTTATTTACACTTTTGAGAAGGCCATGAAATTCGCTAAGAAACGGCGCATCTCGAAATCTAAGTATTTTTTACATATATATATTTATGAGGGCTCCGCGATTTGTATAACTTGTTAGGCGAGGCACACCTCTAATTCTAATTTAAAGCGAACTACATCCCGCTATATTTATTTAAGAGTTGATTCAAAATTATTTAAAACATGTTGCAAGCCACACTACATGAAATGCACCTGTGGTTCCTGACACGCTTTATTTAACCTTGTTCAAAATTGGAGTCGGGTCACATGAAATGCACCCCCGATTCCTTTAATCTAATTACGTCGTTCAGTTGAAGAATAACGAACCAATTTTTACAATGTAACAAAGTCCTACTCAACTATAACCGATTCGAGTAAACATACGACTAGATAACTAAGTGAGCAAATTCAAGACTATGGCGAACAATTACATAAACAATGGAAAGCATAACTAGTTGGCGAGCATATGAAGGATTAGTTATTTTCATTAGCTAACTTCGACACTACAAGACCACCATTAATTGTGAAATTGCATGTTCAACAGAATCATATATTTACAAAAATCGTCCGAATCATACGAAACTAAATCAAATGCGAAACGATTCAAAATATTAGCGAGAAGAACAATATCGAAAAAAGAACATGCACCTTTATTTCTGCATATTTTCAAATGCACCACATAAATTCATCTGAAAGTTTTGAAGGGGTAACATCTATTCAACCATAACATCGAGTATCAACCGGAAAAATCAGTAGAAACGCAAATCGGAATCTCAAAAACCCGCAGGAACTTTTATAGTTGCAATATGTTTTTAAAGCAACGAACAAGCTAAGTGTTGAAGACCTCGACGAACTTTGGCCAGAAACTGTAACGACCCGGCCCGTCGTTACGAGAATTACCACCCCGTTATGTTGTAAATACATGTTTTATGATTTTATATCAGTGTTAAAGTCTATCGGGTGAGTTAGGAGTGAATTGGATTGAAAATGAGGCATATAGCCTTTGTGAAGGAAACTTGAATAAGGAAAGTCAACCCGGAGTTGACTATTGGGTTAGAGGGCTCGGAATCGGATTTTGATGATTCGGTTAGTTCCGGAAGGTGATTTGTGACTTAGGGGAGCGATCGGAATTGAATTTGGAGGCCCGGTGTAGAAATAGGCTTGAATTGGCTAAGGTTGAATTTTGGCGAAATCCGAACGGTAGGTGAGATTTTTATCCGGGAGTCGGAATGGAATTCCGACAGTTGCAGTAGCTCCGTTAGGTGATTTTGGATGTGCCTGCAAAATTTCGGGTCATTCGGACGTCGTTTGGTCGGGTTTTTGATTGAATGTGTAATTTGGAATGTTTTAAGGAATTTAGGCTTGAATTCGATGCGAATTATGGGTTTTGATGTTGTTAGACGTGTTTTGAGGATTGGAGCAAGTTCGAATAAGGTATTAAGATGTGTTGGTATGTTTGGATGAGGTCCCGGGGCCTCGGGGTGATTTCGGATGGTTAAACGGGAGAAATTGTGGAAGAATTGCAGGTTGGGATCCTGCTTCTGTTGTTTCCGCTTCTGCGGAATTTTGGACGCAGGAGCGAGTCCGCAGAAGCGGACGAGGGGCGCAGGAGCGGCTGGTTACGCAAAAGCGAAAGTCATCCCGCTTAAGCGGCATCGCTAGTGCGAGCCACTGATCGCAGAAACGGACGAGAAGAGAAATGAGAAGGTCCGCAGAAGCGGACATTTGACCGCCTGGGCGAGTCCGCAGAAGCGGACTATGGTGCGCAGAAGCGGATGTTTCCGCAGAAGCGGAAGCTTCTTCACAGAAGCGGGCCCGCTTAAGCGGCCCTTCTGCTCGCAGAAGCGGAATTGGCCGGCTAGGCCTGGAACTGCTGAAGCGACCCTTTGGTCGCGGATACGGACGCGTAGGAGCGGAAATTTTTCCGTAGAAGCGAAAATCGCTGTAAGTTAAGTGTATCAGAAGTTAGAAAAATTTTAGAACATTTCACACATTTTGGGTCTCGGCTTTAGAGGCGATTTGGGCGATTTTGAAGAGAAATTCAAGGGAAATCATCAGGGTAATCAACTATGGACTTAAACTATGATTAGTATTGATAATATTATGCAATTATATCATGAAAATGGAGGAATTTGGGGTAATTTATGGAAGATTTAACCCTAGGCTTGAACTTTAGAAAATCAAGGTTTTGAATGGGCAAATGGAGTCCGAATTTGGTAAAATTGATATGCTTAGACTCGTATTGAGATGAGGGTTCCGAATATGTGACTTTCGTGATTTTTCGATAAGCGTGCCGAAAGTCGAGTTTTGACAACTTTGGGAATTTTGATGTAAATCGAGTTGTATTGATTGGGTGTCGTCCCATTGGCCTAATTTGTTGTGTTTCTACTGTATTTGATCAGATTCTACGCGTGCGGAGCTTGATTCTCGTGGCCAGGGCATTGCGGAGTAGTCGTCGCGCCGTATTGAGGTGAGTAATAG